>CM035204.1:909706-930710 GCA_020233015.1 Callinectes sapidus
TGCTCTGCTCTCTCTCTCTCTCTCTCTCTCTCTCTCTCTCTCTCTCTCTCTCTCTCTCTCTCTCTCTCTCTCTCTCTCGGGTCTTCCTTCCCAGTGATGAAGAACAGAATAAAAATATTACAACCTATGTGTTACCTGTACCTTCATCTCGCTTCTTATTTCACAGAGAAACGCGCAATAGTCTTTTTGGGGTTGCATTTTAAAGGTCTATTGTGTTGCTGGAAAGTAGGTCAAGCTGGCGAGGGACGGAGAGAGGAGGAGGAGGAGGAGGAGAAGGAAGAGGAGGAGGAGGAGGAGGAGGGGGAGGAGCAACAGCAGGCAGTGTGTTGGGGAGTCCGCGACATCCACGTGAATTACTGTTAACTCTTTCAGTGTTATGGCACCTTCTTCTTCACATGCCGGTGTCTGTAATGCTCTGTACGTCTATCTTATGAGGACACCAGGGAACGAGTGTCTGACCTCGTGTTCTTTAAGGTTTTAGCGTCTTACGAATGTTTCAGGAGGCTCTTGTGGAAATTATTGTGACTTTCGAAGATGTTATGGATGTAATGACGGTTTGAAGACTAATTCTACACTGTCAGTAGTAGGATAGACACCAGTGACCCATGATAACTTTAATAATTTTGTGTCTTCTGTAAAGTAACCCTAATTTCACATTGGCAGTAGTAGGATAGACACCAGTGGCTCATGATAGCTTGAAGAATTTTGTGTCGTCTGAAAAATATCACTAATTCTGCAATGCCAATTGTATGATAAACACCAGTGACTCATGATAGCTTGAACAATGTAGTGTCTTCTGAAAAGTATCGCTAATGAGAGACCAAAACGGCTGTGAGGGAAAGAGTGTGTGAGGGAGGAGACAGCGCAGTGACGTTCTCAAGACTGAGATTATCAGAAGTGGGTCGCCGGCTAGCCAGCCAGCCAACCACCCTGCCTTCCTTCCTGCCTGCCTGCCTGCCTCGAGGGCCCTCCTTGTCACCCACCGAGACCTCTGTCGGCCGCAAACCAAGCAAAAGGGCTTTCAGAATCTATCATATGATCGTATTCTTAGACAATTTTGCCTGTCGCATGAAGAATTTCCAAAGGCAATACATGGGATGAGTTTGAAATTTAACGAGTGTTTTCGGCAGTGATGATGCAGAGTACACACACACACATTGGAATACCACTGGAATCATACATGTGGACACCCTTCACAATAACAACAAACAACTTCCAATCAAGTCTGATGTAAGAATTGAAGTAATATGCCGAACAATCTTTTGATAACGAATAATAAGCCGAACTTGGTGTGTGCGTCCTCACCAATAATACTGAATGCATTGTTTAACTATCACTAAAATCACAAACGCTATTGCAAATCCTCAGCATCTTCTACAAAAAAATGTGATGAAATTAATGGAAACGAATCGCAGAAATGTTTAAGAATACAGGACCGTAATCTGGTTAATATGTACTCCTCCTCCTCCTCCTCCTCCTGCTTTGCTAATGTAGGAGGAGGTGGCGAGGTGGCGGGAGTAACAAGGCAGCTCTGAACGAGGGCAAAAGGTTCACTAATATACAAACTGGGGCACAAAACTAGTGAAAAATGAGCAGCTGAATGCGAGAGCCGAGTGAGCATTTAGCACCGAACCTAAACACTCCGACAAACTGTAGTGAATCCCGAGACTCTGCTACCTATTCAGAAACACTGTGTTCTCTCACCACGGCTATTCTCCAAGGCCATAGAAAAGACTAGCGGGGTTTTCAAGAGTGTTCCTCCAGTTAATAATGTAGAAATCTTGTCACTCTAGAACCGTAAAGAAACTAAAAACTCGTATGAATTTAAGTAAAGTCTTTTGAAATAGTGGAGGTGAAGTACAGACAGAAGAGTTTCAGAATACAACCCTCTCTGCCTCTAGTTTCTGATTCTACTTTCTTTCCTGTGACTTGAACTTCACTAAGGATACAACAACAATACTTGCAAGTTAGTGTGGCATAGATAAAAAATATATATATGCACCTATAAATTAGATAAAATTGTACATACACACAAAATTACAAATGAACAAATGAAAAAAAGAAAATAGCCTACTACCCATGCTAGTCTTGAAAAATCATCTTAATCTCCCAAAATTGGTGTTGTGCTTTAACTTTAACCATTATCTCATCAGCAGCTTCAAATTTACTGCTGATAATAATAGTTAAATAATAGTCAAATTTACTGCTGATAATAAGAGTTAAATAATAGTCAAATTTACTGCTGATAATAAGAGTTAAATAATAGTCAAATTTACTGCTGATGAGATAATAGTTAAACAAGAGCACCAATTTCAAGAGGTTAAGATGAATTTTAAGACCAGGAATCCGTCTTAGAAAAAGTTACATACTAAAGAGTCTCCGTTAAGTTAAGTTAAGAGATAGTACGAGTGGCCATACCAGAGCTAGGCGGGAAATGGGAACTAGGTAAACTTGAAGGTAACACGTCTTGGTTCTTCCCTCTGCCTCGTTAAACATACCGCTACTCTCTACTCTTCCACCAAGTCGTGTGTAGTGTGGCCGTACCCTAAAACTAACCCCTCTTTTTTAAGTTTTTTTTTCTTTTTCTTCTTTTCTTTTGGTGTTAAGTTAAACGGGCTTTTTTTCTGTTTTTTCTTCATTTGGTGTGACCAGTTCTTTTGACACAGAAGAAGAAGAAGAAGAAGGAGAGAGAGAGAGAGAGAGAGAGAGAGAGAGAGAGAGAGAGAGAGAGAGAGAGAGAGAGAGAGAGAGAGAGAGTGTGTGTGTGTGTGTGTGTGTGTGTGTAACCTGCTAAATTAGGAACTAACTCGTTTACCTACTTTGAAACTTTAGCTTATTATGAAATTAAACTTTTCTCCTTCAACTATTGTAACTCTATATACATACATACATACATACATACATACATACCATAACTATACCTTATTGCAAACCCTTAACACATTTTACCTATGAACTATGAAAACATATCTACTATAAAAAAAATTAGTACAAATCTCTCTATGATCTGAAAAAAATGTCTCAAAGAAAATGAAACATCCCAGAGAAAGGAAATAGGGATCTCTTGCTATCTTCTACCTTTTCATGCTAACTTCACTTCTAATCTTGCTAAACTATATGCCTCTCCTTCTCCTGTAGCCTCGCTGCACTAAACTTTCTTCTTCCTCTCACCTCTATTCTCTCCAACTCTCAAATGCAAGAGTTAACCAGTACTGCCAATCATTCATACCTTTCTCTGGACTCTGAAACTCCCTACCTGCTTCTGTATTCCCAACTTCCTATGACGACTTTATTTAAGAGGAAGATTTCAGCACATTTATCCCCTTTTTTCAGTTAATTATCTCGTATCTACAAGAGGACTGGCAACAAGTGGGCCTTTTTTTCATTAATTTCGTGTAACCCTTGGCCAGCTGTCTCCTCTTACATTAAAAAGAGAAAAGTTCACGAGACCGTTGCTCTTTCAGGAAAACTGCAATGCAATTAGCAAGGAAGGACGCGAAGACTAAACTGTGTCAACTGGGGCGAGATCACAGCTTAGCACAGAAGGAAGGAGTGTGAGGGAATGACAACGTGAGACTCGAGAAGTACTTTGAGCGGTTCTGAGGTGTGAAGGAGCAGTACATAGTGGGAGGAGATTGTATTGTGTGGCTAAAATCAGTAAGCGATGCATATTAACCCAATCAGTACAGAGACACATTTTTATCTTGAGTTTTGAGTATGATTTGATGGTTTTATTGACACTAGCAAGGGTCTATGGAGGTCAGTGGATTAATGGGCAGTCTGTACTATTTCAAGCCCCACATGAATTTTTGAAGGTGTATAAAATCAATAAATAATAAGCAGAATAAATATGAAGGAGTGAAGGATGGGATGAGAGTGATAGATAAATCATCCTTAATACAAAGGAGCAACCGGGTAAAGCTAAATTACTTTTCCGACATTATAAGAAACAATTTTTCCTCCCGTAAGAATAACAAAACTTTGATACTCTTTTCCATCACTGATTCTTTCTCCTTACTCGGCTTTTTTGAAACACACACACACACACACACACACACACACACACACACACACACACACACACACACACACACACACACACACACACACATTTTGTCTCCTCCCTCCCCCCCTCACACACACACATTTTATCTCCTCCCACACACATACACACACACACACACACACACACACACACACACACACACTCTTCGTCTCCGTCCTCCCACACAGCATACAGTGGCCGCCCCCGCTCACTGCTTCATTCCCAACATAATATATTCACACTCCCACTTCTCGAGGTAACAAACAATCCCGCCCTGAGAGCCGCGCCCTTTCCCTGCCTCCTGCCTCCTTCAGAACATCACTCGCAGTCACCGGTGAGTTTGGTGCCCTTATTTCTCTCCTTACAGTGTGAAAGGGTAGTGTCAGTAAGATGGGTTTTTCTAGAATACATATGGACGTTCGGAAGCTGCAGTCTGTTGTGTCTATATGTCTGTTAGTGATGCTGTTTAATTAACCCCTTCAGTTCTGAGTCACATTTTTACCACGAGTTTTGGGTGTGATTAGACGATTTTGTTGATATTAGTAAGGGTCCATGGAGGTCAGATGATTAATGGACGGAGTATGTACTATTTTGATCCTCACGTGAGTTTCTGATGCTGTATAGAATCGAAAAGTAAATAAGCAGAATGAATATGAAAATGCGTCCCAGTAGTGACGGGGTTAGGTGGAGGAAAAGATCCATGAAAATCAGACTACTTATCCATATAGTCTTTGAAAATACCTCTGTTAAATTAAAGCGGGAAGGTTAAGATTTCACTCATAGCAAACATTCAGATGAAGCATTATCATTATCATTATTATTATTATCAATATCCCTTATGACACTTCAAACGTCATGTCAAACAAAGGTTAAAATTCCACTCATAATAAATATTCAGGTGAAGGATTACCATCATCATTATCATCATCACTATTACTACTATCAATTCATCTCACTTATCTATTACTATCAATATCCTTATGGAACAAGTCAAACAAAGGCAACGCGAGAGGAACAACGCAGCGTCAGGAGCGATGGTAAGGGAAGTGGGTCGGGCATCGTGTTACGGTTGAGCGGGACACGTGGATGAGGAGACACACAGACAAGCGTTCCAAGTGCGTCACACATCCCGGGCTGATTCACCTGATTCTCCCTCATCGCTCAGGTCAAAACAGGTCAGGCTGAAGATCGCCCGCGTATTGGTCAGCCTGGGGTCCGTTTCTGGGGTTCCTTTCTCCCTCAAAAAAGACGTGGGAACGAGGGAGTATGGACGGGATATCGCCGAGGATTGTCCCTTCAAAAAGTTATAAAAAGTTTTAGGAGCGAAACCTTTCATGACACTTATTGAATTTTTCTCTTCTCGGTTTACAATGCCTTTCTCATTTTCGACGGGAATTATTATGTGTTGTAAAGAAAGAACTGTAGCATCGATAACCACATCATTATAAAAAAAATTACGTAAATATAAGGACACGCACGAGAAAAGGTTATAAATATGTACTTTTCTACACAACCACGTCCAGAGAGAGAGAGAGAGAGAGAGAGAGAGAGAGAGAGAGAGAGAGAGAGAGAGAGGAAACAATCAGCAGCAAGGAGGAGCAAGGAGAGAATTAGGTAAAGGCAAACAAGCAATGAAAGGGAAGAGGACATTTGGAGAGGGAGCTAATAGAGGGGAGGATGTTACTAAGTGGAGGGGAGGAGAGGGAAGGAGTAGGGGGAGGGGAGAGGGGAGAGGGGGGAGGTAAGGGAGGCCAAACAGCTGGTCTGGTTGGCAAATACAATCCAGAAATAACATCTGCGTGACCTTGAAGTGAGAGAACACGCTACTGAAGGAGGCACAGCACGGGAAACACAGATATTTCTCCCCAAAAGTCCCCCAAATGAACTACGAAACAGACTCCCCATCAAAGGCAAAACACGTGAATGAACTAACACGCTAATGAAACCAAACCAAGACATTTTGAACTGTAAGGGGACTGGCAAATTAGTGGGCTTTTTATTTTCATTGGTTTAGTTGCTCTTATATCAAAAAAAAAGTAGAATGAGCACACAAAAAAGAGGTACACTGTATTGCTAAGTGAAGAAAAAAGATGAACTTCATGATGAAAGAATACAAAAGGAGTAAAAAAAAAATAATAATAAAAATAACGTCAGGAAGGAGCAGCAAGCAAAAGGAAGGACGTTGACTCAGGATCTCTCTCTCTCTCTCTCTCTCTCTCTCTCTCTCTCTCTCTCTCTCTCTCTCTCTCTCTCTCTCTCTCTCTCTCTCTCTCTCTCTCTCTCTCGCTGGGTGCCTTCCGCCTTCCCTCCTTCCCCCGTGCCCAAGACGAAGCAGTCTGGCTGTCACACTATTTCTACATAACCAGCCTCTGCGGTGGGAAGACTCGCCAGCAGTGATGCCATTCTTGAGAAATATTCCTGCGTCAATACCTACCGCCAGAGAGAGAGAGAGAGAGAGAGAGAGAGAGAGAGAGAGAGAGAGAGAGAGAGAGAGAGAGAGAGAGAGAGAGAGAGAAAGAGAGAGAGAGCGCAGAGGAGAGAGAGAGAGAGAGAGAGAGAGAGAGAGAGAGAGAGAGAGAGAGAGAGAGAGAGAGTATGAGAAAATTCCTTGAAATAATAAATAAAGATGATACAAGTTTTGGGAACCTCTGATCTTATTTGTAACAGAATTTGAGATAAGGAAAAAGGATGAAAACAAGAAGAAGAGGAAGAAGAAGAAGAAGAAGAAGAAGAACAACAACAACAACAACAACAACAACAACAACAACAACAACAACAACAACAACAACAACAACAACAACAACAACAACAACAACAACAACAACAACAACAACAACATCATCTCTGCTGTCTTCGTAAATATTTCACAGGTGAGTACCAAGATCCGTATTCAGAAATGCTTTGCTCTCTTATCATAACTATTTTTAAAGGTCACAGAGATTATTAACAGCGGTATTTTCCAGTTAATAGTATAGAAATCTTGTCAATCTGCCTCTATAACCATAAAATACATAAAAAAAACTCGCGTCAATTTAATTAAAGCCTTTTTGCAATGGTGTATAGGTGAAGTACAGAAGTGTTTCAGAATACGAGCCAAAGCTTTTCACTGTACGAGGTATTTTGACATTCATGTTTTATTTCTTCCACTACAATTTCTTACCCTGTCTCCATTCCTCTGTATTCGCTTCCTCTATTTCCTCTCCTATTACCGTATCCTCTTCGCTCCCTCTCTGTCTTTCCATGAGTTTCCTACCTGCTTTCCGCATCCCTTCCCCTCACCTTCGCCTCCCGCCGCCGCCGCCCTCTCTCTCTTTCCCGTCTCTCCTGGCTGCTCATTTCCCAACCTCAAGAGCTCCCGATGTGCTCAGAGCCTTCAATCTGACGAAGGTTTACGAGTACCAGGAAAGTTGAAGGTAGAGCGGGGTAAGGAATTGCCTGAGATCAGTGACCTTGATGCCAACTGTTAGTGTTTCTTCCTTTGTCTGTCTGTCTGTTTGTCTGTCGGTCTGTCTTTGTACAATATTGTCGCGTCAGGTACGAAAGGATCTCCTCGTCAGGGAGTCGAATAATTACGAGCCGAAGTCAAGCAATATTACGACCACTATCTTGAATCATCGCCATTACGACTGGTGGTGTTATTGCCTGCGCCACGCGTTGCCATTAGCGCGACCATTAACAACCACACCAATTAAATAAGGAGAGAGAGAGAGAGAGAGAGAGAGAGAGAGAGAGAGAGAGAGAGAGAGAGAGAGAGAGAGAGAGAGAGAGAGAGAGAGAGAGAGAGAGAGAGAGAGAGAGAGAGAGAGAGAGAGAGAGAGAGAGATGCAGCATCCACGACACACTCACACGTAGGTCGTCCTTTCAGCCGCTGAGAGGGTGATGCAGACAAGATCCTTATTAGAGTTGGTCTTCACGATACAACACGATGTAGCAGTCTTAGATCCCATATAACTGAATAGAGATAAAAAAAACAATTGGTTTAAAAATAGTGATAGGAAACCATAAAAGACTCAACGAACACAAAGTACAATTCTTAGATATGATATGATTGAATAGAGATTAAGAAAAAATAGTTTAAAAATAGTGATAGGAAACCATAAAAGACTCAACAAACACAAAGTAACAGTCTCAGATTTTATATAATTGAATAGAGATAATAAATAAATAAATTGGTTTTGAAATAGTGATAGGAAATAAACAAACAAAAAAAAACTCACTTCTTGTCATTTATTCAATTTCAGAAGGTAAATAGACAAATATATGGATGAGGAATGATGATAAGTGAATACGGGTATGTTTGCCTTTCTATCTTTCCCGTTTCTTTTTTGTGTGTTTTCTTCCAAGCCCGGTACAACACACCACCCACGCGAACCCCTTCCATTCAGCCTGACGCCGCCTCCACACGCGTCCCCACACACGTTATCGCACACCCAGCGTCTCTACCACTCCCACTGAGGAATTCCCGCCGCTGCTTCCACCATCTGATACCTGGACCGTGTTACCCAGAATGACAAGGTATAAATTACGTCCTTAGTATTTCCCTCCTCTGAGAACGCACATTCGCTTCCTCCTTGGGTACGTCCCTCTCAAACACACCCACGTAATGTTGCAGTTTCTATTACCTGAGGAGTGTGACTGCTGATGAATGTTTTGTGCATGGCGGTGGCAAGCTGATGGAAGAGTGATGCGAGAGCAACGCGGGGTTTTCTCTACTCAATATTATCCATTTCCGTGTTTCAAGTATGTTTTTTTTTTTGGATTAATGTGCTGTCTTATTTGATTATATGTAATTTTGAAAACGCCTGCATGATTTCTTTCTGATTTTCTTGAGTGTTTTCATGACCCTCCAAGTTTTAAAAGTTTTGCTATAAGGACTCTACATCGTCAATGGAAAACAAAATAACATGAGAATCTGACTTAGCATCTTTGTGGTTTTTGAGAATGATGATCGTGAGAAAACAAAGCATTAATACGTAAGAGAAATCAAGTATATGTGAGATGACTGTCGATGGGAGATAAAAAAAGAAATTTGAAGCACTTTTTGTCTCCTATTAGGGCAAATTTTTCAAAGAGCACAACGATAATCACTGCAATGACTCAGATTCTCAAGAAACCTTTCTCTTTCTTATCTCACTGATGACTACGTGAGCATCGCTGAAAACACAAACAACCTCCACATTAACAGACTCGTTACAACAAGTGGAGACAAGACACCCACACGTTTGAGAATACGATCCCTGGAGTGGCGGAGGTAAGGGAGCGGCGGGAGGCAGGCTGGCGTGGGGGCCCTCTCGGATATTGGGTATAGTCAGCTCCTTAGATTTCAATAATTAGACGTTCAGGGCAATCATGTGGCCTGACTGGCAATTGCATTTAAGGACATCCATTTGCAGTCGATTGGTGTTAGAAGTGGATGCCGGCTGCCACTTTGCGAGTGATGGCCGGGATGGTATTGGCAAGGTATTGACACTGTATTGGCATTATTGTGTTGGCGGTAGACTCAACTGACTGAAGAAAAGATGCGTGTGGTAATGTAAGAAATGAACTGTTGTTATTTTCTTCTTGTATAACTTGTACCTTGTTCTCAAAATAATCACCATAATGTTCAAAGGTGAAGTTTTTTTCGGTGTGTACGAGGGAATTTATTGGTTTAGTAAAATATGTTCAAGTGTGGGAGTATAGTATTCTCAAACACCTCTAGACACATGTAACACCATAACAGCATAATGTTGTTGTGTTACGGTGTTTTGTTGTAGAGTCTGTGTCCGGCGTAACATCGCGTCTCTCATCTCACTTCTCGCCATCTTTTTTGTTCACGGCGCGGCGGGGTCTTTCCTTGCCTCCATCATTCATTCCATTCCACTCTGATCGCTTTTAAGTTTCAGTTCGAGGACTTTCTAAGCCTCCAAGTTCCTGCGTCATAATTCAAGATTAGCGGCATACATTCTTTAGAGTAATTTCTCTTCTCAAAAAAAAAAGAAAAAGAAAAGTTTGCTATCATAATGTTGCTATTTTATTCCACAGAGGGTGTTATAGTCTTCAAATATCGTCCTAATACCATGATGTCACTGCCTTTCAACACCACATAACACACAGACTTCCATTCTACAATATTTCATCAGGAAATTTAGATCCGTGTTATGTTGCAAGGAACGTTCAGTGCGCAGCTTCCTCTTCACAAACACGGAACTGAGCAAGGTTTTACATTTGTATTTTCTTCCTCTAGCTCGTCACAAAGCGGGAAGAGGGAGGGGTGACATTCAGCGTTATAACCTTTCATGTGTATTTCCTTGGATGTCCTACTTTGTCTCGTTTTCCCCACTTAAAAATGGTAATATCAGATAAACTTAACTCCAGGCACCTGAAATATACATTCATGGTGAAGATAGGTAGAAAAAGGTGTACATGCAGGGAGGAGGATGCTGGAAGAGGACGTACCCGGCAGGAGAAAGAGAGGAAAACTAGAGACAAGACTGATGGCTACAGTGGAACACATGCTAGTAATAAACATGACCAAAGAGGGCACAGAAGACCGAATCGAGTGGGAAAAAGAAAAAACAAAAAGAAATAACTGACGCACTGTGACGCCCCATGACCACAGTAACCCAAAGATTCACACCTGACAGACCAGACCCTCTACTCAGGACACCTCAGCGGCTCCTCACGCCACCATCTTCCAGGAGCAGCACGAAATGAAAACACCAGAGGAAATTGCCTTCCTCTCCCTAAATCCAGCAATTATAAAGCCACGCAGCCAACAGATCCTCATGGGAAGGAGCGAGGGGGTGGCGGAGGGGGAGGATCTGACGGTTGGAGGGAGCGTGTAAGGCCAAAGGGCACGCGGTTCTTCCTGGGCCAGGGAGTAATAAGAAGGTGGGTGGGTCAGAGATCTTAGTTAGGGTGCCACGTGCTGTGAAAGTCTTGGCTGTGTTACGATGAGTTGTGATGTTGTTACGGGGTTATGGTGAGGCTGTTGTGATGGTGATGTCATTTACGCCTTTCAATACTAAGGCTCTGGAACTCCCTACCTGCTTCTGTATTTTGAATTTCCTATGACTTGATTTTGTTTAAGAGGGAGGTTACAAAACGTTTGTTCTTGAGTTTTTGCTAATTCTTTTGATCTTTAGGGACTGAGAAATTAGTGGGCTTTTTATTTTCATTGTTTTTGTTGCCCTTGGCCAGCTTCTCCATCTTACATAAAAACCCCTTTAGTTTTGTGTACGACTAGAAGATTTTATTGACATTAGGAAAGCTCAAAAGCTCAGAAGATTAATGGCAGGGTTTTTTTTCACTATTCTAATCACCCCACATAAGTTTCTGAAGCTCCACAAGTCGTCAAATATATAGTAAGAAGACTACATATGACAATGCATCGTAGTACAGAAGGGGTTAAGCGCGGAGTGGAGTTTGTATGGGAGTGTGATGAGGCGAGGGATGGTGAGAAGCAAGTGAGAAGGAAGGCTCGTCAATGGAGTGAGGTTTGGTGCTTCATGTTGTTGCTTCACGTTGTTGCTTCATGTTATCGTGACGGAAATGGGAGAGCGCCAAGTGGATGGGTGGTGAGGGGGGCTGGAGGGGTGGGGTGGGGTGGGGTGAGGAGACATGAAAGGTGACATCAAATTACTTTCCATCGCAACACCTGAACGTGACATGTTTCAATGGAATCTTGATGCGCCTGTCAAGTCTTAATAACTCTAAGGCTTTTTTCGCTTTTCCTTTTGTTGACGTTTTTAGTTTTGAATATTCGACATGTTTTTTTTTTTTTTTTTTTCTTTCATTCTTTCCTTCCTACTTTTCATCGGTGGAGATACGAGTATGTATTTCTTTCCAGGAATTCGTGTTAATTTTGCACTTTTGTTGTACCTTAAATTTGTCAGCTTACAACCTCTTTAGTACTGGGACGCATATATACCTTCAGATTTGGGTACGATTAGATGACTTTATTGGCATTAGGAAAACTGTATGGAGGTCAGAAGATTAATAACCAAAGTCTTCACTATTTTCACCCCTACATAAGTTTCTGAAGCCGTATGAAATCGTCTATCAGTTCATCTTTCTTTCGGATTAATGAGTATGCCCCACAACTTAACCTTATTCAAAGCCACCTGCTATTGACATGGAAACGACACATGCAAAACTTCAACATATTCAAGCTTAAGTTTTTATCTATATTTTTTTTTCCCTCGTGTGGCAGATTTGTATAATTCGTTAGTGAATGGATATGATTACCCTAATGGTGTGTATTGCAGGGAGGTCGTCAGATATCAGGGTACTCACTCGTGCGTCGTCCCTGCCAGCCTCAGTCATCGGTGAGTCAACTCTGCACAACAACCCTACTCCTTCCCAACGGATGACCGATACTCAAACAAAAACGGAGAACGGAGATCCGAGTGGTGTCATAGAAAACATTATTGGGGATACTTGTTTGAAATTTCAGATATTGACGAAGCGAAGAATAATTACTCAGAATGCCATTTAATTTCTTCTGTCAAGAGAGTATTATGTATATATTGTGCTAGCGAATGTATGTGTAAGCTAACAGTATATATAGTCTAGAAAATAGTACATTGATTTGGATTCTGAAGACAGGAAACTATAAAACTGGCTCAATCACGTACAAACACACCAGCAAGACGCATAACGCAGCACTACTTCACAGGTCAGTAATGCTCTACGACACTCTGTAAACCATCAAACCATTTCAACCTCAATTCCATAAAAACACACTAGGAAAACGTACAACACAGCACTACTTCACAGGTCAGTAATGCTCTACAACACTGTAAACCATCAAAGCATTTCAGCCTTAATTCCATAAAAAAAAAACACACTCCACTCTCTTACCACAGCTATTTTTAACGTCCACTCAAATAATTACCCACATTCTCACAAATTCTACTGTTGATAGTACAAAATCTTATTAATCTTTTACTAGAACTATAAAACACCCTTAAAAAACATTGCAATATCAAATAGAGCTTTTGTACATAGAGGAGGCGTGGCGCAGGTGTGTCTCGGAACATTGTCCTCAGTCACAGGCCAGCAACGCAACACAACACCCTTTAAAACGTCAAGGCAAGGGTGGACATCAGCAGCAGACGGAGAGAGCTTTACGTCAGTTCCCCGCCAGAGTTAAGGGAGGTAATATCTCAGACCCGGGCCGTAGCATTAGTGTGAGGAGCCATAGCCCTTCCACTCCCTTCCCGGCGGCGACGTTTACACCATCAGGAGAACGACCGCCACTTGTTATCCTCATCGCCACAGGTCCTCGCGCAGCTTCAACGAAAACAAAGCAAGGAAAGGGGGAGAAAAATGTTCGCTCTCTTGTCTCCACGATCGATAATGGAATGGAAAGAGTAACGACATGTTTATTTGTTGACTTTGATAGATACATTTCATTTTCGAGAGGTGTTTTCGTGCGATTCAAGAATACAGGAGACGAAATGATTTACCAAGAGAGAGAGAGAGAGAGAGAGAGAGAGAGAGAGAGAGAGAGATGAGAGGGGGGGATTTTTTGATGAATTCTCGCTATTTTCGTCGCCCTGAGCTGGACAGGACGGAGGACTGTGAGGACAGGACACATACCACTAACACATGAACGCGCGCCTGTGTGTGTGTGTGTGTGTGTGTGTGTGTGTGTGTGTGTGTGTGTGTCTAAGTAGCTCTTCTTTGCATATAAGACCTACTGACTTCCTACAGCTTCCCTTAAGTTATATGCTCTGTTCCTACGAGTGACTGCCGCGTGGGTGTCGGGTCTCACAGCGGCACAGCGACACAATACAGACTTCACAAGCAGGTCTCAGCGGCAGCCGGACCTTCCTTGACGTATGCGAAGGGGAACAGGCTGGCTGGTGGAGTGGGGAGGAGTGGAAGAAGGGAGAGGAGGACAAGGTGACGGTAACGACGCTATAAAGACGCCAGGCTGATTGAGGGACATGACAAGGAGGGAATAAAGAAAATAATATGAAGTCAGGGAAGACACTGCCAAGGGAGTTAAGGATGATTCACGGCCACAGGAGGAGGAGGAGAATGCGATGGATGAGATGAATGAGAAGATATCGATTGTCTCTTCCACCGCTGTGTTGAATGAGACCTTCCTCCGCCCGCCTGACAATGCTTCCTCTAAATTCCCAGTGCATTATTTCTCACCACTTCTATTCACACTGCAATGTATGAAGTAATTTTGCAACCCAAAAACAAATCCGTCATCTATTGTAACTCTTTCAGTATTGGGACTCATTTTTACCACGAGCTCTGGGTGTGATTAGACGATCTTATTGGCATTAGGAAATATAATATATTCCAGCACTTCTATTCAGACTTGAGTAGTTCTGCAATCTGAAAACAAATCAATTATCTATTTTATCACCTTCAGAAGACTAATGGCCAGAGTCTGTACTATTTTAATTCCAACATGAGTTTTTGAGGTTGTATAAAATCGCCTAATAATAAACAGAGTGATTGTACAGATGATGGTACAGAGGGGGTCCATGTGTAAGACTTATGTATAATATATTTTCTTTAAACACATTGCAATACCGTCTCTTGAGAAACTGCAATTTGAAAGTGACAGAACTTATCCTCTATTCTTCTTTTGCCTGTGTGTCCATGTCAACATTTTTCACACAGTGTTCAGTGGTACAGTGGAACCACGCGTGCTTTTGGGGGATAACAGGTCTTGAAGTGCACGGGTTCGAATCCTGGCCATAGTCTGAGGTGGTGGTAGGTACGACATCCACTCGGGATAACGGTAACAAACGGATGGGCTTTCAGATAGGAGGTCTCTTTTAACTCATAGATTCCCACATTGTATAAATAAAAAAAGACGAGTACAGTAATGACAGGTTTACATATCAATTTACGTCACAATTCATGGCTGGCCAATGGAGACGAAGAGGCGCTGATAGAACAAGAGTCTCGAGTGAGGCACGTGTGGTGTGGCCGACCCTGGAGTCCCATTGGCTGCAGGAGGGGAAAGACATCGGCTATCGTGCCACTTACGGGGAAAGATGAAGAGAAATGTGAGATCTATCCTGGTCTCTTGCCTCTTCCCTCCCAGAAATGACGGGTTCAAGCTGGACAAATTTAAGTTTACAAGAGCAATAGGAAGGAACTGGTCTTCAAATAGGGGAGTTGATGAGTAGAACAGACTCAGTAATCATATTGTTAGTGCTCAGACAATGGGGAGTTTATGAATGAGGATGATAGGTGGAATTTGGCAGCGGTGCTAACATAGGGACTGCCACGAATAGGTGTAACAGCCTCTTGCAGCTTCCCTCATTTTCTTATGTTATTATGTTCTTCTATCCACGGCCACGGTGAAGGGGAGGGTTGAGAGAGCAGTATTCTTCACCTCACGCGCTCCGCCGCCCCCTCACAGCACCACCAATGCAGTTCCACGCCTCCTTTAATCCCAACACGTTCCCGCCCCTTCCCTGCTCCTCCAAAACAAACCCTCACTCATTTCCCAACCTCGTGACAAATGATAGTTTAATGATAAATTATCTGAAGGCCTTGATACTGTTGCTGTTGCTGTTGCTGTTGCTGCTGTTAGAGGTATAAATGAAGATAAAGAAACAATTTTTTTTTATCTAAGATGGGAAAGCCGGCTAAGGATAACAAAAATAACAAAAAAAAGTCCATTAATTTGCCGGTCCCCTTATGGGTCCAAAAGAATCAACCGAAATATAGGAATAAATGTCTCGATATCTCTCTCTTTGATAAAGTCACGCCACAGGAAGTTACAGTTTAGTTTTTCCATGTTAGTTGTTGAGCTAATATTGATACACACGAACAGAGAATAAATATAAATGTTATTTGATAAGTGATACATTAAAACAATAAATCGTTCATGCAAGATCGAACCACCTGCGCTCTTGGTTCGAATCCTGGACATGGTTTGAGGGGCATCCTCTCGGGGTAGCGGTTCCCAAATGGGCGGGCTTTCAGATAGAAGGTCTCCATTAGGTAGTCTTCTTTAACCCATAAATTCCCGTAAAAAACCTACATTGTATATATAAAAAAAAACATTTGAGTCTTGTCCTGTCCTGATTATTCACCCTAAGGACCTTATCTGCATTACCATTGTTGTGTCCTTCATGCCAGTTGAACCCCTCCACCAAGGAATGTAATAGGGTATTCACGCGTCTCTTTCCACCCGTACGGCCCCTATGAGAAGGCATTGTAAATCTTATGACCTCAATTATCACACGGGAAAGAGGGAGATTAAAGAAGGCAACACGTACTGCGAGAAGGGAGAGAGATAAGAAGGAGTGAGAGATATCAAGTCGAGCTAAGAAGGACAAGAACAAAGAGAAGAAAGAGCGATCCATCTTCCCCTGAGACGTGCTGGAAATAAGGGGGTGCCAGGAAAGGGAGGGAAAAAAGGACGGCTGTTTCTCCCGCGCTAACTCATTGCCAGGGAAAGTTGTAAAGATTCATTCTACTGGACGCCTGGGAGAATGTCGCTTATTTATTCATATATTTCCCTCATAATGGCTACTTCTGCTGTGAGGTGTTGGGATGTGCGAGCTCTGATACACTCACCAGTAAACGTAAGAAAGATGTATGTAATTTGTTCTCTTCTAAATTTAGTAATGAAAACCAGGGCCTGTATTAACCGAGATTCTTAAGTATGTTGCTTTTATCTAAGACGAATTTGTAGTCTTGTGATCCATCGTAACCTCCCGAAATCTGTGTTGTACTTTAGCCATGCATTACCTCACCAGCAGCTTCAAATTTACTGCTGATGAGATAATAGTCAAAGTACAACACCAATTTTGGGAGATCAAGATAAATTTTAACACTAGAAATTGGTCTAGGAGAAAGCTAAAGGCAAGAATCTCTATTGATACGGGTCGTGAGTCTGAAGGTTATTGTTTGGTGATGGTCTGAGTTCACTGGCAGCTTTTTGAGATCGAGGCAAAAATACACACATGCTTCTTTCGACGACGGCTGCATCAAGGAGTTTATGGATGAAGTATGAGTCTCTGCCAACAAGACGTCACTTTAGTTTAACCTCTTGAGTACTGGGATACATTTTTACCATGAGTTTTACGTGTCATTAGAGGATTTTATCGGCATTAGGAAAGGGCTATGGAGGTCAGAAGACTAATGGCACTATTTCAATCGCCACATAAGTTTCTGAAGCTGTATAAAATCGACAAATAATAAGTAAAATTATATGAAAATGCGTCCCAGTACTGAAGGGATCAAATATCTACCTACGCCACTATTTTTCTGGGAGTGACCAACTAAGGCCCTTAATGTGAAACACCTCTATGTCTCACTTCCTTTACATTCAAAAACCTTTAGTTCAAATTACACTTGTTTTTAAGGACTTTTACGCTTCAAGTGACATATTGATACGAATTCTGCATTACTAACCGGAAAAATTCTGTTGGAAATCTGGGTAATCATATCTGTGGCCTTTGAAAATTGTTGGAATGAGAGAGGAAAGCGTTTCAAAATACGGGTTTAAGTCTGCACAAACATCCATTTTTTATATAAGAGGGGGGAACCTGGCCATGGGCAACAAAAATAATGGAAAATAAAACCCCCACTAATTTACCAGTCCCCATAGTCCCCATAAAGTCCCCATGCCTGTAAAGGAAGGCAGAATATTCGCATTAAAAACACTATCACCTATTAACACTATAACCTAAAAAAGAAAGAAAAAAATGGTTCAAAGAAAACGGATAACCGAGCAGCGAAACACACTTTTAGAAATGCCCATTATAAATAAGAATAAGAGAAAGATCCATGAATATAAATGGAAGGGGATATGGATGGAGACTTGGGTGCGCTCTTATTGTCCTCCCTTACTAGAAAATAACACTAACTACCAATTAAAAACTTCGAAACGACCGTTCAAATGTGCACTGGCTAACTTAGGACGCAGTTGAGGGACGGCAAAGTAAAATATATTGCAAGGAGACTAGTAATTGTAGTAGTAGTAGTAGTAGTAGTAGTAGTAGTAGTAGTAGTAGTAGTAGTAGTAGTAGTAGTAGTAGTAGTAGTAGTAGTATCAACAGCAGCAGTAAAAAGGATAAGGAAAAGGAGGAAGATGAAATGATGGAGGAGGAATGATTGGAAAGAAAATGGTATGATATTTCCCTCTCACTCGAATATCCAAATGCCGTGGTGTTGTGTATGTAAATCCTACTCGTCTGTACTTTCCTGTTATCAAAGAGACGACGTAAATAGTATAGCGCATTAATAAGATAAGGTACACTGGATTTACACACTAAAATTTGCCCTATTTACAGAGAGATTGAGCTGATTACTTTTGATATGTTAAGCTTCTCAATTTTTGCTTCCAAGATTAGGTTAAGTTTGGTTCAGTAAGATAAGGCACACTGAATTCATATACTAATATCTGCCCAACTTAAAGAGAGATTGATTTGATTTCTTTTGATATGTTAAGCTTCTCAAATTTTGCTTCCAAGGTCAAGTCTTTGGTCTGACGTGATCTAAGGCTCCTCTTGTGCATCTCAACTGTTGGACTTTAATTAATCCGGGGCAGTTACATCCATTATTCTGTCTAATCTTCGTAGAGGAATAAAGTAATTTCATTCCTCGGCCCACCGCTAAAACTTCCCAACGCCTTCTTCCTTACTCCTTCTGTTTAGCCCGGCAGTATTCATGGCTATGCTTCTTTTAGCAAATTCCGCTAATACATCTTCTCCTGCGTACCTTGAGCTGGCTTCAGAGTTGCTGGTATACTACTGGTGCTTCGCTTCATTTTCTTCTTCTTCTTCTTCTTCTTCTTCTTCTTCTTCTTCTTAATTTTTCCTTCTTCTTAATTTTCTTTTTCATTTTATCTTCTTTTTTTCTTCTAATCTAACTATCATCAACTAACTCGGTATTCTTTGCCTTTCTCAGTCATTACCGTTAAAAATGTATATCATCTCTCACTGCATCCATAAACCTTCCCTTATAAACCTCTCTTCTTACGGGCAGATCTATCGCTAACATCCTCTTGTTCTTTACGTCAACTTGCACTTATATAAGAACCACATTTAGCTATTAGATTTGTAATTCTTATTTCTATCTTTTTTTTCATATTATTTTCGACAGCTTGGGATTATAATTAATTAATGAATAGATAAATAAAGAATGTGTATGTGTGTGTGTGTGTGTGTGTGTGTGTGTGTGTGTGTGTGTGTGTGTGTGTGTGTGTGTGTGTGTGTGTGTGTGTGTGTGTGTGTTAAAGCATATAAAATGACAAGGATTACGACATGAAATAGAAAGATTAATGAAACTGTTAACAGGACCGCAAGCTGATTAATTGTGATCCATTTAATCATTGCACATTTCAAATATCATGGCATATTCTGATCATTCTTAAAGTAGACAGATACAACCGCAGCATCTTTGAACCTCAATTACTACAACAACACTCGCTAATCAGGATAGGACAAGTAACAACTGGTCGAAACTTGATATGATGTAAAAAAGAAGAGATTTGAACCACGTGCGCTCTGGGGGTTGAGAGATCCGGCGCATGGGTTCGAATCTTTGCCACGGTTCGAGGGGAGATTTGGCATCCACTCGGGGTAACGGTTAAAAAAGGGGTGGGTTTTCAGATAGGAGGTCCCCATGAGGTGGTCTCCTTTAGCGCATAAATAACATGAGAATAACACGTTGAAATATCGATGTAGAAATTTCTTTGTTCTTATGGATGAGAAGCATGTTGGAAGAGAGAGAGAGAGAGAGAGAGAGAGAGAGAGAGAGAGAGAGAGAGAGAGAGAGAGAGAGAGAGAGAGAGAGAGAGAGCATTCACCCCTGTTTTCTGTCGCTAACATTCCCGCACCCCTACAACACACACACGCACCCCTACAGCACACACACACCACAAGACATCCGATTCCTTCTCTATTTATCTTCCTCCCTTCACTCCACCACAGACGCATTTCCTGCCCTGCCCATCACATCTCCATTACAAACACGTCCATTTGGTCCAGTCATCACCCCTCATCCATGACAAGAAGGGAGAGAGAAGGGAGGGGAGGGAAAAAATAACACGTACTGCAACACACAATAGTTTCTAAGAGGGTGTTCGGTTCTGAAGAGACGCGGTTCCTCCTCTCCTCTCCAGCTTGCCATCTCTCGCCATACGCCATACATACGCCTCTAAAAAACACGTCACTTCATCCATCCATCCATTGTTCATCGATTTCTTCTACGGTTTTCCCTTCTTGAGTAAGTGTGTGTGTGTGTGTGTGTGTTGTTTCGTTTCTGTTTGTCCTTATCGCTCTTTCTTTGTCTTTGTCACATCCCCCCCCACCCTCTCTCTCTCTCTCTCTCTCTCTCTCTCTCTCTCTCTCTCTCTCTCTCTCTCTCTCTCTCTCTCTCTCTCTGTTGGTCCTATATTGGGATCAAAACTCAAATAGCTTATCTCTGCGTACTCATTGCCAAAAGTGGACAATTTAATCAGCTCAATAAAGGAAAAACCTCCAAACCTTCGTTACTGGTGTCTACTTATCAGAATATTCAGCATTAATATAATTTCTCGTGGTTCTATACACAGGAACTTTTGGGGGGTCGTATTCTTAATTCAATGTTTTCGCTTCTTATCTCCACAACTTTCAACAGCAGACTCTGATGGAAAGTATGGGGGAAGAGATTTCTTAAGGATGTTTTAATAATTGTAGTAATGAAACGAGAGAGAGAGAGAGAGAGAGAGAGAGAGAGAGAGAGAGAGAGAGAGAGAGAGAGAGAGAGAGAGAGAGAGAGAGAGAGAGCAGCAACTTAAACCGTCACTACCTAATGGCTTGAACCTTTGATCTTCATGTTCTGTTTGGGGTGAACTGATCACTCCCAACACTTCACATACAAAACTCTCTGGTCCATAATTGAAAACTCTTTATAGCTTTCCTTTATCCTCTTAACCTTGTACTGGATTACATTACATTCTCTCTCTCTCTCTCTCTCTCTCTCTCTCTCTCTCTCTCTCTC
>CM035204.1:1021624-1024124 GCA_020233015.1 Callinectes sapidus
TGTTGGTGAGTTTTGCTGTTTAGACATCACAGTTTTTGAGTAGTCAGTAATTAATGGTGCACTCTTAGCTCGTCCTCCCCGGAAATACCATTTGCTAAGCGACTAAGCTCTTTTATTTAATTGTGGAGGAATTTTTGTGTGTCTTTTGTGATGTTCTTTAGTGTTTTGTGTGTGTTGGCATTGTTATGAGTCTTTAAGTATTTTGGTCAAATGTTGATGTGTTTCTTGCAATTTTATATGTATTAAGCGTGGGTGTGTTTATTAAGGCATGTTTGTGATATATTAAGTGTGTTTTAGGTGTTTCTGGGTGTATTAAATGATTTTGGTTATATTAGGAATGTTTTGGTGGTTTTGTGTGAGCGAATTACTTTAAACCCACCATGGCCTCCCTGACTCCAGGCACTGTTCAGATCGTGGTAAAAAAAAGACTTTTAACATAAATTTTATTATTGGATCGTGTCACCTGCCTGCAAACACGAACCGCAGCTCTCTCTCTCTCTCTCTCTCTCTCTCTCTCTCTCTCTCTCTCTCTCTCTCTCTCTCTCTCTCTCTCTCTCTCATCGTAATCCCACTATTGCCTGTTACTATATAATCTGTGAAGTCGGCTGAATTTGAGTGACCACTTGGGAAGCGATTTCAGGCGTGTTACCACAGCAACAGACTTACTTCGTCACCTTCCATTCCTCTCCACCACCCTGCCGCCTCATCCATCCTGTGTGTGTGTGTGTGTGTGTGTGTTAAAGAGAGGATAGCCAAAAAGTAATGCAGGGATTATTTTTTTTACCCCTCAGAGTTTCCTGCTGAACAATAACAACAGATTAAGGTCACACAGTGAGGTTGTGTCCCGCCTCCTCGCGAAGAGAGATGTTATACATTTCATAATGGCTTTGAGTAAGAAGAGTTCATCCAGCCAGCCATGGTGCACTGGAATGCGTTGTGATTGTCTTGTTATTCCACGTGGAAACTATGTAGACAATATAACGTGAAATGCTGATGATACTTGGATAATTTTCACATTTACATTGAACTTAGCTTACTTCAACGTCCATCCAGCTTATTCTGAATGTAATCGCTTTTTCGCTGAATTCATATGTATTATCTGGTGATCGGCTGCGTGAAACGTAAAGAAATTCCTGGCGACATCAGTGCGACATCGCTTTGCGTTAATTGCCAAGTCGTTCGTTCGGGAAATTTTGCTCGGCGTGCGAATAGTTCACGGAATTTCACGTGATTCTGTATGTCGAGTTTAATGAAAACCTTGAGGATTTATTTTATGTTTCCGCGTCGATTTCTGTGCTCAAAGAAATAAAGAATGAGAACAATATGTAGTATTTTTCTTATGGGAAGAGGTGGGTAAGTTTGTGAAAAAAGCAAGTGGAAAGAAAAAACACTGCAAACAGTACATAATATTTATTTAGCCTGACAGAACATCACGTGACGTTCTTTCACCCAAACACACGGAATATTCCCTGAAAGATACGGTGCGAAATGCTCGAGCCGACGATGAGGAAAACCGTAAAAAAAGAATTTAAAAAAAGAAGACAATAAAGACAGTGGGATGCACTATATTAAAACTGCCGCAAGAGCAAAGGCAGTAATAATGTATCCTTTGAAGAGATGCTATTTACATCCAGTCTCTTTATTCCTCGACACTCCAAACATTAAAATGCCCGGGAACGTTCATCCTCTCTCGTCGCGTGCACTTCCTCTATTTGCTGTCTGTTAATGGAGGTGTCGTAGGATCCAGGGAATGTAGTAGTGAACGTTGGTGTAGTAACCCTGAGTCTCCCGGGCGCCACACACTGTAGGTCCATTGCTCACCAGGCCCACCACGTAGTTGATATTAACGCGAGGGTTTTCCATGACCAGCGGGCCGCCTGAGTCCCCGGAACAGCTGTCCCCTCCCTCACCTCCTGCACACAGCACCTGTAGGACGGTGGTGAAGGGAAATGTTTCACCATTGGCATTTCGATTAAAGGGATGTTCAGAGTTTGGTAGTTGTGGTATCGTAGTAGTGGTAATAGTCGTAGTTGTAGTGGTAGTGGTAGTAGCAGTAGGAGTAGGAGTAATAGCAACGATATCATTGTTATTTTGCCAATCTCGTTTAATATTATAGAGTTCATTTAATACCATTTTTCTTCAAATATCGGAGGTGATTTATATTACTATTTTTTATTATTCATAGCTATACCACGCATTCGTTCTATAGTATATAGTGTACATAAACTTGCTCAACTTCAACAACCACCATAAACTATCATCACCATCAGCGCCATCAACATCACTTCCACTGCTATTGTGAACCTCAACACTTAGCATTTTGGTCTCCGCCACTACTCACTACTACCACAGCAATTCAACATTTTCCTTCAATCTTCCCAACTTGACCATCACTCACTCACGTCAACATTTTATTATACTTCCCTTTGCAACCATCTAATGATATACCACTAACTCCACTCACCTCTCAGCTGTACTCACCATGTTGGGGTCAGAATAG
>CM035204.1:1026624-1035588 GCA_020233015.1 Callinectes sapidus
TACTACTACTACTACTACTACTACTACTACTACTACTACCACCGTCATTATCATTATTATCGTTGTTGTTGCTGTCGTTGTTACTGTTATTGTTGTTGTTATCGTTTTTATTGTAATTATCATTATTTTATTAGTATTATTTTATTATTTTGTAGTAGTAGTAGTAGTTTTATTATCGTCATGATACACCGGGTTACCACAGAAGCCTCAGACAGTCCCCACCTGGATTGAGCTGTGCAGGCGTGGCAAGTCTGAGGAGGGCGATGTCGTGGCAGCGAGGACAGTTGCTCACTCTGTTGTAGTCATCGTGCACGACAATCTGGGAAGAGAACAATAGGTCATAATTGCGAAAAACATCAATTAACTTGAAGTATATATAGTAAATAATGGAAAATACAATAAACAAAAAAAGGGATAACGCAAACATAAAATGATGAGGATAAACAAGCAATAAGATAACTCATGGAAACAAAACCAATAGAAAGGCCACATGGAGAAACAAAAATCATGTCGGGCAACTCAATACTAATTCACAGTAGAGAGGGAGAATTAAAGTGCAGAAGTCTGGGAAGTAAAAATATTGTATTGTGCTGGAGCAATAAGACTAGAAAACGTGGTAAATAACGAGTCATATAGAATGTAGTCGACAATTATAGTAAAGAAACGTTCTACATTTCTGGTGTAGTTTTATAGTTTCTTTAAACTTTACGTTATTTGATAGATTAAGGGTCTAAGAGTAGCCAAGTCGTTTAAGGAGACTTGGCTTCAGGCAGAAAAAAATCTGAAGACTTCTATCACATTCCTGTTTCTTCAAGTTGACCTCTAAATATAAACCCATTTTTTTCTTCGCATATTTGACTTATGGTAATACCATACACATGATCTTGTGACATCACTTCTTACGGCAGCTGTACGCATCATTCACCGGTGCAGGGGATGAATATTAACGCGGCTCTTGGCGTTCAAGAGAATAATATTCCCACAAGTCTCAGAACATAATTTCCGAAATTCCATTGTCTGTTAATTGCCTCTGTCCGAAGAGTCATTACGCATGTTAATAACTGTCACAGTATAATCGAAGTGTGCTGCATATTAATTGCCAAACTAAGTGTGTTAATGATTATAGACTTCGAACATGTAATTCCCTGAAACTATGAAGAATGAAAGACATCTCATATTTCAGACAGTGATCATTATGGTAATGATGTTGATGATGCTGAGGATAAAAATAATGGGATTTTTCTTTTCATTGGGTTTATCAATCAGCTTTTTCTTTGTCCATGCACTAACCAATATGAGTATAGTTGGCAAACTATCCTACGTATCCTTTCGCTTGATTTTTTTTTGTTCCTGAACAAGGTTAACTATTACAGGTGATAATCTTGCTAACTAGTAGTGTACAGCGCCCTTCCATCCCAGTGCATAGTGTGACGAGGAGATGAGCACCGCAGCAGCGTGTCATCAGTGTCACGTCCCTTTATGAGGCGCTGTGTTGACCCACACGTTGCAGCCCGTTAAATGAGTCAGTCAATTAATTATGCCCACTTCGTCCGTGTTCTTGTGTCACGCGTACATTATTTACCACCACCTCACTCTGTCGCATAAGTGGTGTGGAAAAAAATGTTACTTTTTTTTACCCGTCATCTTATCTGAGGTGCGAGATTGAAGGCGTATATACAAGCTCGTTCAATTTCCAGTGCGTGCCGGCGTGGAGGGTTAAGAGGTAACGTGGCAGTGGTAGTGGTGGTGGTGGTGCTAGTGGTGGTGGTGGTGGTGGTGGTGGTAGTGCTTACCTCCTCCACACGGATGTCCTGGGGGGTGGGGGCACACACCCGACGCTCGCAGTCTGGGTTCTTGCTCAGCTGGTGCTCGCCGATCCGCACGAAATCTCTGGTGAGAAACAGAAAGAATGGAAAAAAACTCCTGAGGAATACACAAGGGATGCATCTATTTACCAAGGTCTCTTGAGGTTCATGTTGTTGTTGTTGTTTTTCTATTGAGTATTTTGCCAATGTAAAACAATATATCCGTTTAACAGAAAGGGAAACATAAACTGCTATAAGAAAAGGTACATATTTGATATAAGTATGTTTATTAGAGGTAGAATTGTTTTTATTTTTTTTTTTTATCATTATACTTGTGTAGATGGTTACACGAGTCCTTTATTTGTCTGTTCATCTTTATTTATTGATTTACTATCTTTTATTTATTATTTTAGTGTTATTTCTATCTATTTTATTGATTATTTATATATTCATTTACTTTTTTAGAGGGAAGGGGAATATAAAACATGTCAGACCTTATATATTTCATTTACTTATAATTGATATTCTGGTTAATGTCGTAACTATGTAATATTCTTTATTTCTACAAAACTGGACTATGTTATTCAGCAGAAATAATACTACAGGAATTAAAACACTTGAAGTTCCTTGTGCCTTATTGTTTGTTTTCTGTGTTGCAATGTTATACTATACTCGTCTTACACGCTCAACTTTTACCAGAGAATTATATTAAACTCGACGTGAATTTGTCGCTGTCGAAGGATGAACATTATCACTATTTTTCAGCCAGTTTTATATCTTCATCCCGGGCATTGAGTACACACTCGCCACCACGAGATGTCCGTCAGGAATAGAGGGTACAAAATAATTCAATATGTCAGTTCGCTCTGGAAAAAGATTGTATATTCTAATTAGTATTATAATTGTATTGTTCCCTTTGCTGTGTATCTCAGCATCGCGTACGGGTCTTCTCTCGCCATGATATATTGAATATGTTACTCAGCTCTGTTCAAGGTAAACAAAAAAACATGGGTCCACTTCATAATATAATATGCTTCCTTCTTAAACCATACCGAGTGGGAGCATTAATTATTTTGCGTGATTCACTGCAGCGGCTGATGTATTCACCACTTTGTTTTCATCTTGGTTTCTTTAAATCCCTTTCAGTCCTGGGATGCATTTTGATATCTAATCTATTTATTTTTTTTTTTTTTATATATATAACTTCAGAACCTTATGTGGAAATTAAAACTGTGCAGACTATAGCCATTAATCTTCTGACCTCCATAGACCCTTCCTAATGTCGTAAAATCTTCTAATCACACTCAAAACTCGTGGTAGAAATGTGTTTGGTACTGGAACGGTTAGCCTAACGTGTTATTCGGTATCGTATTCACTAAAAATGAATGTACCTTTTCGTTTAGCTTTGTAGTGATTTGATCATATGTTACTTTCATCTAGTCGCACACTGTTTATCCGAATGAATTTTTTTACATACCTTAACTCGTCTCCACACACACACACACACACACACACACACACACACACACACACACACACACACACACACACACACACTGATCTGATTCATTTTTCCTTTCTGTCATGGAGGATTAAGTTTCCTTGCCTGTTTTCTCACTTCAGCTCCGTAGTATATATAGTTCACTGTTATCAACTCCACTCTTCCCTCTCCATCGTTATCATTTCCCTGTCATCATATTTCCCTTCGTTTCGTTCCCTATATCTCTCTCTCTCTCTCTCTCTCTCTCTCTCTCTCTCTCTCTCTCTCTCTCTCTCTCTCTCTCTCTCTCTCTCTCTCTCTCTCTCTCTCACCTTTCCCTTCGGAGCGCGGCCACACATTTTGCTTCCCTCCTATACCATCCACCTGTCAGTTAGCCTTGTACTTTTCTCCCCTTTATCCCTCCGTTTTCTCCCTTGTTCCTCTCCCCCTTCTCTTCCTTCATGCTTTCACTCGGCCAGCCATTAATTTTTCAGCCATACAGAGACATCATCCTCCTTTTTTTCGTTCACATTTCTGCCTCTACTTTCTCTTCTTTTATGTTTTGTTATAGTTGTACAAAGAGAATTAGAGTGGTAGGCAGAATTAAAGATGAATGGAAGGAAAGGGAACTAAACAGAAACGTGGGTACCAGTGTAAAGAAATAAGAATATTTATACATTAGTATTGCTGTGCATTAATTGAAATAAGGAAGTGTAAATGTGCGTAAAGAGAAGAATATGATTAAGTCGTTCTTTACGTTAAAACATTAGTCTTCCTACACGGTCTGTTCTCCCCTTCATCTTTTATGGGAATCCTAACCGTTCCCTCTTATTAATTATTATCAAATACACGTGTGGTAAAGTCATGTCACTATGGAATGTTGGCCTACACTAACTAGTCGACAAATAACTAGTTCACATTTTTCCTCGTATTTTAACTGACCCGCACTAAAACTACCATATAATACTCGTACATAAAAAGAATACTTCTATGGGGAAATTATGCCAGTTATGAAATGTTGGTTTTCTGCGGTTAGATAAGAATATTCATAACTATTAGCTGGATTAAGGAAGTATAAATGTACGTAGTAGAGAGAAGAATAGCATGCAAAGCTTATATGATTCAGTTTTTTCTTTACTTTTGAAAGATTATTCTTCCTACATTGTCAGTTTTCTGAAGTATTTTCTTATGTATTGTATTTGTTTTTTATTGTTATTTATAATGTAAAGCATACACTCTGCATCTTTGCTCCTTAACACCTTCAGTAGTGGGACGCATTATCATATTTATTCTCCTTATTATTTGTCGATCTTGTACAGCTTCAGAATATTATGTAAGGACTGAAATAGTACAGACTCCGGCCATTAATCTTCTGACCTCCATACACCGTTCCTAATGTGAAGAAAATCGTCCACTCATACACAAAACTTATGGTAAACATATGTCCCATTGCTGAAGGTGTTAATGTTCATTTAATTGCCATGATTCAAGTCTTAAATACCGTGAACGTAGGATAATTGTTACACCATATAAGTTAATACATATGAAGTGCGTTTTCTTACACTTTGAGCTCAACAACAAGAGACAATAGTCAGGCTTCACCAGGACAGCAACACTGCACTCACCACTCTATGAACTCGTGGCCTTCCCTTGTATTTATTTTGGTGAGCCAGTGTATCATTCAGGATAAAATATTTGAAAATCTGCTGAAGGTGAATTTGATACCAAGGGACTGAGTGAGTGCATGTTTATTTCATAGCATTGAGCGGCGCCTCTGTGTGTGTGTGTGTGTGTGTGTGTGTGTGTGTGTGTGTGTGTGTCTCAAACTCATTCAGAACTCTCTCTCTCTCTCTCTCTCTCTCTCTCTCTCTCTCTCTCTCTCTCTCTCTCTCTCTCTCTCTCTCTCTCTCTCTCTCTCTCTCTCTCTTTCGCGTACCTCTTTTTAATATTGTTTTGTTTCAGTGTAACTTTCAATGTGCAGTTTTTATTTTTTTCTAATTGTCACTTTGAAATGGCTTTGTTTAAAAAATTTGCTTTGTTTTAAAACGAATGTCTATTGATGCATATTCAAGGCGCTACTTAATATTAAAACATCATGTGAAAACTCTCTATAAAGAAACCTCTAGATATTTCAGCATTAGAAGTATTTACGACACACGTGGGGCAGTCAGGTGGTTCATTGACCTGCTTCCCACGCCACGTTTCCCAGTGCTGGTAGCGTCGAAGCAAGAGAAACGTTTATACTTGATCATACTTCACTCCACCGGTGATCTTATAACAGACGGTGCTGAAGTTGCTGTCAGGCGGGTAAACAACCTGAATAGAAACATTGATGCACAATAGATATTCTTCGGTAAACCTGAGAGGACGTCCTGCGATCTGGCCATTTCTTTCTCTGCTATGTTTGGAGCCGCTATCTGATTAATGGTTTTTCTGTCCTTGGTGACTCAAAATAGAAATAGATCAAGAATAATCCGTGACGCTGTATAAGAAGAACTGTAACGATATAGTTGGATATTGATGATGACGATGATTAAATTTTTTCCTTACAATCATAAGTTATTCGAAACTAGTTATAGGGGAATAGGATGCAGATTGTCTTGTGCTCCAGGAATTAAAAACAAGGAAAATTGATGTAGCCTCAATCTCAGGAGAAGAGAAAAAATGCAGATGTAAAATAGGAGAAATAAGAACACAGTCATCATTTTCATTCATCATAAAAATGTGTGTGTGTGTGTGTGTGTGTGTGTGTGTGTGTGTGTGTGTGTGTGTGCTAGCGCGCGCTCATGCATGGATAGACAGTTGTTGTTGTAGTTGTTTTCATTTTTAACATTGATGACACCAAACAACAAGACCGTAAACAGAATCGCGACAGACGCAATAGAATATAGGACAGGTAAATGAGAGAGAGAGAGAGAGAGAGAGAGAGAGAGAGAGAGAGAGAGAGAGAGAGAGAGAGAGAGAGAGAGAGAGAGAGAGAGAGAGAGAGCATTAGAAAATACAAAATGGAACTCTAACGTCAAAAAGTTAAATGAGTTTCCACTGAATGTTTCACGAAGAGATGCTGCCGGAAAGAAAAAAAAATAATAACTAAATAAATGAATAAGAAATATGGAAAATGTTAACAGACTTAGACACGTGACTTCCTATTCTCTCGAGGCTCAGAGGATGTGTTCGTTCAATAAGAGAGGAGAATAATAATGTTACAGGCATGAGTTAGAAAAGGGAAGGGGGCAATCAGGGAATTAGGTGACTTTTGTTGTTGTATTGTCCGATATGTTCAGTGTCTTTTTAACTTTTGGGGTATTATTACATTTTTTGTGTTATTTCCCATTGTATTTTATCATTTTCTTGTTCACACTGCTTCTACTGTTGCACTTTTGTTTAGTCCCACTTTCCCTATACTCTCCCGTCTCTCTCTCTCTCTCTCTCTCTCTCTCTCTCTCTCTCTCTCTCTCTCTCTCTCTCTCTCTCTCTCTCTCTCTCTCTCTCTCTCTCAAACACATTATAAATCCAAGGTGGTTGAGAAAGGAAAGGAAAATGAGAAACTTTCAACACTAGCACACTTAGAATGCAATTAAGGGAAAAAAATGCAATCTTTCTGTGTATTTATCGATTACGACGAAAGTAAATAATAATGTAATCAGCGCGTATTGGCCAGTGGTTGAAAATGTTTGGTAATATTTGTCGAAATCTCACGCTCGTGACTCCTAACTAAGCTGACAACAACCGGTTCGTTAGCAGCAGCAGCAGCAGCAGTGTGTGTGTATGTGTGTGTGTGTGTGTGTGAGTGTGTGTGTGTGTGTGTGTTTGGTTATCCCACCCCTGTCCATTCCCTGCCCACTGTTCTACCCATAACTGCCAAAACTGTCCGCTGCTATCACGCCAACCACTGTCACTTGTCCTCCTCGTCACATTTGTACCCCGCCATCTCTCACCGCCACTCGCGCCAATTGTTACTATCCCACCAACACACCTTCCGCCGGCCAAACCTCTCTACCGCAGTCTAACAAGTACCGAACACCAACATTAGTAGCAATCCTCACCAAAACAAAACAAAGAGGGGATACAGTAGAGACGTCACCAGCACACCAACACTGTCTTGCACTCTACACTTGCTAACCACACCTTTTTATACAAATATCACCCTTAACCCCCTTCAATATTCAGACGTATTTTCGTGTTTATTTTGATTATTATTTTTCGATTTCACGCAGCTTCAAAAACTCATGCAGGGATTAAAATTGCACAGACTGGAGCCATTAATCTTCTTACTCCTATAGACCCTTCCTATGTCAATCAAATCGTCCTAACCATAACCCAAACTCGTGATAAAACGGTGTCCCAGTAATGAAAGAGGTTAAAAATGACCTATCCTCTTGACTGAACGTGGAAGTGACCCAGGTGGAGACGTAAGGCATGAAGCGAGAGTTCAGGACATGATTACTACAGTCAATGTGCGGACCTGAGCGTGGCCGAAGCGCTGAGTCCCTCCAATGCCCTGATTCCTAATGGTTCAAATCCTATTACTTTTCGACACGCAGCGTATACAGCCGAGCGAACGTATTCTTTATTGATGTAATGTAGTGAGGCTGGAAAGTGTTGTTCCGAGAGAATTATTATTACTGTTTTGTTCCTTCATCTTTATCTGTTTTTGTGGTGAATATCTTTAGTTAGGTGGTCAGAGGCGAAATGAAAGCTTTGTGAAATTTTCTCTCTATCTATCTGTCTGTCTATCTATTTATCTATCTATCTATCTATCTATCTATCTATCTATCTATCTATCTGTCTGTCTGTCTGTCTGTCTGTCTATCTATCTATCTATCTATCTATCTATCTATCTATCTATCTTTCTGTCGTTGGCATGCTTTAACGCCAACAATTTAAGCTGCACTTACTCTCATCCCTCAGAATTACTTTAATATACTTTTTCCGCATATTTTTTTCTCTTTCATATAGTTTAACTGTGATTTTTTTCTTTCTTTTATGCATTTCTCCTTTTCAATTCTGCTTACATTTTGCTTTTCAAGAGAAGGTGGGTAAGGTAAAGGAGAAATGGTGGAGGAGGAGGAGGATGAAGAGGAAGAAGATGATGCGGAAGAGAAAGAGGAGAATGACGACGGAGAGGATGAGGAGGAAACAAACAGAAAGGAAAAGCAAACGTTATTATTGTACCAACAACAGAATACCAAGTTATCATTGTAAATGTTGTTGTTGTTGGTCGTACTTTTGCTGTAACTCGTAGCAAAGTTTGAGTAAATTATAGTATAAAGGTCACTCTTTTGACATAATCTGCACATACATGTCTACTCACAGCAAGTATCTGGAGGAGCCGTGGACGCAGTGAGCGGCAGTGAGGACGTAGCGTTCTGAGATGAGCACTCCGCCACAGATCCAAAAATTGCCGCGAGAGTCTGCACAGAAGAAATAAATTGAGTGTTAGGTACGCTATTGCTGCGTAAACACCCTGGAAATATGATGGTAAAAAAGGGAAGATAAATGTTAGTGATCATGACAAGAAAATTAGTAAGGCAAAACATGAAAATTAGGCGTTAATTAAAAATGTAACATTCACTGACTACTATTACTTTTAGACTGGGTAGATCAGGAAAAAGAGACTTTTGTTAGGTCTTAAAAGATGCAATATTATATATATATATATATATATATATATATATA
>CM035204.1:1055995-1067740 GCA_020233015.1 Callinectes sapidus
CCACTCGGTATGGTTTAAGAAGGAAGCATATTATATTATGAAGTGGACCCATGTTTTTTTGTTTACCTTGAACAGAGCTGAGTAACATATTCAATATATCATGGCGAGAGAAGACCCGTACGCGATGCTGAGATACACAGCAAAGGGAACAATACAATTACAATACTAATTAGAATATACAATCTTTTTCCAGAGCGAACTGACATATTGAATTATTTTGTACCCTCTATTCCTGACGGACATCTCTTGTTGGCGAGTGTGTACTCAATGCCCAAGATGAAGATATAAAACTGGCTGAAAAATAGTGATAATGTTCATCCTTCGACTGCGACAAATTCACGTCGAGTTTAATATAATTCTCTGGTAAAAGTTGAGCGTGTAAGACGAGTATAGTATAACATTGCAACACAGAAAACAAACAATAAGGCACAAGGAACTTCAAGTGTTTTAATTCCTGTAGTATTCTTTCTGTTCAATAACATAGTTCAGTTTTGTAGAAATCAAGTAATGTGTCTTACTGTCACTAATACTTTAAACTTTGACAGGCGTTATGTTATCTATTTCTAGGCCAACCTGTGACTTCTGATCACTGCCGTAGTGTTCAGGGGCAGTGAGCGTGTGCTCACTAATTACATAAAAGAAATAAAGAATATTACATAGTTACAACATTAACCAGAATATCAATTATAAGTAAATGAAATATATAAGGTCTGTTTTATATTCCCCTTCCCTCTAAAAAAAATAAATGAATATATAAATAATCAATAAAATAGATCGAAATAATAAAAAAAATAATAAATAAAAGATAGGAAATCAATAAAGATGAACAGACAAATAAAGGACTCGTGTAACCATCTACACAAGTATAATGATAAAAATAAAATGAATAACAAATCTACCTCTAATAAACATACTTATATCAAATACGTACCTTTTCTTATAGCAGTTTAGGTTTCCCTTTCTGTTAAACGGATATATGGTTTTACATTGACAAAATACACAATAGAAAAACAACAACAACAACATGAACCTGAAGAGACCTTCGTAAATAGATGCATCCCTTGTGTATTCCTCAGGAGTTTTTTTCCATTCTTTCTGTTTCTCACCAGAGATTTCGTGCGGATCGGCGAGCACCAGCTGAGCAAGAACCCAGACTGCGAGCGTCGGGTGTGTGCCCCCACCCCCCAGGACATCCGTGTGGAGGAGGTAAGCACTACCACCACCACCACCACCACCACCACAACCACCACTAGCACCACCACCACCACCACCACCACTGCCACGTTACCTCTTAACCCTCCACGCCGGCACGCACTGGAAATTGAACGAGCTTGTATATACGCCTTCAATCTCGCACCTCAGATAAGATGACGGGTAAAAAAAAGTAACATTTTTTTCCACACCACTTATGCGACAGAGTGAGGTGGTGGTAAATAATGTACGCGTGACACAAGAACACGGACGAAGTGGGCATAATTAATTGACTGACTCATTTAACGGGCTGCAACGTGTGGGTCAACACAGCGCCTCATAAAGGGACGTGACACTGATGACACGCTGCTGCGGTGCTCATCTCCTCGTCACACTATGCACTGGGATGGAAGGGCGCTGTACACTACTAGTTAGCAAGATTATCACCTGTAATAGTTAACCTTGTTCAGGAACAAAAAAAAATCAAGCGAAAGGATACGTAGGATAGTTTGCCAACTATACTCATATTGGTTAGTGCATGGACAAAGAAAAAGCTGATTGATAAACCCAATGAAAAGAGAAAAATCCCATTATTTTTATCCTCAGCATCATCAACATCATTACCATAATGATCACTGTCTGAAATATGAGATGTCTTTCATTCTTCATAGTTTCAGGGAATTACATGTTCGAAGTCTATAATCATTAACACACTTAGTTTGGCAATTAATATGCAGCACACTTCGATTATACTGTGACAGTTATTAACATGCGTAATGACTCTTCGGACAGAGGCAATTAACAGACAATGGAATTTCGGAAATTATGTTCTGAGACTTGTGGGAATATTATTCTCTTGAACGCCAAGAGCCGCGTTAATATTCATCCCCTGCACCGGTGAATGATGCGTTACAGCTGCCGTAAGAAGTGATGTCACAAGATCGTGTGTATGGTATTACCATAAGTCAAATATGCGAAGAAAAAAATGGGTTTATATTTAGAGGTCAACTTGAAGAAACAGGAATGTGATAGAAGTCTTCAGATTTTTTTCTGCCTGAAGCCAAGTCTCCTTAAACGACTTGGCTACTCTTAGACCCTTAATCTATCAAATAACGTAAAGTTTAAAGAAACTATAAAACTACACCAGAAATGTAGAACGTTTCTTTACTATAATTGTCGACTACATTCTATATGACTCGTTATTTACCACGTTTTCTAGTCTTATTGCTCCAGCACAATACAATATTTTTACTTCCCAGACTTCTGCACTTTAATTCTCCCTCTCTACTGTGAATTAGTATTGAGTTGCCCGACATGATTTTTGTTTCTCCATGTGGCCTTTGTATTGGTTTTGTTTCCATGAGTTATCTTATTGCTTGTTTATCCTCATCATTTTATGTTTGTGTTATCCCTTTTTTTGTTTATTGTATTTTCCATTATTTACTATATAAACTTAAAGTTAATTGATATTTTTTGCAATTATGACCTATTGTTCTCTTCCCAGATTGTCGTGCACGATGACTACAACAGAGTGAGCAACTGTCCTCGCTGCCACGACATCGCACTCCTCAGACTTGCCACGCCTGCACAGCTCAATCCAGGTGGGGACTGTCTGAGGCTTCTGTGGTAACCCGGAGTATCATGACGATAATAAAACTACTACTACAAAATAATAAAATAATACTAATAAAATAATGATAATTACAATAAAAACAACGATAACAACAACAATAACAGTAACAACGACAGCAACAACAACGATAATAATGATAATGATGGTGGTAGTAGTAGTAGTAGTAGTAGTAGTAGTAGTAGTAGTAGTAGTAGTAGTAGTAGCAGTAGTAATAATAATAATAATAATAATAATAATAATAATAATAATAATAATAATAATAATAAAGGAAAAAAAGAACAATCAGGAAAGATATAAAAATGGTCAAGATAAAATATTTAGCAGATCTCACAAGCCAAAGGAGATCTGAATGTGGATAGCCTAGCCGCTCAGCTAACCACAAGTGTGTTGGGTGCCGTGATTGGTTACCACCTCCCACTCACCTGCAGTCTTCATCTGATTGGCTGCCACACATCTAATACTTCCTCCCATCCTGGACTCTGTTCTAAATTTGGGTAATTGAAGGATAAGTTTATGTCCTTTCTATGAACCGAAACAGCTGATTGGCTAGCATGTGGAATGAACCGATCTTCCCATTCAGAGAAAAGTGCTACACATTGGCTTAACTGTAGGCTGCTGAGTTCACTATATATGAGGAAGAAAAGCTTACCCCGTGATTTAAAAGCAGCTCGGCGCACTAGAAATCACTAATAATGATGATAATTTGACAAAACAAAACTGCAAGAAGCAACCAGGCTCCACGTGACAGGCAGTCTCTGTGCCTTACATATCTACCATTTTTCCAACTGACTTTAACTTGCCATCTACACACTACAATACATCTTTATCCCAGACAATTCACTTTAATCTTTTCCCTCTGAAGTAAAGACTTGTACCCTCAACTACCTAGGTTTGACACATGCTGTAAGTCAGAATGCGATGTGTGTATCAAGGAGGGGACAAGACAAGCGGAATAGCCTTCAAACTTCACTAATCACCCGTAATCAGTATCCGGCGAATTCCACATCACTTCGGCCAAGTTGAATAGAAACTCTGGTCCCGCAGCGTAACTTTCACATCCCAGGCTTCCTCTTTGTGTACAGCCGCTGGTGTCTCCATTATTGCGCTGGCCAGAACCATGAACCTACTATAGAGATGAAACGCACGCCTGCACACACGCACGCGCGCACACACGCACGCGCGCGCACACACACACACACACACACACACACACACACGCACACACACACACACACACACACACACACACACACACGGAGCCTTTCAGCATCTCTAATTGAAACACACTGAGGCTGCCTGCGTCCCTCCTCACTGTGGAACCTTTCTTTGTTGGGGGTGCGTAGTCTACAATATAACTTTATAAGTATTATTTTCTTCTTCCTATTCTTCCTAACATGATAACACATGCAAAGAAAGAAAGAAAGAAAGAAAGAAAGAAAAAAAAGAAAGAAAGAAAGGAAGGAAGAAAATATATATATATATATATATATATATATATATATATATATATATATATATATATATATATATATATATATATATATATATATGGCATAGGAACTTTCGAGCTACCATTAATCACCGTTGATCTCGATAAATTCTTTTTTTTTTTAAATTAGAACGTTAAAAAAGATGATACAAATAATAAAAATAACAACAACAATAATAATGTTGATAATAGCAGCAGCAGCAGCAGTAGTAGTAATTAGTAGTAGTAGTAACAATAGGTAATAATATTAATAACAACAAATAAATAAGCAAATAACATTAATATAAATATAAAATGAATACCATTATCTTACAACAACAACAACAACACCAACAACAACAACAACTACTAGTATTACTACCACTACTACTGCTGCTTCTGCTTCTGCTACTACTAGTAATAGAAATAATAATAATAATAATAATAATAATAATAATAATAATAATAATAATAATAATAATAAAAAGTATTATATGTAGTTTGGCGTTGAAATCTAATCTAATCTAATCTCTCTCTCTCTCTCTCTCTCCACTCCAAAAAGATACATCACTCTCTCCTATAGTAATTCGTTCCTTTTCTAATTTGCAGCGCATGTTGTGCCTATCTGTCTCCCCTTAAACATTGAGGAGGAACTCGGCGTTATCAACTATGACTACTCTACTAAATTTGCCTGGACCGCGGGCTGGGGAACCGTAGGTGAGTAAAGGTGAAGGGGAGGGGAGGGGGGATGGAGGGTGAGTGAGGCGTCTTAAAGCTCTTGGATTCCCTCAACTTCATTCTCTTTGCGTTTGGTGGTGAGAAGTTTTGTTCATTGTTATGGTGAGAAGTTTTGTTCATTGTTATTCTCCGTTGTTGTGGTTGCTGCCAACTTAGTATTGCGGTAAATTTTCAGGTGAGATCAGAAATTGTCCTCTGGTATCTTTCCTTCCGGCGTGCTATGATTTCATTTTCGCAACATATTAAGACAGAGTAAAAAAAAAAAAAATCGATCAGGCAGTTAATAAATCACGGTACCTCCTATTTATTGCTGTAATACATTCATATTCTGAACCAATGGTATCTTATGGCGTGCTTTTCCTCCCGCTGCAGATCCCGCACGGACGGAACCGGCGGACATTCTAAAAGAGGTGTTCCTGCCCCTTCGTAAGACTTACTGCAACACCTCCTCCTATACTGACCCCAACATGGTGAGTACAGCTGAGAGGTGAGTGGAGTTAGTGGTATATCATTAGATGGTTGCAAAGGGAAGTATAATAGTAGTGATTAAGTATGGTAGTTTAGAGCTAATAAAATGTTGACGTGAGTGAGTGATGGTCAAGTTGGGAAGATTGAAGGAAAACGTTGAATTGCTGTGGTAGTAGTGAGTAGTGGCGGAGACCAAAATGCTAAGTGTTGAGGTTCACAATACCAGTGGAAGTGATGTTGATGGCGCTGATGGTGATGATAGTTTATGGTGGTTGTTGAAGTTGAGCAAGTTTATGTATACTATATACTATAGAACGAATACGTGGTATAGCTATGAATAATAAAAATAGTAATATAAATCACCTCCGATATTTGAAGGAAAATGGTATTAAATGAACTCTATAATATTAAACGAGATTGGCAAAATAACAATGATATCTTTACTATTACTCCTACTCCTACTGTTACTACCACTACCACTACAACTACGACTACTACAACTACTACGATACCACAACTACCAAACTCTGAACATCCCTTTAATCGAAATGCCAATGGTGAAACATTTCCCTTCACCACCGTCCTACAGGTGCTGTGTGCAGGAGGTGAGGGAGGGGACAGCTGTTCCGGGGACTCAGGCGGCCCGCTGGTCATGGAAAACCCTCGCGTTAATATCAACTACGTGGTGGGCCTGGTGAGCAATGGACCTACAGTGTGTGGCGCCCGGGAGACTCAGGGTTACTACACCAACGTTCACTACTACATTCCCTGGATCCTACGACACCTCCATTAACAGACAGCAAATAGAGGAAGTGCACGCGACGAGGGAGGATGAACGTTCCCGGGCATTTTAATGTTTGGAGTGTCGAGGAATAAAGAGACTGGATGTAAATAGCATCTCTTCAAAGGATACATTATTACTGCCTTTGCTCTTGCGGCAGTTTTAATATAGTGCATCCCACTGTCTTTATTGTCTTCTTTTTTTAAATTCTTTTTTTACGGTTTTCCTCATCGTCGGCTCGAGCATTTCGCACCGTATCTTTCAGGGAATATTCCGTGTGTTTGGGTGAAAGAACGTCACGTGATGTTCTGTCAGGCTAAATAAATATTATGTACTGTTTGCAGTGTTTTTTCTTTCCACTTGCTTTTTTCACAAACTTACCCACCTCTTCCCATAAGAAAAATACTACATATTGTTCTCATTCTTTATTTCTTTGAGCACAGAAATCGACGCGGAAACATAAAATAAATCCTCAAGGTTTTCATTAAACTCGACATACAGAATCACGTGAAATTCCGTGAACTATTCGCACGCCGAGCAAAATTTCCCGAACGAACGACTTGGCAATTAACGCAAAGCGATGTCGCACTGATGTCGCCAGGAATTTCTTTACGTTTCACGCAGCCGATCACCAGATAATACATATGAATTCAGCGAAAAAGCGATTACATTCAGAATAAGCTGGATGGACGTTGAAGTAAGCTAAGTTCAATGTAAATGTGAAAATTATCCAAGTATCATCAGCATTTCACGTTATATTGTCTACATAGTTTCCACGTGGAATAACAAGACAATCACAACGCATTCCAGTGCACCATGGCTGGCTGGATGAACTCTTCTTACTCAAAGCCATTATGAAATGTATAACATCTCTCTTCGCGAGGAGGCGGGACACAACCTCACTGTGTGACCTTAATCTGTTGTTATTGTTCAGCAGGAAACTCTGAGGGGTAAAAAAAATAATCCCTGCATTACTTTTTGGCTATCCTCTCTTTAACACACACACACACACACACACACAGGATGGATGAGGCGGCAGGGTGGTGGAGAGGAATGGAAGGTGACGAAGTAAGTCTGTTGCTGTGGTAACACGCCTGAAATCGCTTCCCAAGTGGTCACTCAAATTCAGCCGACTTCACAGATTATATAGTAACAGGCAATAGTGGGATTACGATGAGAGAGAGAGAGAGAGAGAGAGAGAGAGAGAGAGAGAGAGAGAGAGAGAGAGAGAGAGAGAGAGAGAGAGAAACTGCGGTTCGTGTTTGCAGGCAGGTGACACGATCCAATAATAAAATTTATGTTAAAAGTCTTTTTTTACCACGATCTGAACAGTGCCTGGAGTCAGGGAGGCCATGGTGGGTTTAAAGCAACTCGGTCACACAAAACCACCAAAACATTCCTAAACACTCCAAATATAGCTAAAATCATTTAATACACCCAGAAACACCTAAAACACACTTAATATATCACAAACATGCCTTAATAAACACACCCACGCTTAATACATAAAAAAATTGCAAGAAACACATCAACATTTGACCAAAATACTTAAAAGGCTCATAACAATGCCAAAACACACACAGAACACAAAAGAACATCAGAAAAGACACACAAAAATTCCTCCACAACTAAATAAAAGAGCTTAGTCGCTTAGCAAATGGTATTTCCGGAGAGGACGAGCTAAGAGTGCACCATTAATTACTGACTACTCAAAAACTGTGATGTCTAAACAGCAAAACTCACCAACAACGTCTGCCAGAGAGAGAGAGAGAGAGAGAGAGAGAGAGAGAGAGAGAGAGAGAGAGAGAGAGAGAGAGAGAGAGAGAGAGAATATCAGCCCTCAATATGCGATACTCTGTACAAAAACATGCCCAACTTTACACTGATAATAGTAGTAATTATTAGTGTTGTTGTTGTTGTTATTATTATTATTATTATTATTATTATTATTATTATTATTATCATCATCATCTTCATCAATAAAAACAATAAAAACGATAACAATAATAATAAGAAAGATAATCATAATCATGATGATTATAATAATAATAATGATATTATTATTATTATTATTATTATTATTATTATTATTATTATTATTATTATTAGTAGTAGTAGTAGTAGTAGTAAAGAGAGTGAAAACAGAAGTAGTAGTGATATCACTATAAAGAAATACAGTTGAAAAGGAATACAGGAAAATAAAGACTAGTTTCAACAAGACGTATTATCCACCGTGGTGACGAAAAAAGTCTACGGTAAAGACGTGCCGCATTTCACTAAGTCTGCGGTAGAAATCCGTATTTTTTAGCTATTTTCATGATTGTAGGAATAATGTTTGTTATTTATGTTACCTATGAGAATGTTTAGAATATGTGAGATGTCTGGAATGTTATTTGAGGGGTTTATAATGGTTTGAACGGTTAATAAACGTTTTTTTTAAGGTTTTGTATAAATATTTTTTATTATTATTTCTTTTTTATATTCTAAAGGTTAGTTATAATTTTTCCTGTTATTTAAAAGAAAGTTTGGGGTTTAAATAAAAAAAGGGTTTGAAAAGGTAATTCACTTTACAATGGCACAACTAAACACATTATCTTTTATTATAACCTTTTTTTCTTGCTCTCATCAGTCATAACTTTCACTTCAAAATACACTTATAGTTCTCTAGTCCATTACAACTTATAATTCTCCATCCAGCAACCCTCACTCACCTTTAACTAGTACATATATTCCATAAACACGCCTTGCCTAGCTGTACAGTTTCTTACTAAAAACCTGTCACTAAAATCATAATTAATCAATTTCCAACATATGAAATGCTACAATATGTTACACTATAACGTTTCATATTTATAGCACTTCAGTATATTGCTCCTATTCTCCTGTCACTAATAATTCAGTCTGTTCTGCTATTGCAATTACCTTTTTAACCCATACTCTATTTTAGTTTGCATATAATTTTTTTTCTAATCTCTCACATCCAATATTTCCTTTGATAGTGCATTTTTTTTCTTTCAGCTCTCTCCTCTGTTATTCTATAATCCAGTGTTTTCCTGGTTATACTCTTCTTAGAACATTGAAAGGACGTCTCTTCACAACGTATTTTTTTGTATTCAGATTCATTCAATATTCATTTTTCTTTCTCTTCACTTAATGTTATAATCCTTCTTCTATATACATACCAACTGTCACCTCCCATCGATGTCCACTCCTCCTTCTCTTCTACCAAATCTTCATCCTCTTTTATCTCCTCTTTCTCTTCTCCCTTTCCCTCCTCCACAACTCCCCCATCCTACAACGCACTGCCACAACAAAGACTGGATGAGCGATCCTTGATTTTATGTTGTCATTTGCCGACAATAAATGACGATTTGATGACGGCGATCCATTAAATAAGACTTCTGGGTAGACACAATGGAGAAGGAAGAGGAGGAGGAGGAAAAGCAGGATGGGGAAAAAGAGAAAGAGAAAGAGGAAGAGGAGAAAAGAAAAGTATATGACGGTGACGATGGGAACGAAGAAGAGGACGAAGACCATGCAGGCTTAGTGAGTAGAGAGAGGTAAGTCATACGGACTGACTTAAGCAACATGGATATCTTGGCGCCATTTTCTGAACTCCCTTTCACATTAACACCTCTTCATCCGTACACCATTACATCATTCCACTACTACTACATTCCACATCTACTCATTCACTCACCAACACTCATTTTAAATTTCTGCCATACGTTTAGTACCCACAGATTCAAATGCAGGACTTTTTTTTATATATTAATATTCAACAATTACCTTCAATAGCTATTATGCAATAAAAAGCAAAGGAAAAGAAGTTTTGATATCCACATTCTCTCTCTCTCTCTCTCTCTCTCTCTCTCTCTCTCTCTCTCTCTCTCTCTCTCTCTATGGGAAGGCCCGGGGAACTCATTAATCCGGTAATTAGGCCTGTCAGACTGCACGTAATATTGATGTGAACCCGAGAACCGAGAGGATTATATGCCGCGCTGCTGTTATTGTTGTTGTTGTTGCTGCTGCTGCTGTTGTTGTTATTATTATTGTTATTATTATTATTATTATTATTATTATTATTATTATTATTATTATTATTATTATTATTATTATTATTATTATTATTACTGTATTATTGTAAGCAGCGGTGGTGGTTGTAGGTAGTTAGTTGTAGAAAAATAGTCGGGAGAAAGAGGAATATTGCAGTTTCTTTCCCCTGTTCTCAAATATCCTGTCGCCATGCTATGCCCTCTCTCTCTCTCTCTCTCTCTCTCTCTCTCTCTCTCTCTCTCTCTCTCTCTCTCTCTCTCTCTCTCTCTCTCTCTCTCTCTCTCTTTCGTGCGCCCGCGCGTTTCCATTTACACATTCACTGTTATCTCCCCCCCTCCCTCTATTCCTCCTCCTCCTCCTCCTCCTCCTCCTCCTCCTCCTTCTTAAACACACACACACACACACACACACACACACACACACACACACACACACACACACACATTCTTCTCCCCTCAACACTTTCCTCCCAATATTCCTTTAACGTCCCAAAAAAGTCTTCCAGACCACGAATTCTCTCTCACACCTCCATCCCTCCACTTTTTTTTTCTTCCCTTCCTCTGCTTCCCTCACAGCGCACGTAGGGAAATCGCCCACGCATCCTTCTCTCTTCCTCCCCATTTACTCCCTCACTTTCCTCCTCAGCCTCTCCCTTGTCGAGCATTAAGGGGAAGGAGAGCAGGTGAGCGAGAAGAAAAAGTAAATATGTATAGGAAGGTTATGGCCACGCGGTGAAATGTTTCATAACGCAAACTCGCATATTTTTCCCATCATTTCTATCTGTGCTTCTCCTTATTACCACTTACGGGAGACATTAGTGGTGTTTTTTAGGCACATCTCTCTCCCTAGTACAGCGTGAGTAAGGAAAGAGTCTCGTATATATATCTACAGTGTGGGTCGTATATCGATTTTTATTAATTATGCATCAGCGAGGACAAAATTTGCATCTGGCACGTCTGTGTGAGTTGCCAGACGCTGTTGTTTTGTTGCGAGGACTTGGGAACTCAGCAACTCAGGCTATTCAGTACATATTTGTTATTTTCTTCTTTTTTTTCTCTCTCTCGCTTTTTTTCTCTCGGGGAAGAATATTTTTGTCTTGTTCGTCTGTGTCGGAAGATGCGTTTTGAGATGATTGTTCCTCAGTTGTTATCTTTTTTTATTTGTTTTCTTTTCTTTATGTGTACATTTTTCTTATAGGATTTTGGTTTTTTGGTGTAATAAATTTTTTAGCGTGTTCGGAAAATACTTTTTTTTTTTTATGTGTGTGTGTGTGTGTGTGTGTGTGTGTGTGTGTGTGGGCCAATGCAAAGCGAAAAAAAGTTGGAATTTGTTTTGCTTGCCCGTCTTTTTTTTCGTTCTTTGTTTTGTGTTTGTCTATGAATTATGGACGCTTTTTCCTATTTCAAACAC
>CM035204.1:1099392-1111836 GCA_020233015.1 Callinectes sapidus
CTCTCGTCTCTCTCTCGTCTCTCTCGCTCTTCTCTCGTCTCTCTCTCTCTCTCTCTCTCTCTCTCTCTCTCTCTCTCTCTCTCTCTCTCTGTGCTATCCATTCCCTCATTTGGTCATTTCCCTATTCCTTGGTAGTCCCCGCCGGAGTGGCCACGCTGGGGGACCGGGTGGTGGTGACGAGGGGAGACGATGTGAGGCTGGTGTGTCTGACCGTCGGAGAGCCTCGTCCTCCTCTTACATGGACTAAGGATGGACGAAGAATTGAGCCTAGTACGAGGTGTGTGGTGAGATGCCTTGCTGTTCTGCTGTTTCTGTGCTGTTCTGCTGTTTGCTGTTCTGTCTTTTTTTCCTTTATATTTGGTTGTGCAGTTTGTATTTTATTATATCTAGTATCGTAATGTTTGGTAAGTTTTTAGTTTCTTCCGTGTTTGTTTGTTTTCTAACAGTATTGTTTCTCTATATTTATCCATCCATGTTTATTTTGTTTCTCTATCCTTCCATAACTGTAATTCCAGTGTATTTTTCTCTTTCATTTATTTTCCTATCGATCTACCTTTTTTCTGTTCTCTTTATTATGTCTCAACTTCAATTTGTCTCTCTATCCTCTATATCATTGAATTCCGTTTTGTTTTGTTTTGTTTTTTGTTTTGTTTTTTTTCAAATCTCATTCACCTTTTTTCCCCTATTTCATCTGTCTTTTCTTAAGTTGCCCATTATTTATTGTGCTATCTATTCTCTTTTTTCATCTTTGACCTCCCATACCTGTCTTAATCAAGGTGTTGTTCCCTCGGTCACTTTCAGGTTCTCTCAGGACGCTGATGGTTCTCTGGTGATTCGTGGGGTGGAGCGAAGTGACCGGAGTAACTACACTTGCTCTATCAACAGCGGTCGGAAACACCCTTATGTACACACCTCGTCCACGTACACTCTTCATGTGCAAGGTATGAGAGAGAGAGAGAGAGAGAGAGAGAGAGAGAGTTTTAAATATTTTTCTTTTACTTTTTTCTATCTGATGCTGTTCATATTTTCCCTCTTGTTATTGCAATTGTTGTATTCATCATTTATTAGTTCTCTTCTTCCTTGTAATATTGTTCATCTTATTTTTTCTTTATTATATCTATCTTCCTCCTCATCCTTCTATTTCATAATTCCATGTCATGTCCTTGCAGTTCCACCAAGTGCCCCATCCGCCCACATTTCGGACGCCACCTCTTCCTCCCTGACGGTGACGTGGGCGGCGGGGGATACGGGTGGGGCGGCGGTGCGGTCGTGGGCGGTATGGTGGCGGGCGGCGAGTGGCGGAGGGTCCTGGCACACTCGTGAACTTGGTCGCGCCCATTCCCGTTACGTCATCGGGGATTTGCAGTGTGGCGCCGAGTACCAGGTGACGTGACGGTGTCTTACTGTGGTGTAACATTACATTTCTCTCTCTCTCTCTCTCTCTCTCTCTCTCTCTCTCTCTCTCTCTCTCTCTCTCTCTCTCTCTCTCTCTCTCTCTCACACACACACGCCTTTTTTTCCTTCAGGTTTACGTGACGGCCAGAACACACGTCGGGCTATCACCGCCCTCGCGCCCACTCACCGCCCACACTTCCGGCTCACCCCCTGTGGCGCCGCCCTCCCGTCAGGTGGCCTCCGGGAACAGCAGCGGCCTGTGGGTGTGGTTGGGGAGGTGGGCAGACGGCGGGTGTCCCATCACACACTTCACCCTGGAGCTGAAGAGATCCCGTGACCCGACCTGGACAACCTGTGAGTATCCCTGTGCCCTGCATTGTTGTACCTTGTCATCTCTCCTCTCCCTCCGTCATCTCAAATACTCTATTCCTTACCCTCTTATTTTCAAAAGTTTGGATTTACATGACTTTTAAATGTTTTACAATAAAACTTAGCTAAAAAAAGGGCTCTTAAGATTTATGTATGTGCGTGAGACGCAAGGCGCACGAATTTTGTTTCAATATTTAGATCATCCGCCGCCTCTCCGCTACTCCGAAGCAGTAGTGCTTCATTTCCTACCCTATCTTCTTTAGTATAAAGGAGAATATGACTCCTGAAGCTGAATGGGCCAAGACAGGAAATCCAGCTAGACCGATGGTGAGACTTTCCTTCCTTGCAAAGTCAGGATAATAAGGAAAGATGTAGGTAGACTGAGGGGCTTCACCCTGTTATATTATCTTACTTGGTGTAACTTAGAGGCCCTGCTGCCTCAGTTATAGTGGTCCACTGCTGCTCCCAGACCTTGCATCTCTCGTACAACATATTCTTTGTAGATCCTTGAAGCAATGCCAGACATAGTACAAAGTCAAACTGTCATTACTATACTGTGACTGTGCCAGGAAGGTTTCATTGGTGGGTCTTTGATATTTTTTTTTTTTTAACATTTGATTTTCTGCAATATGCTAAACAAATTTTTGGACACGTTTTTCATTTAGGCCTTATGAAATTATAGGCAATTTAAAAAAGGTAAAGTATCTAGTTTTCATTATTTTCTCCTCCTCCTCCTCTTCCTCCTTCTCGATGAATATAATATTTCTACTGTATAAGATTGTCACCTTTTGTGTTGTTGCAGTGGCAAGCAGTCTTGCGCCGCAGGAAGTGTATGAGGTGGGCAGCGTGAGCAGCGGCGCTACCTTTGGGCTTCGGCTCACGGCACATAATGCTGCAGGCACCACAACTGCCACCGTCACTGCCAACACGGGAGGCAGTGGTGAGTCAGGTGGCACAGGAGGGCTGGAAGAGGCACCTCCAAATCCTCTTCATGCCGACCCACGCCTTCTCGCCTCCGCTGCTGCCTCTGCCCTGGCCCTGGCTCTCACCGTGGCTGCTGCAGTGCTCTGCCTCAGAAGACGTAGGTTTACTACCTCTTGCCTCTCTCACTCGCGCTCCTCTGTGGACTACAATGTGGTGTGGTAGTCACACACACACACACACACACACACACACACACAATCTAAATTTATCCAGTTTCTAAGATAAAGCTGGATAAATTTAGATATGGAGACAGGATATGAGCACTGCTCGAGCCCTGCAGATACAACTAGGTAAATACACACACATGAAGATTAGTAATAATAATGGCTGGTGGTTGCTGGTCAGCTCATGATGAAACCTTACACACACATATACTGAATTACAGGGAACTATATACTAATTATTATTTGCGACAAACTCGTGTGCTTTTTTTATATTTTTTTATTTATTTTCTCCCCTCTTGACATGTTATAATGTTTGTAATGGAATTGTAATGGATACTACTTTTTTTATGTTTCATTTCTATTCTTTCTATTAGTAGTGTATGGCAGCTGCATGAAATGTTTGTCTTTGATATGCTCCTTCAGGTTGGTTGATAATTTTTTTTGTGGATGTGCTTAAAACATTGCCATAGTATTTTCTGACTTGTCTGCAATTTAAATAATGCATGTAATTTTTTGCTATTTACTTACAATATAAGTGAGCATGCATATTCTCTATATTTTGTGTACTCCATATTGTTGTTCATCTCTTTCATACTATTAATATATATATACACATGACTGTAACAAAAAGGTGTTGATTGCTTGAGTCTACAAAAAAAAAAGCTTAACACATTGATTTTCTTTTCACCTCCTGGTTCGTGTCTTGCCTGTCTGTGTGTGTGTGTGAGGTGGTAAAGGTACGTGAGCCATGCACATTCAGATCTGGCAAAGAGATTGACTGTAGAGTCTTTGCTATGTAACATGCTTTTGACTCCTTCCACCAGTGTTTCATCCTTAAATCCTTGTATGTCGTGGTCATCCTTATTACTCACTTGGCTCACTCTCCTACTGTGTCACTCTTTGCATCTGTTATTGTAAGGCCCTCAAATTTGTAATTTATGTATTATTTATTTTGAGTCCTGTTTTTGTTACTGTTTACTTTGATCATTCCTCATTCTCTCCTTTCCCCTGTCCTCACTGTCACTGCCCTTTGCTTAGGTCAGCTTTCCCTCATACTAAGGGAATCTAACACATGCAATCATTCCAGGGTCCTCTGCTGGGCCGGGCAGCAACAGAGGCAGTCAGGACGACCAGGAGGCTGAGGAGAACAAAACCAACCTCCTGCAGCAGAGAGATGCCTACTACGCCACTGTCAAGAAGCCTCAGCCTGTACCTGCCACACTGGAGCGGATACCAGGTACCAGGGAGAAGGAGACAGGTACCCCCGGCTCTCTCCTCTTCTTGCAATCTTATGAATCCTCTCCCTCCAGACCTATCAGGTTCCTGGTGTCACTCTGGAACATTCTCAGAATTTTTCTATGAAGATACATGGATTTTTTAGGAGTTTTTTATGGTTCTAATAGCTTCAGTAACAAAATTTTTGTGGTTAACAGGAGAAGCACTCTTAAAAACCAAAGTAATCATCTCTGGTTTTTGCAAATAAGTGGTGAGAGTGGAGTGTTTTGTATGGTTATGAAAGTATGTCTTTGCATTGGGGCTTAATTCATTTCTCATTGCTATGATATTCATATTTTCTTGATCCTAAATCATTTTGTGATGTTCTTGTGTAACTTAGTTCTCTTATACAGCCGTTGTTAGACATGGCACTGAATGTAAATTAGCAAGTCTATTCTTTTTATCTTTTCTTTGTTGTAAATGTTTAGTATTGTGTCCTTGTTCCTGTGAGATTTTATTCATCATGAAAGGATCAATTGGAAGTTTTTTCTGAGTTTTCAAAGATTTGGATTCAGTTATATTTACTTTGGTCTTTATTCAATGCAGTCTTTTAGGTTATGAATGAGTGGCATTGATAATGAAAATGTATATATTTTTATGTTAATTCATCACTTTTGTTAGATGTGGATTGTTATTATATTTTTATTTATATGTATAAGAAGGAAGAGGAGGAGGAAGAAAGGAAAGACAATTCATTGACTGATGCTTGTAGGTGATCATAATGGTGTTGTAGAATAGTAAATAAAATTTATCCAGGTTTAAGTACTTTTAACTGGATTTAACAATTGAATTCCACACTTCAGATCACCATCAACCTGACAGGTCTGGAGGTCACCCCTATCCTACTCACCCTTACTCACACTTACTGCACTGATAGTAAACACAACTCTGAGCCGCCGCACAAACACCTCAAATCAGCTTTAACTCTCAACTACCTCACGTAATAGATTTTTGACTGATCAAATCAAAGATGCAGCAAGCTTGATATTATGTATCTTTGCATCAAATGTACAAGAATGTCAAATATTTTCTAAGACAAGCAAGATACTTACATTTTCATATGTGAACTTGTCACACACTTCACTCCTCTCAACTTGAAACTATTTGTTTCAGAGTACTCTGAGGATATCTACCCTTACGCCACCTTCCAGCTTGGGGAAGGGCGTGGAGGTAGTGGGGGAGGAGGCGGTGGAGGAGCACCCGAGGACACTGCTACTGCCAAGTTCCAAACCTTTGTGTACCAAGATGCTCGGTATGGCGTGACTGAGGCACGACCGCCCACCTCGGTGAGTCTCGTGTGAATGTGAGAGAGAAATGATAAGCTTAAGACCTAGAAATCTGAATAATCATTTATTTTCATTGTTAGTTTATGATTTAAAAATGTTTCATCATAAGCTTTAGAAATTCTAATTATTTTTCCTATTTTTTGTTAGATTCATCACTTCTAAATATATTAAGTGTTGATAGGTATCAAATTAAGGAGTTGACAGTAATTATTGTAAATCAGTAAGATATTCAGAGTATCGTGTCTCGTTACCTTGAAGTAGAAGCGAAAGTGCCAACAAGAGGCATCACAACTAGGAGGCAAACGGAAAAAAAGTCACAGGAAAATGAACATTATTCAAAATCAATCCTAAAAAGGACAAATTAAGAACCTTAGAAATAACAATATCAGTGTGTCAATTAAAATCGATGTGACTACTTTTCCTTTTTGTTTGACATATTTCCTGTGACTTATTTTCCGGTTGTGTGGCATGCTTGTGACCCCTCCCCGCCCCACAGCCCAATCGCCCGGCACCCACCAGCACCCGTGGGGAGGGCTGGGGGCGGGGAAAAGGGAGAGGCGTGCCGGGGGGGCCGAGGAGTGAGAGTGAAGAGTACGATTCCCTTCAGTCGGATACGGACACGGAGCACGCCACGTCTTCCCGCACCGAGTCATCAATCCACCTGGACTCCGCCACTCTGGAGACACACCATGCCCTCCACCTGCCCCTTGACCCTCACCTGGCCACCCTGGAAGCTCCCCCATCACGCCCCGAGCCCAGCCACGCTTCCTCCCGTGGTCCAGGGGCATGCAAGGCGTCCACCAACAGGAACATGCATCACAGTGAGTGACGAGGAAGTGTTGTGGCCTTGGTAGGTTGTTGTAGATGTTGTAGTTGTTGTTATGTGGTAGTTTTGCTAATGTATTTTGTATTCTAATGTAATGATATATGTTGTGTAAGGGTTCACTTTGGTTTGGAATGAAATGCTTAAGTTGTCATAGCTTCGTGTGGTGATGGTAGTGGTGGTACATAGTAGTAGTATCAGTAGTAGTTGTGATGTCAGGCTTCTCTTCTCCCTATCTCATTTCATGCCCATTGTTTTCTTTCTTCTGCCTTATGTATTCTGGAAACTTACTAATATTTCTCTCCTCTTCTTTGTTCTCCATCTTCTCCTTTGTTCTCCTCTTCCACTTTTTTCCCTTGTTATCAGATAGTTTAATAATCATTTTCTCTTTTGTCTGACTTTTCCTCTTTCCTTACATACCATGAGAGCTTGTTAGCATATTTATATTTTTGTCGTCTTTCTTATTCTCAATTTTCTTCTTTTTCTTCTTTGCACAATAGCTTCCTGACATTTTTCTACTTCAACTGCCTTCTTTTCTTTTCCTATATCATGGGACCTTACCTTTTTCTCTTTTGTGTCTTGTTTCCCTAGTGTATTAAGGTTAATATGGTGTTTTATGATGGAGTATGTTTTGCCTTTGTGGGAGTTTACTAACTTTTACATCTTCATTCTCTTCATTATCCTTTATCTCCTTTCTTCTCCACCCCCTCCTGCCTCATTCCTTATGACTTTAGGAGCATATTATCACTTGTTATCTTCCTGATTTTCCCCTGTCTTCTTTCTTTTCTCTCCCTAACTTCATGTAGTTTACTAACACACACTTACTTACCAGACCTGATCTACCACGCTCCCGAGTCGAGCACCTCCACTGAGCCATCTCCTGTGGTGGAGCGCAAGTCATTCCCACGCAAGCTAGACGTGAGCAAAGTGTCGCGGGCTGGCGGGGCCTTCACCGGCCGAGGCCTAGGCAAGGTTGCCGCCAGCCTCCGGGGAGCCACTGCTTCTTCCTCCAGCGCCACACAGGAAACGAGTCTCTGTTTCCCTAAGAAGATGAGCCATGGATCGTCTTCCATGGACTCCAAGAGCTCCGAGGACAGCAAGTATGGCTTTACCAGGAAGATCTCGCCTCCTGTTGCCTTCTCTGGTAGCCACAATGAACTATCTGAGGCAGAGTGTGACCTTGAGACCCGCAAGAGGGCGGCCACAGAGGGAGATGCACCTCCTTACATTGGGCACTCAAGATCACAGTTCAGGTCATACGTCTCGGCCCGAGGCAAGGGTGACTACAGCATCAAGGTTTAGGCAACAATCCGACCCTCTGCAGGATACCCAAGTTTTCATAGATTCTTCCTATAGATTATACCACCGCAGGCACCCTCTCCAACAAAAGAAAGAAAGAAAGAAAAAAACACGCTTCCAAGGGTGGCTGGGGTATCAAAATGTTCCATGTGTTCATAGGCCAATTCCCCAATATGGATAAGACATTGCCCCATGATATGTATGTTCTAATGACAACATGCAAGTTGGAGCAAAGATTTTTCAGCATAATTTTTTTCTGTTTTATTTACTTTTTTTTTCTTTATCGTACATAAGGTTATTCCTTGAGCTCTCTCTCTCTCTTTCTCTCTCTCTCTCTCTCTCTCTCTCTCTCTCTCTCTCTCTCTCTCTCTCTCTCTCTCTCTCTCTCTCTCTCTCTCTCTCTCTCTCTCTCTCTCTCTCTCTCTCTCTCTCTCTCTGTTTGTAAATACTTGTTCCATGGTTGTTTGGTCACCATTTTTTATTACCATTTGATTTATCTTGATAATTTGATTAGGAAATTTCTTTATGGTAACACTCCATCTGCTGGTTGAGGCGAGGAGTTACAATCACGTGTAAAGTTTGGATCCTTCACAGCTAGATGTTCTTTTGTACAGTCTTCATCACAGCAGTAATCCCATCATGAAACATATCCCAATTGATCTCTGGTAGATGTATATTTCTTTCTTCCACACGAGTTTCCCATGAAAGTCCTGCCACTTCATATAAAAAGACCATATTCTGAAACGCTTCTATGCTGCACCTCCACTACTTTCAAAGGGCTCTAGTTGAAGTTATACAAGTTTTCATGTTTTATTGTAGTTCTAGTCACAGGTTAGCAAAATTTCTACATTACTAACAGAAAAAGCACTCTTGAGAAGCCTCTGCCAATTATGGCAGTGGGAAAGGACTCGAGCATCTCATCTATGTTCCTCTGGGTGCTGGTCATGTGCGTGCAGTTGTTGTTTATTGGACACGTACACAGCCACTTGTAAGATGTTCCAGAATGTGCTCTTGTCTATGTGATGCACTAACAGCTCTGTGGCCAGCTGGAGCCATATTGAGCACACCAAGGGCCACTTCACAGCTGGGCAGGTCCTGCAGCCCACAGTACAGGTGGTGCATCAGCCAGACCTGTCATCTCAATCCCATATTTGTTGCCCAAGAGTCTGATCAGAACACAATTGAATCACCAGTACCAAATGATGAACCTTGATATTAGGGCTGCCATCTTGGAAGGTCAAGGTCAAGTCAGACTCAAACCTCAAGGAGAGGAGGCAGCAAACAGGCAGGTTGAGGGACATGGGCACCTACTCATCATTCCCCTCCACTGCAGAAAAACGGGCGGCATATCACTGGCTAAGCTGGCAGCACAGGGTGGGAGGGAAGGACCAGTTGCTGTGGGAGAGTGGTGTGGTGGACAGCATTGCTGGTGGCAGGTTTGGTGGTACTCTTTGTGGTGGTGGTGATGGTGTTCCTTTTGTCAATATGCATGGCTTATACACCATGACTCTCTGGTCACCACTTGAGGATTGCTCAGTTAGAAAATGGCCACCACACAGGCCAATGCTGATAGACAACTCATCTCTGTGGCCTTTGAAAATGGTCACAGAGAGCAAAGCATTTCTGAATACAGGCCAGTCGTCACAAGGGAGCCACCATTTCCTACACCATTTCCCTTTACTCTACACACACACACCCCTGATAGCCACCTCGTAAACAATTCAATTCTCCGAGCCAGTGGCCTGAGTTCTTATCATTCCAAAAGGAAAGAACTAAAACCAACACACAGATGTCATTTTTTATCAATCTTTGCACTATTACTTATCAACAGTATGTTACCAGTGGCTATGAGGAAAGAGATGTCTTAGTAATAACACGTTCTTTTCTTTTCCGTATCCAGCTTTATTTGTTTTGGCATAATGTAGTTTACAGGCTTTTTTTCTCATCCACATTCCTTCATGCTAATACAATTGAAACTTCAGAAAGCATTAATTTTTGCAATAGCATTACAACTCCAAAGGAAAGTGCATGGGAAAAGTGGCGGTATGTGCTCAGGCCACACGACTCGTTTGTACTATAGGCATTGGTTGCCCAGTTTGTGGTGCTATATTTCTTGAGTCACCACCAGTATGTGCTCGACATTCTCCGCAGAGATGTTTGTGGTTTCAGAAGCTCTTTTTATTTATTTTTATATTTATTATTATTTTTTTTCTCGTGTTTTCTACTCCAAGTTACCCACCGTCCCTTCTTTGTACACGTGAGAAGTGTTGCCAGTGACTTATGTTCAGTGTTTACAAAGTGTTACTGTGATACTGTCATTGTCCCTAACCCAATAAAGAAAATTATTGAATATCATGTGGCTATGACTGACTACCTTGAATATTTATAAGAAGGGAGGTTGAGAGTAGTCTCTGTATTAATGTAGTGTACAGTACTAACCTGATACTTGTTTGATTGGCTTGGGAGGGAGGTGTAGAATTGGCATTATAATAGTGTAGTGTATATATGCATGTATAGCACTAACCTAATAATTGTTCATATGTCATCAAACTTACCTGTTGTTTATTCTAGGACAGGCAACAGCAGAGAGGCAAGTGGAGAAGGTTGAAAATTGTGGTAGTGAATGGTGATGATTTCAAGAGTGTACTCCCCCCCCTCCCCCTCTCTCTCTCTCTCTTGTGTGTGTCTTGGCAAACCAAGTATTATAATGTAATGAAATATACTCTATTATTAGTGCTTATGGAGCAATGGAGAAATATGATAAAGAGAATACATCTGACAGCTGTCCAGATTTCAGAAATGACTAGTTGTTGAGTTCATGAAAGAGAAATGAACAAGTGTATAATGTTGGTGTGAAAGTAGAGCGAAAGAGACTGGTAAGTATTGGCGTGTTACTGGTTGTTTGCAGTTAAGACTGTTTAACCCCAGACTGCATTGGCAGCTAGTTGGGGAGAGAAGGGGAAGCATTCTAGGATAGCTAGCATAGCAGCAGAACAACATTAACTTTTACTCACAGCACCACCCTTCTCCTGCCCAGTGAGCCCAATTGTGAGTCTGTGCCACTGGGGAGACACAAGCGATGTGGACGCTAACAGGGAAGCTCGCATGTGAGTTGCTTACCCAGGTGAGTGTGTGGGATCCAGGGCAAGTGTTGCTGCTGTGTGATGATGGAGATGAAGAGCAGGCGCGAGCAGAGGACAAGATGTTTACAAGTGTTATGGTCAACATTGTGGTATCTGCTCTGTTAAAGTGTCTCTTTACACTGTAAATAAACTGCACCTTGGAGAAGTGTTTAATAGTTATGCCTTAGCTCAAGGTCACATTTCATTCACAGAGACGAGGGTGAGGCCTGCTGAGCTCCCTTGCCCCACTTCTCACTGGTCCTCGGCATCCCTAAGGCATGACACTGGATGCACCCACTGCTACTGTTACAGGAACACTCATGAGGCACAGTAAGGATGATTTTTTGTCTTTTCTATGTAATTCTAGGTTTTTCATGATTGTATCCTTCTCCCCTTCCTACAATTCAATTAAAGGAAAAAAGGCCACAAAAATATTCATGTACATTGTATTTTATTGTTATATTCATTACAGAAAGGGATTATTGTGAGAGGGGCTGTGGGTTGTGGGTAGGGTTTGTCAACATTCTGTGGGGCTGTAGATTAAGAGAGTGAGTGAGACAGATAAAGTATATATGATAGTATGCATTCTCTCTGCCCAGTTGGCTCTTAATTCTTTTTCATATACATGAAACACAATTTTAATTATTGAGTATATATATATATATATATATATATATATATATATATATATATATATATATATATATATATATATATATATATATATATATATATATATATGGTATTTTCAGTACAGTTCAAGTGACATTGTTGCTGTTATCCTGGTGCAGACAGCAGCTGCGTAGCATTCAGGAGCAAAGAGTACGGGCCAATTGCAAGCTTGGCACAACGCACCATTCATAGACACCACACCAACTCTCTCTTTTAGGAGGTGAGACAGAGAGAAGGAGAAAGAAAGATGTGCTGGAATTGTATATTTATTTATCCTCCTCCTCTCTGATATTGATTCTCTCTCTCTCTCTTTTCATTCACCTCTTCCATTTTCCTCCTATTCCAACCTCTATTCCTCTTCTTATCTCATGATCTTCCTTATTGTTCATTTTCTTCATCTCTATTCTTCTTATCTGTTATTTTTCCCTCCCTTCTCTTTTCTTTCATTCTATTCTGTATTTTTCTCTTCCTCCAACCCAGCATTTTTTTCTCTTTATTTTCCTTTTCTTTCACTTCTCCTTCCTTCTCCTCTTCTATATAGTTCAATTAAAGGAAAGGAAAGAGATATATCAGCATTGCATTTTATTCATTACATAGAGTTTGAGTTAAAGTTTGTGGGATAATTTTGTTTTCAAAATGTACCTCTTAATATTTTCATTGTTTTATCTTCAGAAATGACAGGAGGAGGAAGAGGAAGAGAAGGACAAGAGAGAAGGAAGGAAAATGAAAGAAGAGGAGGGAAGAGAAGATAGAAGAGATGGGAAAAAAGGGAGATAAAGAAATTAAGGAAGATCCTAACCCCCCTCTCTCTCTCTCTCTCTCTCTCTCTCTCTCTCTCTCCACAACCCACAGTATGTCCCCCACAGTATGTAGACATGCCCACAGTCACTCCCCACAGCCACCTCCCCCCTAATATAACATCCCCCCCCTCTCTCTCTCTCTCAACCCACAACCCACAGTATGTAGACATACCCACAGTCACTCCCCACAGCCACCTCCCCCCTAATATAACAATTCCCCTTCCCCCCCTCTCTCTCTCTCTCTCTCTCTCTCTC
>CM035204.1:1112475-1141542 GCA_020233015.1 Callinectes sapidus
GACATGCCCACAGTCACTCCCCACAGCCACCTCCCCCCCCCTCTCTCTCTCTCTCTCAACCCACAACCCACAGTATGTAGACATACCCACAGTCACCTCCCCCTAATGTAACATTCCCTCCCTCCTCTCTCTCTCTCTCTCTCTCAACCCACAGTATGTTGGCATACCCACAGTCACCTCCCCCCTAATGTAACAATCCCCTCCCCTCTCTCTCTCTCTCAACTCTCAACCCACAGTATGTTGACATACCCACAGCCACCTCCCCCCTAATATAACATTTCCTCCCTCCTCTCTCTCTCTCTCTCTCTCTCAACCCACAGTATGTCCCCCACAGTATGTTGACATACCCACAGTCACCTCCCCCCTGATACAACATTTCCTACCTTCCCGCTCCTCCCCCCCTCTCTTGAACCTACCCATACCCACAGTCACTCACCACCTCTTTCCCCACATCTCACCTTCACATCCAAAACAGGAACCTGATCAGTGGCCATCAGAAAAGTCAAAACATTGTCATCTGTTTCACCAAGAGTGCCTGAAGCAGATGACCTGAAAAATATTCTCCCTGTAAATAAATAAGATTAAATAAAAAATAAAATATTTGTTAGTTTATTCCTGTGATTTGTGTGGAGAGAGAGAGAGAGAGAGAGAGAGAGAGAGAGAGAGAGAGAGAGAGAGAGACTTGAAAAAAGGAAAAAAATATTAAATAGAAGAGGTGATAGACAAGAAATATATGCTAGATAAAATGAATGAAAGAAAATGGCAAGGATAAATATTAGAAGAGGTGACAGAATCAGATAAATATACTTACACAATAAAGAACTACAAGAATATTAAAAGAGGTGACAGACGGGAAATATACACAGTGAATGAAATGAACAATAAAAATTAATGATATAAGATGAAAAATGCTCACCAAACATACACACACACACACACACACATACACTGAAATTAATGAGAGAAGTAAATAGAAAAAAGTTGTGAGGCACTACAGCAAGACTTGGACAAAATAGTTGAATGACCATGCACATGACAAATGGAATTTAATACATAGGAGTGCAGCATAATAATAATTAGAATGATTAAAAGAAAACTGGAGGGAGTTTTCTCAATGGGGAAGGTAGAAATTATAAAGAAAACAAGAAAAGACCTACAAGGAACCATTATGGATAATAAGTCACCAGAAAAGCACATAAATAGAAAACATAAAGGTGGCACTCATTTACATAGATGAAATGATGAAAAAAAAGCTGATAATGACTCTAATATGCCCAAAATTACAATAAGTATCTATAATAGAATGGTCACCAAATAAAAAGAAACACATAAGGAAACTAGAAAGAATACAGTGGGCAGCAACAAAGCTTCCCACAAGTTTGAGGAGTTGATGTGCATTGTAATACGTGTACGTATTGCCTCTGGGAAGGGCTGCAAAGGGAAGGTGACAGGACACCCCAACGGATGGCAAAAATACTAGCTACTCCACTGCTTGTATGGAAGTAAAAATTGATAATAAACGTCTGTACACACTCTTGATGGAATAATATATCTTCCATATGAAAGCAATTCACAACATTGAGAGGCTAATTACTTTCCAGCTGGTAAATAAAACTGGCAAATAGAAATCAAACACTGAGATGGTAATAATTTTCCAGTCTTTCCTATTGAATATTGGTGTACTTAAACTATTCTTCCCTTCTTTCCCTTACATGTCATGAATATATATATATATATATATATATATATATATATATATATATATATATATATATATATATATCTTTTTTTTTTTTTTTTTTTTTTTTTTTTTTTTTTTTTTTTTTTTTGAGACAGGGAAACTGGCCAAGGCCAGCAAAACTAACAATAATAAAAAGCCCACTATTTGCCAGTCCCCTGAAAGGTTAAAGGAATTAGCCAAAAGTCAGGAACAAATGTCTTGAAACCCCTCTTAAATAGAGTCAAGTCATAGGAAGTTGGAAATACAGAGGCAGGCAGGGAGTTCCAGAGTTTACCAGAGAAAGGAATGAATGATTGAGAGTACTGATTAACTCTTGCATTAGAGAGTTGGACAGAATAGGGGTTAGAGGAAGAAGACTGTCTTGTGCAGCGAGGCCACAGGAAGATGGGAGGTATGCCGTAGTGGTAGCAGCAGGAATAGTTAGTATTATTAGTAGTAGTAATTTTCATTATTGTTGTAGTGCTTTTATCATTATTGGGAGGGTGAATGAAGTGTCTGTGGGTAAGTGTTAAGGGATGTGTTGAAAAGTTTGTTTGTGTCCACTGAAAGTGTTAATTACAGTGTTGAATGCAATGGTGGAAAATGATTAGCAAGATAAATATAAAGGAAACAGAAAAGAAACAATAGGAAAGAAACAGGAAAACTAGAATAAAAAAGGAAAATATTAAAATCCAATGATGCAAGGAGACTAGAGAAATAGTGGGAGGTGATTAGGTGTGGAGGATGAAGGGGGAAAGAAAGCACGCATGTAAAAATCAAGAAAATAAGAAGAAAGGAAGAAAATAAACAAGGTAAAAAGAAAAGAAATACAAGAAAATAACAAACAATATAAAGGAAATAAAAAAGAAACAATAGATAAACATTAACAAAATAAATGAACAGAAAAAACAGAAAGATAAGGAAAACAAACAAATGAGTGAAAAAAAAAAAAAAAAAAAAAAAAAACACCAAACCACACACCTGCTGTATCCTGAGTTCATTTTAGGTCTTGTGCAGCAAGGCCACAAGAAGACAGAGGGCATGCTTTAGCAAGATCAATAGAGCAATCAGCAAGAAAACACCAATAGAAAGGGATGCAACATTCAGGCAAAGAGAGAGAGGCTGAAGACGGTCAGTCAGAGGACAGGAGTTGATGAGACGAAAAACTTTTAGTTCCACCCTATCAGAGCTGTGTGAGTGGAACCCTCCCCCTTCCATACATGGACGGACAAGGCCCTTGTACAGAGTTAGCAGTCGGGAGATGAGAAGAACAGGCGGATGGAAGCTGTTTTAGCAAGAGACGATATAATGAAGTTCCCAGTTTAGATTATGAGTAAAGGATAGACTGAGGATATTCATTGTAGAAGAGGGGGAAGCTAGGTGTCATTAAAGAAGAGGGGATAGTTGTCTGGAAGATTGTGTTGTGCTGATAGATGGAAAAATTGAGTTTTTGAGGCATGGAACACTACTAAATTTTCTCTGCCCCGATTAGAAATCTTAGAGAGATCAGAGGTCAAGCATTTTGTGGCATCCTTGCATAAACTGTTCACTTCCTGAAGGGTTGGAAGTCTCTGGAAAGATGTGGAAAAGTGTAGGGTGGTATCATCAGTGTAAGAATGGATAGGGTAAAAAGTTTGGTTTAAAAGATCATTAATGAAAAGTAGAGAGTGGGTTTATAGGAGAGACGCTGAGGAACATCACAGTTAATAGTTTAAGTTAAGTTTATGATAACAATTCAATGTTTGTTAATGTGTTGTAATGTTAAAGCAGTAATGGAGTATGGAGTAGCATCATAATGGGGAATCAGTGCACTCATATAAACCAAGGAAAGAAAATAACATGAATATAATTGCAAGTGTAAAAATACAAAATTTGTTTTCCCATTTCAAAATACATAATCAATATATTACTACTACAAAATACTTAATTAATTACAGGTACCTCTCAATTGAGGAATGTGTTCATGAAAAGGGCATGCAAAACGAAAACAACATAAATCAATATATATATATATATATGTATATATATACACACACACACACACACACACACACACACACACATACTCCAATTTTGAGGCTCCCAAATCAACAGGTGGTCTTATACAACGGAGATAAAACAAACCTATAACCCTGTGGTAAACATTAAGCCCTACTGTAACACACACACACACACACACACAAACTTAGATGTGCATGTATGTATGTATGTATATATTTTATATATATATATATATATATATATATATATATATACACACACACACACACATTGGTGCACTACCCGCGCAATAAAAATAATCAGTTTGGTGTCGGTAAATACTTTATGTTAAGCTAGCCAATCACAGCCTTCACAGCTAATCTCATTAAAGAATTAATACTACGTGACAAGGTGGTAATGAGAATTACCAACCAAGCGTATCATATCATGGCTCCAAAGTGTCCAGTGAAGCTCCAGCAATAAACCTCATCACGAATAAGAAGTAATGAATATTCCTCTCATTTAGAGCTCAGTTATACCTGGAATTGTGCACATTAAGGTCAGTGAATTTTGCCATGATAATAATGTAATTGAGTGAGGGCACCAATATATAGTGGTACCTCTTGATTCGAGCTTAATTCGTTCTTTCTGGCTGTTAGAGTTGCAAAAATTTGAATTAGGAAGCAATTTTTACCATTGAAATTAATGTAAAAACATTTAATCCGTTCCAGTTTAATTTAAATAAAAATGCTACACTCAGCCCCCAGCTATTGCGAGAAATTGGCCCCTTAACATTACCGCAATAGCCATTGTTAACAAGTAATGGGAAAAAATAAAATTGGTCCTGGCCCACTAGAGTCAATCATCAATCAATTATGGGGGCATACACCAGGGGGCGCGTTGCCTTGCCTACCCTACAGCGCCACCCCAAGCGGTCACACCTCACGAGTCTCCATGCAGGCTCCCTTCCCATACCGAGTGACTCCCAGCAGGAGGCACTGACTTGCTGCAGCCAAGAGTTCAGTAGGCTTCGTCCCCTTGGCCTCCTCCAAGTTGGATTGTCCCTTATAGAAACAACCCGATAAGCAGGATCGGCTTCCAGGTATCACACCACATGGCCATATAGCCGCAGTTGGCACTGACGGATTATGCTAGTAATAGGCCTCGAATCGGTCTCACGGAACAATCGCTGATTTGACACAAAGTCATACCAGCGGTATCCCATGATCCTGTGAAGGCATCTAGTACCAAAGATATCAATTCGCCTCTTCAGGTCAGTGTTCAGTGTCCATGTCTCACAACCATATATGTTGTATGCATGTGTGATTTTGTAACTGTTGTTGTTTGGATTGCATAAAGGAACTCACATGAGACATCTGTTGGCCACTCAATGAAATATCACATATAAGTGGAAAAGAAATATACCTAAATTATATATTTTGGGGGGATTTTGGACCCTGCGTAAATTTGAAAACACATAAAACAAACAAACGTAAAATGAGAGGTACCTGTACAAACATGCTCTTACTACATAAAATACCAAATTAATCACAAATATATTCTAACTATAAAATACAGAATTAATCACAAATATATTCTAATAATAAAATAAAGAAATAATTACATATACCTAATATATTCCCACTACAAAATACAAATGCCCACTTATTAGCACTAAACATGCATATACTACAGTACATACACACTATATATATGCTGGTCCATAATACACCTGTACCACCAACCGACCAACCACACATCTGTACCACCACTTAACCACACTACATACATGGGAAGGAATGAAAACAAAGTAATGAATGTGATATGAATGACTTGGAGAAACATGAACAAGATTGAAGATAAGTTAAGTCATGTTTTTTGTTCCCTGATTTAGAAAATTGCAAATACAAGCACACATTCTCTCTCTCTCTCTCTCTCACACACATTCATCCATGCTTCAACACACATACATACGCACACAGACACATCTTCACTTCTACACACTAATAATAGATGCACCTCACTCTGTGGTAAGGAATGTTGTCTACCTTGGCAGCGTGCTTCACTCTATAGTCCCACAAGAAGAAGTCCACCTTAATGCTATTCACTTCCCCGCTTCCCTCCGCCTCTAGAATTCTCTGCACAGCCTCCACGATCTGCTCTGTTGCCTCGATGGAACACCCACGGATCTCCACCTAAAAAAAGATGGTAGAATGAAATTTGCTTGAAGTATTGACTTGATACATGGAGAAAATAATCAAATGAAAACTTATTTAGGATCTGGCATTTAAGAAGGGCAAATTTTTCTTCCTTTTGACCAGTGGCACTAAAAAATGAATGAAATAAATGAAATAATAGGATTTGGAGGTGGCTATAGAACAAGCGACTCAGTTTAGTTAATCAATGAAGCAAAACATACCAAACAACAGAAAAACAATTAGAAATGCCCCTTTCTTTATACAAGAAAGGTATAAGAAAGGTAACTGACCTGGGACAAAAGAAATTGTGAGTAAAACACCCACTGAGGTGCTGGTCCTTAAACAAACCTAATGTATGAATCTATAATATGTATAGACATAAATGCATTTTACATTTTCTTTCTTTTCTTATAGATCGATTTTGTTCTCTTTCATAGCAAAGGTCTCACTATCTTATCACTATACCCCAAACCTTGGACCCTGAACCCACCTCCTCTCTATCACCACTGCTGAACAAATACTGCTCCTTCAGCCTTCCCAGCAGGGCATCAGAGTACTCCAGGGCACCAAGGTAGGCCAGGGACTGCGGCACTCTATAATCAGCAAACATTGTAAGCTTCCCCATGTCTGTGAAGCCCCCAGGAGCCTGGCCACGGTACAGCATCCACACATCGGCAGCCAGTATCTGTGCCCTCTTGTAGAATGCCACGGGACGCCCCTCAAAAGAAGCAACGTCACGAAAACAAGGGAAGCTTCCCGTCACTATCTCCACGAGCTTCACAGCGCTGTTCTCTGCCCTTGTAAGGACTCCTTCAAAGGATCCACCAAACTTCTCCTTCAGGATGCTGCTGATCTCCTGTAAGACCTCATATCGTCTTGCTAGGAGGGGCATCTGGGAGGGCGTGTCTGAGCGGAACAGGTGAGCAAGGTCCTGCAGGGTCAGCGTGGCGTAGTGGGCAGGGTCACACATAGGGCGACCCTCGTCTAAGGCTCGGTTCACGGCAGCAACCATGGCCATGTAGCCTGTGCGGGTCTGGAAGGGGAGGTGAGATGTGTGCTAAGACTGCCTCACACCTCGAAGGTCACTGAGGAAAGAGGACGTCTTAAAGTTCACACCATCCCTTGACTCACCCTTGTTATTTCACCTCCAGGCAGTTAAATTGTTGTATTAATGTGCATAATGATGAATGAAAAGATATGGGTGAGCTATCTTTTTTCTTACAAAATAAACAAATGAAAATGCAAAACAAGTAAGATCAACAGACAAACTAATAAATCAATGCAGACCCTCACCTTTCCTATAAAAATAAAACAAATACTACAAATAAAAAAACAATAAATAGACAGACTCACACCTTCCCCTCATGCGTGACAGTGTACTTGGGCTGGCCATCGGCTGTCCAGAAGTTGAAATTGAGAGAGTCGATGAGAAAGACCCAGTTGGCAAGCTGTCCCTGGCTAAGTCCCCGGCCCAGTGGTAGCACCTCATTCTGCCCAGGAGAGAGAGAGAGAGAGAGAGAGAGAGAGAGAGAGAGAGAGAGAGAGAGAGAGAGAGAGAGAGAGAGAGAGAGAGAGAGAGAGAGATTAGCAATACGGTACATAGTTTTTCTTCATTTTTCTAATGTATGGTTCCTCATTTCACTGTAGAATTGCTAACATTAAAATTATGCAATGTAATACTACTACTACTACTACTACTAATAATAATAATAATAACAATAATAATAATAATAATAATAATAATAATATAAAACAATATAATAATAAGAGTACAAGTTGGCATTACTGTACCCTTCCACCGAACTGAACATGGTTATTGTTACCGTTATCATCATATCGAGCTTGTCATCAGGGTTGGAGTGATTGTACTTTAATTGAAATCTAATCTATCATATAAAATCATGTAATTGTAACTGTAATTGAATTCAAAACTTTATGAATTACAGTTTATTGGCTCCTTGATAGGGTGAGCTCCTCTCTCTACAGACGACAAATGTCTACTGAGTGACATAGTGTGTGGAGTTGGCGATGGCATTGGTGTCATGCTTACAACCACACACTGTTGTAAACATGACACTGACTCACGTGAGACATCTGTTCGCCACTCAACGAAATATTGCATAAAGTGAAAAGAAACGTAAATCATATATTTTGGGGGGGATTAATCTGTGGAAACTGCCAGTCTGGGCACGGTGCCGTAACTAGCAGTACATACCGCCTCAATTATTTTAAGTTAGCTAGGTTAGATTAAGGTTAGCTTTAAGTTAGGGTTTGGTTAGTTCTGGTTAAATTAGGCAGCCGTAGCCAGGAATACATAGTGATGGTGGCAAAAGGCTCTTTAAAAGGGAAACAACAGGAAGAAAAAAAGTACTGATCTGCAAAGGAAACGGTTTACAGTCATTTCGCGCACACGCCTATTCACAAGAGGACATTTTGCCCACATGTGAGATTCACTATACCCACACATTCCCTGTCATGTCCTCTGACTCTGGGTTGAAGAATAAATACAGATTTTGAAATGAAAAGTTTATTAATCTAACCGTCTCTCTCTCTCTCTCACTTGTAAATAGTGTGAGCGAAATGACTCTGCAGTGTGGACGAAATAACTCCACAATGTGGGTAATATGACCTGTGGGAGAAATGACTTCATGGTGTGATGAATTGATATGTGGGCGAAATGACCGGATACCAAGGAAACGAAGTACATATTAATTCAGAACAGGTCGAAATATAACAGAAATAGTTCGTCCAGCTATGAGAGTTTGGTGTAGGAGTACGAATTTACCCACTACCATCTTACCATTCACCTGGGTTAATATGCGGAATGAAAACAAGGCCCGCTGTGACAAGGTGGTCTCACACCCCCCAATGACAACAATCAAGGCTATTTCTCCCTGTTCATGGCATTTCTGAAGTATTTATGACAAGATTCCTTCACCTCTCACTCTTCTGACATACACAAACCTATGACACCAATACTTCATAACCCTTTAATTAAAAATAAATAGATAATAAACATGCCATGCCTTCTCACCTGCTTAAAAGCCTCCATGTCCAGCTGACCTGCCTTCACGGCGTCAGCAATCACCCTGGCAGTGTTCATGATCCCATCTGGCCTGATCTTTACGTCCCTTGCTAAGCTGGCGATGAATTTACCAGCCTCGCGTGGTGCCAGCATTCCTGTGGCAGCCATCGTGCCGGCCATACCATGTGTTTGTGTTGATGTGTTGACGTCACGGGCGGCTCGCCTCCGAGGCGAACTACTGAGGAAAGAAACACGTACGGCGATAGATTTGAACTAACAGCAGAGGCCGCCCTCATCCGCGAAAGTTAATTAACGACGCGGTACTGACAGGCGTCTGTCGGTATTAACGACAAACGGTATCCACGAACGCAGCGAGTGACGTTTTACTAACGACAGACCAGATAGCGACACCCGAGAATCTGTATACACGAACATTGTCGCTATTGGGGGTGGGCGACTGGGTGTCGCTAACTCGCATAACATCGCTCATTGGCTATCGGGAGAAACCCAATCACATTTGTATTTATTATCATCATCATCATCATCATCATCATCATCATCATCATCATCATCATCATCATCATCATTATTATTATTATTATTATTATTATTATTATTATTATTATTATTATTATTATTACTATTATTATTATTATTATTATCATTATTACTATTTTCATCATTATAATTATAAGATTACTATTATTATTATCAGTATTGTTGCGGCCGCGCTTAGTGTGAAGATAGCGTTGGCAATGCTACCAGATTGGCAATGATGACATTGATGCAGAGGTGGTAGTGAGGGCCGGAGTTTGCGGCCAGTGGATATCTTGTGCCTGATTGACCAGTATAAGAGACGTGTCTTGGACGGGGAGAGAGAGGCCGGAGGAGCGACACAAGGGAGAAGGGGGCTTTTGACGACTCAGCAAATAGTTTCTGCCGCCGGCCCGCCGGGCCCGGCGACAGGCAGTGCCAGTGAGGGGAGAGGCGAGAGAGGAAGAAGTTGCAGCCCAGTTAGGAGTGTGAGAGGACGCCCGCCTGCCCTGCTCTCCCTGAGGATGAGAGCGCCTGCCTGCCCCGCTCTCCTTGAGGATGAGAGCGCCTGCCTGCCCCGCTCTCCTTAAGTACTTAGATCTGCATAATGGTTTCTTCTAGCTTCCCTCACTCCTTTATCTTGCAACTCATTGTAAATACACATAAATCACCCTTCTCTCTTCATTGTTGCTGTTAATGTTTTATTCTTTCTTGTTCTTGTTGTTTTGTTGTATATTTTCCTCTTTGTATGATTATTTTTTTCTAGATTTGCACATCTTCACACATCTGAATACATGTGCATCATAAAGCAGTTTGAATACTGATGATATTACAGCTAACTATTAATACAGGTACTGGTTCCCGGCAGATAAAGTACATGCACTGAAATTCCTTTTTAAGAGTCCACAATGAAATACTTGTGTCTTCAATTCTAGCTCCATCACCCCCTTATCTTCTTATTTTAAATACACTTTTTTTTTCTTCTCCTTTTCTTCTACACACACCTGAACACATTATTAAAGGTAACTAGTGATACATAGACATAGCCTTATTTAACCTATACTGTAAGTTGCAGTAGATGCAAATCACTGTGTTTCTCAGTCCTGTATTCTGAAATTTATTTTCACTGATTACAAAATTATGAGTGTACATCTTTCTTCCAATCTTCAGAAACAGCTTACTTCTTCCTCAAGTTGACAAATTACAACATCTGTGCTCACCTTGCAAATGACTTTATTGGATGGAGAAATGTGTTTATTTCTGAGACTGCCAATAGCACCACGCGATATGAGATACAGTAGGTACTCCTGCCCCCGTATCAATCAAAGCTACAGTACTCTTGTCTTCTATGCGAACTTCAGTGAAAACATGCCCCATGTCACTACGTACAGTGGCAAGCACTACCAATTCATGGTTGTGTGGCGCTGGGAGTATATTGGATTTAAAAAAAATTTTAAATTCTATTTTGTTTTTTGTGCTTGTCCTGAGCAGTTCCTACTTGAATGCAATTTCTTTAGGCAGTGCCTATGATTGTACCGTGTCAAAATACTTGGTTTTGTGTTCTGTTTTCAAGATCCTTGATCCATGAACGTGCGCTGTTTATACACCTAACTAACATTTGGTACCGCATGACTTCTCTCTCTCTTCTCCACACAAAATTGAGACAAACCGATCAACACGGAAACATTATCATATGCTTTGTCCGTGATGGCCTGAGCTATTTCCCCAGTACTAATGCAAGGAGGAGGAACCTGGGGGTGACTGCGGTTCTGTGAACTGCGGTTCTGTGAACACTGTGTTGGGTGATGCCAAAATAATACCTATGACTACTATCACATCATTCACACGCTTAATAATGATGATAGTAGCAACACAAGAATAAGAATTAATACTAGTAATATTAACTGCTGCTGCTGCTGCAGCTACTACCTCTACTATTAAAATCCCTTACCTACACACTTCAATTCTTTATTCTTTTCTCTCACTATTACAACTTTGGGTCAATTTTCAGTTTCACCCAACCAACGATTTTCTGATGTGACATGTGTTTCTGGTGAGAAATGTAGTGAATTAATTGTTCTACATCATATCCGTCGCAAATGGCTACTTTTTATGTTACGACCCTTTTTCATCTCGTCCCCCAACGATCTTGGGGGACCCGTGGGAAATCGGGGTTTTTGGGTGGGGGAGCATTAAATCGAGTAGCACGCGATGCAGAAGACGTCAGAAATCAGCAAAATCACATAAAAAATCTCTGAAAATACATACATTTCACCTTTGACAGCGGCAGCGGCGGCGGCGGCTGCAGCGAGCGATGCTGTGTTATTGGTGAGCAGCGTTGCCAACGATTCGCTACATTTCTGGGAGTGAGTGGTTCGCTCGCTCCGCTCGCTCACGGCTGTTCTGCTGTCCTCCTGGGAACCGTGGAGCCCGACGGACGAATACTAACCTATTGTCATAGAATAGCGGCATGTCCCCTAGGTCTGCGGCCCGCCCGCGACACTAACTGTATGCTGAATATCCAGGGAGTGAGTGGTTCGCTCGCTCCGCTCGCTCACGGCTGTTCTATTGTCCTCCTGGGAACCGTGGAGCCCGACGGACGAATAACCTATTGTCATAGAAAAAGCTCCGCCAGTCGACACTGGTACTGGGAGCCCAGTTCAAACAGTGAAGAACAGTGTCATGGTTCCATTTTTTTTTAAGCCAGTGGTTCACAAAACACACTATCTCCGAAGGTTTCAGGTGAGTTCCGTCAAGAAAAGTTCCTTTGTAGTCGGAAGTCGTAAAATTACACTGCCTTCTTTTCTTTGTCTTGGCTATTTTTGTCCACCGGCCACAATACCAAGAATGCCGGTCTTCTCTGTAAGTACAGGGAACTTCACAGTATGGGCACTGTACTTCTAAAGGCAGGACACCGTGATTTCTTAAGAAAGTGATTGCAGCTTCGTCATCCAGATAGAATTCCTTGATGAACTTCCAATAGTTGTAAGTACATCCATCACACAAGGAACCCATTCTGATACTGACTGGCAATGGGAGTAAAGCCTACTACGAAACAAATCAATGGACTGAAACTTCGAAACGTATATGAAGCTCTAAATGTATGATCAATTTCACTGAGCCGTCATTTTCAATGCAAGAAAAACCTAATCTAACCTAACCTAACCTAATCTTTGCGACGTTAATGATGTAGAACATCAATTAATTAAAGACATATCAAGGAAATACTAAGGAAAACTCTGGGATTCTCGCTAAATATAGCGGATAGCCAGAAATGTAGCGAATCGTTGGCAACGCTGCTCACCAATAACACAGCATCGCTCGCTGCAGCCGCCGCCGCCGCTGCTGCCGTCAAAGGTAAAATGTATGTATTTTCAGAGATTTTTTTATGTGATTTTGTTGATTTCTGACGTCTTCTGCATCGCGTGCTACTCGATTTAATGCTCCCCCAACCAAAAACCCCGATTTCCCACGGGTCCCCCAAGATCGTTGGGGGACGAGATGAAAAAGGGTCATAACATGAAAAGTAGCCATTTGCGACGGATATGATGTAGAACATCAATTAATTCACTACATTTCTCACCAGAAACACATAAGCCTCATCAGAAAATCGTTGGTTGGGTGAAACTGAAAATTATCCCAACTTTGTCCTTTTGTTGGAGAAAATACCTAGAAATGGTCAACAATAGTGGGAATTGAGGAAAATCAGGTTTGTGTCTAGGTCCAGTGGCATCGGGGTGGGGTGGGACAGATCACTTTATTTAAGACTCAGTCACTGCTGTAAGGCTTTTCAGGGATTATTTCTCCCTTTTTGTGGTTGATGGAAGCTTAACTTGATTCTCTGACTCTGGAAATACAAGGCAGTGCCGCTCAATACCTATGGGTTTGGGTGGAGGGAGGGCTTGGCTTGGAGGGTGCTATGGGTCTCTCTGAGGCCTTATATATACGTAATGCAATCCATTTTGAAAATCGATACAAGAAAGAAGCTGCCCACACTGACCTGTACTATGTTTTTCACTAGGATAAATACCCTAACAAATTCTCCCACAATAAAATCGTAAATCCGTTGGTCAACAAAGGAGCGCGCCAAGATGGCCGGTGTTTGTTTAGGCTTTACGGCGCCGCACAAAAACCCACAGATCAAGATGGGAGAGACACCCACACTACATTATATTACGGATTCTAAACACATACAACCACCACTTAACATACACCTAAAGAAAACACTAGCTCCTCTTCCTATAAAGAACTTGCACTACGATGTTTGGCCACCATTAAAATAGTGAATTGGAAATTACGCATAGCTGGACTTCATGTCATCGAAAACTGTTGCTTGGGTGATCATATTTTCAGTGTTTCAAGTCCTATATCACACACCAGAACAATCCTAGTGTGGAAATTAAAAATAAAGTTGTAGTTCATAATATGTTTTTATTGTTAGGTTAGGCAGAAATCAAAATCACAGTAAGAGCAGATCTTGTGGGCAACACCTTACTTTCCAATCCTTTCCATGAATACAATGCTAGAACAATGCCAGCTCCACTAATAAAAGAGAACAAATCCTGCTAGAATGGTAAAGAACTTTTTTTTGCACCTTTTGTGGAGGGACTCATCTATCCCTTCCCCCTCAGTGGTTCCCTATGCCTTCCAAAGCCATCTCCACTAATAAGTACATAGCAAGGCTTTAAATCACCTGAAAACACCTGCAAAACACTTGATATTGATTTAAATATGCAGGGCAGGAGGGTGGGCAGGTTGCTGGGGCAGCTGTGGCAGGGCTCACGGCCACCCACCCGGCTTGGGCAGGTTAGGTCACCAAGAGGTGGAGTGGTGTGGTGTTGGGGTGTGTGTAGTGGTAATGTGGGGCCATGGCATGCATCCAGTTGGAACCTCTAGTCTACATATTATTAGTTTTACTCAATAAAGACATTTGATGATTTTGGTGCACATGGGGTAAAGTATTTGGAGGGGGGAAAGTCAACTCAAAGATTGAATGAAGAATAGTGCTATATATGTAGTTGATATTCAGGAAAGTAGACAATGTAAATCAATAAGTTAATGATTGCTTGTATGTATCAGTAACGGAACTATTCTAAATGATTGATGATTGAATGACAGACTGATGTCAAATGCAGTTTGGCATTAACAAATGCAAGGTATTCAGTGTAGGTAGAGGCAATCCACAAAACAGGTGCACGATAACAATGAGGCAGTGATAAGCTCGGAATATGAAAAAGATTTAGGAATTAAAGTTAACTCAGATGTTGGTCTGATAAAACAATGCTTTGAGGCTAGAAGTAAAGCAAATAGGATACTAGGCTAGATATTTAGGTGTGTTAAAAGCAGCAGTCCCCAAGTTATATCAAAGCCATATTTGGTAGTGGTCAGACCGCAACATTTAGAATTTTAGATTATGTGGTACAATTTTGGTCCCCACATAAAAGAAAAGATGTACATCTACTACAATCAGTGGAAAAGAAAATGTCTACAAGAATATCAGGGTTGAGAAATATTCCATAGGAAGCAAGATTAAAAGCACTGAATTTGCATTCCTTAGACACATAGGAAGAGAGGGGACCTGATAGAAGTATTCAAGTGGTATAGGGGTCACAAGAATAGGGATATTAGCAAGGATCTGTGGTCAATTATAAGTACAGAACCAAAAAGTAATCATTTCAAGCTGGAGAAAGTTAGGTTCAGAAAAGTGTGTGTGTGTGTGTGTGTGTATAAATAATTCACACCTTTTTTCCACTCTCTCTTTGTCTGATTTTATGTAAATATGTTATTCAAATAATTAACTTTATGAGGTGCCAAAATTGTCATAAGAAAATTTTCACATTTTATTCCATAATTATATACAACTTTTAGTTGCCCATTACACAAATACTTGACATTTTATATGGGATAATTCACATTGTAAAACAGCTTCACTGTTATTGATAGTATATTATTCGGTAAAAACTTATTTTTTCTAAATTAATCACACATTTCTATCATTTTTACAATTGAGATAATAACAAACAATTTTTATGATCTTCACATGTGTCAATGGGTTTGTAGTTACATATGAGAATCTGATATGGTATTTTACCCGTTTACAAAAACCAATATTCCAGTTTCTCCAATGTACTGCACCTCCAGAATTTAATAGCCACTTTATCAGCACATCACTTATCTTCATACAAGTTTAAATAAATTGATTTAATAATCAATACTATACAAGAGATGGTAAAGCTGTGACAACACATTATTTTGAACTGAGTTGCATAAAAAAGAACACCTTGACAAGCAGTAGTGCAAGATAGCTTATCTAAATAACATGATTGTGGTATCTCTTAGAAACTTTTAGGATGGAGGCAAATGCTAAGGCAATATTTCATGGCATATGCCTTATTATAGGTTCAAAATTTGAAAGAAAAAAGCTATACACTCTAACTAAAGCAAGACAATGCATCGATCAAATTCTCAATAACTACTTAAAAATATGGAACACTATGTATAAGACAAAGACAAAAACTTATATAGATGTTGGTTTATATATAGCAGTACACAATAAACACCATTACATGTGAGACGCTCAATACATACTACAGTTAACTTGGACCAGATTCAATAAGGCATTTCCATAACTCCAACACTGAACACGGTTATCACTAAAGCTCAAAGTGATGATGCTGACGTTATCCAGACAAGTAGTGCAGGCCTATATAAGTGGTGAGTGTGGTGACCCTATGACACAGGACAGGGGAATAGTACAAATTTCACAGTAATAGTACATTAGGAAGGAAAGAGAGCAATGAACTAAAAAATGGTGGACACAATGTATCATGATTGACTAGACTGTGCTTTCGTACACATGGGTACATTTAGTGCTAGATACATTTTGGTACAAAATTAACATTCAAATTGAAATAGAATGCATTCTTACCTCATATATTTCATACAACTGTGCAACTTGAGTTTATACAAATCATACACATTGCATATTGAACAAGTCTTTTTGAAGTAAAAAAAAAAAAAGTTTGAATAAAAATAAAACACAGAGAGAGAGAGAGAGAGAGAGAGAGAGAGAGAGAGAGAGAGAGAGAGAGAGAGAGAGAGAGAGAGAGAGAGAGAGAGCACAGAAGGACAAATTTACAAGGGACCACAACCACTTCATCCTCATGCATTTTATGAACACTAAGTAATATGCGGTCAATAATACTTGATCCTCCTCTGAGCACATTCACTCTCTACTCTTCTCCTCACACACACACACACTATCACATACACAATTATCTTGCTATGCTGCAGCTCATTTTCTTTTACATATCTTATAGCTACTGAATATACCTTGGACAGAATGGACTAGTTGCATGTAATTACTGAGAAGTGTCAAGTTGTCACTTCATCCATTTCTATTGCACGTCTACCTCCAATACTTACCACCAGCGAGGCAAACTGATACAAGAGCATTCCTATTTAATCTAGAATAGTTAAATTAGATCCAATGACCCTGCAACAATAATAAAATACATTTCTTAACACCAGACCATGACATGAGATTCTCAAAAAAGTCAATACAGTATTTCTAGCAACACATCTTTTTTAGCTGGAGTTTTAAATAATTTAAAACCCTTCTTTTCCTCAAACTTGAAGTGTGTCATGAGGGAAGGAATGTAACTTTGCTGTCTGCATGTGAGACAGCTAATGCAAAAGTATCAAAATACAAAGAAAGGTAAGATCTTATTCATCTCGGGTAACAAATTTGATTCTAGTATTAATTTTTAAAAAATATATGACAAACAATAAATACAAAATTATCCTATGGAGTTATCATAGTTAGGTATATAGCAGACTTAGCCAGAGGTCTCCATCTCCTGAGGCTTGAGGCCCCGCAAGGAAAGATTATACACCACTTCCTCAGTTTTCTTCAGCGAGTATTTCAATTCATCAAACTTTTTCCGCAGCTCATTCTTGGGGAACAGAAGGGAGTAGGCAGCATGAAGGTCACGTAGGAATTGCCTTATTTGAAAGGGCCGAGAGTAGTCGCCTGTCGGAACAAACAAAAGTGTAAATAATACTTATCAGGATGGTTCAAGCCTGCTCTTATCTTTCTTTTCTCTTTCTCCATATTGTTTCTTTAAGACACTATGATAACAAGCAGTATCTCCTTAATCACTTTTCTTTGACCGAATGTTTATGGCATTGTTGTATCTTAAACCCTTGTTTCTCTATCTTTTTCCTTGACAACAGGCACAGAAACAATCTCAAAACAAAACCTCACTAAATCACTCTTTTCAGCTCAATATTGGTTATTTCAGACACTTTTAAGGGAAGACAAGTAAGACGTAGCATGAAACCCTTAATGAAAGTCTACAAATGGTATGAGCAGGAAATAGGCAATAGGTAACAGTGCACAGCCAGGACACACGGTGTGACTGCTGAACATTTTGGGATTCGGGGAATTTAAATGCAGCACTGGGTTCAAATAAGCAGATTTTGGGTTAGGTTGAATTGGCTTTCTTATTAACTAATCTTATTTGACAAGATTTTATTATGCATTAAGCCCTTGACTGTTGCCTGTTACATCCTTCTTTAATTACTAATGACCCTGAGATATCTTCACTTGTATAGCAATCTCCAATCTTTCAATTTGGTAGAAATTCCAAAATCTATCTTTTTTAATCACATTCCTTCTCATAAACACTCATACAGATTTCATATCCTGAGATCACTTCACTTGTATAACAATCTCCAACCTTTAAATTAGATAGAAATTGCAAAATCTATTTTTTTAATCACCTTTCTCATACACACTCATACAGATTTCACACATCAGTTCTAGTGCTAGTAATTGGCTTGCATCACAGACAGGATTAAGTTGCAACCTTTCTTTCTCCCTCATGAGACAAACTTACCTGCTGTGACTGAATTGATTGCCAGTCTGGAGAGTTCATGGCTGATGCTGAGGGTGCCCTGTAGGTAGTCCTCCAAGTCCAAGTGGAAACCCTGGTCCCTATGAGTACACAGACCTAGGGATTTGGCCACTTCCTCATGCATTGGTAGCCTGTGAGAGGAGAGTATGTCAGCAATGGTTCCTTGGATAGACAATAGGGCATGGTATAGCTTCAACTTACAATTCCCTAAGACTTCATTTAACTCCTTCAGTACTGGAATATATTTTTACCATGAGTTTTGGGTGTAATTAAGAAGGGTCTATGGAGGTCAGAAGATTAATGGGCGTAATCTTAACTGTTTCAATCCCCACATAAATTTCTGAAGCTGTATAAAATGGGCAAATAATAAGCAGAATGAATATGAAAATACATCCCTGTACTGAAGGGGTTAAGAGGGAGGTTTCAAGACATTTATCCCTTTCTTTTAGCTAACTCTCTTGGACCTGCAAGGGAACTGGCAACTAAGTGGACCTTTTCTTTGCTTCTGAATATGAACCTGAGTTTTCTTGGATTCAAAATAAACAATATAGAATGCAAATCAAAATATCATAGAGTGGACTTTCAAAAATGGCACCTGTTCTCCTCCAAATAGGTAATGAGACAGGTGGCAGCAACAAGGCGGTGTGTAGTGCCGCGGAAATTGTGGTGGTAACGGTAAAATTCTCCTGGTGGCACCTTCTCCTGCAGGGCCTGGTAGAGGGCTGGCACCTTGGTCAGCTCCTGGTGGCACTCTGTACATATGGCATCTATATTCTGAAAAACACCAGTCATTGTTGATATTTGGGGTAGTGAATATCATGGTGCCATATTTTGGTAGTAAGTATCACAGTGCCATAAAAAATAATAATAATGTTTAGCTTATAATTTTTCCCAGTGCCATAATAAAAAGTAATAATAATAATGTATTGTTTATAATCTTTCCCAGCCATTTTGTAAGGCTCTTCTTCAAATAGTTCTTTCAATCTTCTAATTAATCATTTGATGGTAGACTACTTAGTAACATCCTCATACAACAAACTACACAGGGAAGATTATATGAAAAACTATCACATTTAAAAAAAATTCACAAAGAAAAAAAGTGAGGAGAATATTGGAGCAAATTTTAGACCAACAATGTCAACTGTGAGATGAAAAATCTACCTAAACATCTCAAAATCTTAAAAAAAAACCTTATCCATGACAGCAAAAAGAAGATGCATGAAAGATCTCCCACCGACACAGACCTGAATGCCTTGAGTGTTATGTATCTTCTCCAGTGTTGTGCTGATTGCATACGATGTCTTCTCCAGGTCCTTGACAGCTCCCTGCACCCCCTCCCTTAGCTCTGCCTCACGCTCCACACACGACCCATAGGTGGAGAAGGCAGCAACAATATCCATATCTGTGGTTGGATTTGGTCATAAAATTTATATACTTATCATACATAATCATTATGATGATGAATTTGCATAAATGTGCATTACCATAAGCAGAAAGGCATTGAAAGTTAGGAAGCATATTAAACTCATATTCTTAAAAACTTCTGTGCTTCACCTCCACTATTTAAAAAGGCTTAATTTTCATTGACGCAAGTTTTTTTTAGGTGTTTTTATGGTTCTAGAGGCTTACTAACAAGATTATTAAATGGAGAAACACTCTTGAAAATAAACTATGGAAGGAAACGGACAGTTAATCCTAAGATACACAAAAAAACTTGTAAATTCTAAGACACAGAAAGAAATGGATCATGAATTCTAAGGTTATGGACTAAACAAGATGAAGTCTGAAATTATAGACTGGCTGAGGGCTGGACAGAGAGAGGGTGGACTACACAGTAACCCGATAGAGAGCATAAGTAGAGCAGGAGCGATAAAACTGTAGCATTGGACCTCCCCCCTTTTCCTCCATCCAACTTCTCCCCATCCCCGGCAGGCTTTGATCAGTGGGGAAACAGGCTTTTTGGGGTGGAGGAAAAACTAAAGACAGAATATGCCACTTCAAGGAAAATCACACCCCACAAAAAGCAGAATATGCCACTTTTGAGAATAGTATCCCCAGAAAAAAGTAGAATATTCCACTTCTAGGAATATTACTACCAAGAAAAGCAGAATATGCCAGTTTTAGGAATATTACCCCTGGAAAAAGTAGAATATGCCACTTTATGGAATATTACCCGCTAGCTCCATTATAATTGATTTGCGCCAGTTACATATGGGGATCAAATTTCTCAGTATGGAAAGCTCTAACAAATTGGAAGGGTATGAAAAGGCTCACCATGGCTAATAGCACCCATTCCAGTCTGATTCTTCTTGCTTTTTGTTGTTATACATTGTGGAAGACTGGCGTGCTAGCCGATGTGGGGTTCCCTTCATGGGAGCCCAACTAGGTAAGAGTGGTGTTCAAGTAAAATAATACCTTACAATGACCCTACAAAAGCCGTCCCCACATTAAATACATCCCAACCATGTTCTGTATTGCAGTTTTTTTTCTTTTAATGATTAGGAAGTCCAAGTCTTAATTTATGCCAGGGATTGTGCATATCACGTCCCTGCCTCCTGTTACCGAGTCATTCACAGGGACTAAAGCAGGGACAGGTGTTGTACTTGTATTTTATGCCCCTGTCGACCTTAGACTGACCTTAATGAGTGTAAAATAAGGCCACACCGACTCAGCGTGGCGAAGTAAACAATGGACGATGTGTTCGAATCTCGTCTATTTGTGTTTGTTGGTGTGGCTTTGGCTTTGGTTTTGGCGTGGCTGTTCTTAGTTTTTTGTTCTACTTTTAAGGTTGTTTGGGGCGTTTTTTTTTACCTGTATTTGTGTTTATATCATGGGTTTATGTTATTCATATGTCTTTTTTTGTGGAGAAACATAAGCTTGTATTTTTAAGTTCTATGGTATTATCACATGTCTAAAACTGAATGTGTCTGTGACTTCGGTTTCCCATTGTATATATTCATGTGATGTTGAGATAAATACATTACTTTTTAAAGTATATAACTAAGATTTCAAGACAAGATATCAACATACATACGATGATTATCCCAAAACTAACATTATAGGAAACAGGCATTGGAAATATCCTAAATTTCATCTTTTTACCTGACAACCATTAAATAAAACTTGTCATATACCCTTTTTTTTTTTAGCAATTATATAATTTCCGACTATATTTCTCTATCAAATAAGCAAGATAACAGCTTATAAGCCCACAACAAGCTTCAGTATCCTTTAGTCGTGTTGTTTATGTCCTCCATTAGAGCTGGTAGGAGGGTGACTCGTTCTGCAGGGATGGCGTAGTCCTACACGGTATCCTGTATGGGGAAGTCCTACTGAAAAGTGATATAGGAACTAATTATGCTCCTGAAGGGTCTACCATGTCCTGTGTGAGCTTCTTAGAGCTGCCGGAGAATGTGTTGCTGCAGGTATTCAGTTACCTGTGTCCTGTCGATCTCTTCCATATAGCCAGGTGAGATTTGGTCATTGGATTGGTGTTCGCGATTCTTGTCTTTACTTTTCATGTGTATGGGGATTCTGTAGGAAGGTATACGTCGTGGTTTTATGGTGAGATACTCTTTATCAATAGTTTTTGTACGTATTTAATCTTTTTTTTTTTTTGTCTCACAACATCCTTTCCCGACAAAAATTCTACTTTTCTTTCTACTCGTTTTATTTTATTTCTCTTCCCCCCATCTTGTTTTCCTTTATAATCCCTCCTCATTCCTTATCCCTGGACTTTAGTGTTATGGTTCTAAGGGTGTTGTGGTGATGGTGGTGTGATGTAGGTGAGCGTGTTGTGGTGTGGGTGATGGTGGTGGTGTGATGTATGTGAGGGTGTTGTGGTGTGGATGATGGTGGTGGTGTGATGTAGGGGAGGGTGTTGTGGTGTTAGAGGTTCATCCACTGTGATGTTTATCAGGTTGTACTCTTGGAATGGAGTCGAACAAGCGGGTTCCTTTGTGGCTGAACATGTTATGTACCTGTTTGTAGGAGAGATAAATCAGACTCTAGGGTGGGATTTTTGGTAAACTACAAATGTTGAGTAAGATTTAAAAAATCATTATATTGATATTTTCTAATCATATTGTATTTCAATTTTTGTGTTGTTAAGTGTTCATGAAATAATTGTCATTATGAAAGTATGGAATTTAGTGTTTTCTTCAGCTCAACCATTTGATTGTCAGGATTCACCCCCGACTGGCAAGACTGGTGGGTGACCTTTCCCTGTGGAAGCACGTGGACTTTGGAAGGGCACCGCTGAGCCTTCAGTTCCTGCACAAGTTTGTCAAGTTCCTCGGACCACACACCCTCACCATCACCATCACTGGCTTTGTGCGTCCCAGCAGCAGATTGCACCCTAAAGGCAAGATAACACATGAAAAATGGCTGAGAGTTCTAGAGATTATTGATTTTGTTTATGAGTAATGGTGAAAGTTGTTTCCTTGAATTATCAAGTTAGGTAGCCTTGTGTGTGCTTGTTGAGATAAATGTTTGTACAGTTGTAGCCTCCTCTTAACTCTTGCTGCAGCATTTGAAAGAGTGTCAAAGATGATCACTTGCTGAAGAGTTGCATTGCTCCTCAGGTTCCAAGTGTATCTCAGAGGCATTCCTCACAAGCTTGAAGCGTCGCTGCCCACACCTTCAGGAACTCAACCTCCATCGCTGCTACATTGATGCGTCAACCACCAAGTTCTCCACCCTTCCTGCCTCCCTTAAGAAGCTCTCTCTCTGTGGCTCTGCACTTTTCAACTTACCACAAGTTTGTGCCATTAATTCTTTAGCAAATTAACATTAAGTGGTAGTTTTAAGCTTTTTGATTTTATATAACTTCTTTTTTTTACTATTCTGTGATGGCTAGTTTGTTGCGTAGCAATAAAACTGTGAAGGTGTTCCAAAATATCATTATCTTTTCAGAACCGAGTGGTGGTGCTAGCCTCCCCATTCTTCCGTCTGGAGAAACATCTGCCAGTTCTGGAGGAAGTGGTGTTGGAGGGATGTGGGGCCTGGCTCACCCCACAAGATCTCACCCTCCTCATGAGTCACTGCTCAGCCCTGCAGGTGAGATCAGGTTTATCTGTGCATGGGATTTAATGCTGGTTTAATGGGTCTGTGCAGGGTGGAAGTCTAATGTCATCTTGTATCCATGCATCTTCTGGAATCACTGAAATCATTTTTGGTCTTTTCTTTCTTAAGCATCTAATACTGTTTGCTGTGGCTCAATTGGTTCTTACCTGTGATTGGTTTTGATATATGGCTAAGTTCATTACAGTCTTTAATTTAGTTTTTACCTCAAAGAAATACAGTGATACCTTTTGATTTGAACTTAATTAGTTCTTTTGGGCTGTTTGAATTGCAAAATTTCGAATTAGGAAGCAATTTTTACCATTGAAATTAATGTAAAAACATTTAATCCATTCCAGTTTATTTTAAATAAAAAATACTACACTCAACCCCAAGCTGTTGTGAGAAATTGGTCCCTTAACATAGCTGCAATAGCTAAAAATGCAATAGCCATTGTTAAGAAGTAATGGGAAAAAAAATTGGTCCTGGCCCATCAGATGGCACCTTGTTTTCCCCACAACTCATCAAAATTCATATATATTGTTCACATTTTGAGAGTATAAAGTAAATACAGACATGAAATGCATAAAAAAAAACAAAAAAAAAACAGACATAGCAAATACTTTGGTGTGAAACTCCTGAGTCCTGATGAAGATTAAACAGGCCTCCCCCGGGCCCTGCCTCCCTCTCATGCACTAAATACGGGAACAAATCACATAGTATTCCCCCCTTCCCCATCAGTCCATCCCTATACACTCCCATTCAATACACAAACAGACTGAGTTGGCCGTCCCTCTCCACTGCCTCCCTCCTCCAGCCACTTACCATCCTCTCTCTCTCTCTCTCTCTCTCTCTCTCTCTCTCCCATCTCGCGCCATCGCTCTCTCTCTCTCTCTCTCTCTCTCTCTCTCTCTCTCTCTCTCTCTCTCTCTCTCTCTCTCTCTTATCAAGTAGAATATATTTTTGCATCATCATTTCCAACAGGAATTATTTCAAGAAAAGTATAAATTATTGTACAAAACTGCAAATTATTGTATTATCATAGTTTGTGCAAATGACAATGATATTTAACAATTCATTCTTCATTGGTTGTTTAAAGTGTTAAATATATCTTCATTAGTAAATAAGTTTGCCCGTGACCAGAGTAGAAGGCCACATTGACTGGGGTGGTGAGTAGGAAGTGACCAGGGTTGGGGGCCATAGTAACCGAGGCAACTAGGGGCCGGAGTGACTTGAAAGCCGTTCACGAGTCACAATAGAGAGAGGTGTTCATGGCAGAGAAGTTGGCTGACTGGTGGGAAGGCGGCGTCGGCCACCATGTGTGTTTGTGTTCGAATTGAGAGGCCGCATTTGGATTGGAGGTGAAAATTTGTTCACTAAAATGTTGATTGATTGATTGACTGTCTGTTGTTGTGGACTTAGTAGGGTAGTGGAGCTTTGGTAGCAGCATCTTCTTCCATCCCTCGCCACCAGGGTGCATCTGGCGCCTGGTTTGAATTTGCTCAGAGACCTAATTTGGCCATGAATTAATTTTTTCAGCCCACCCTCAAAAACTTCAACTATGGGAAATTTGGATCATTGGTGTTGGTATTAAGACTTTTGCTGTTTTCGAGAAATCTCCAATTTTTCTTCAAGTATGTGCTGGTAAGAGTAATGTTATAGAATAACACTGAAAACTTGCTACAATGAAGTGATCACTGCTTTGCCAGAGTGTGAATGTGGGAGCAGCGAGGTACACCCGGACTGGCCTCACCTCCTGGGACAAGCGGGAGGACAAGCACTGCAGCAGGATTGTACTGTCTCGCAAGTGGAGAGCCTGAACCACCATCTTCCGCCTGTAATAAGAGTATATTATTACAGTGGCTTCCGCAACACTAGATGGTTATGGAGTGGCTTGACTTTTATGTGATCTCAGAGACATTGAGTTGATTATTGCATTTACAGACTGCTTAAAATTAATTATATTTTTTGTGTAATTAATTGAAGAATTCATGACTTCATTGGTTTAGATATCACTGAGAGAAGCTTCACTCAAATTTGCATTCCATGACATGAGAAGCAAGTGGTGCATGGAATGGTTGCAATAGGAAGGACAATATTCCTAGATCAAGGGGAAAGACTCCTTGTGGATGGGAGGTGCTGGTAGATAGAAAAAGTGTGATTGAAGTGCTGAAGAGAGCAACCATGGCAATGCTGCACCGAGCTCTCTTCACTTGGTTTCTCCTGCTGGTGTTCCTCATCCTGCTGGCCCTGCGCTTGGACCAGCGGACCAAGTGGAACTGGTTCATTGTGTTCTTCCCCATGTGGTTCTATGATGCCATTCTATTAGTGTACATCAGCATCCACATGATCAACGAGCTGCGGGCGGCCGTGTCGGGCACGGGCAACACCCACCACCGCACCCTGAGGCAGCGGGCTGCCAGTCTGCTGCAGAGGGTGTGGCCGCTGTCAGTGGTGGTGCTCAAGATGGCCTTCATGGTGGCCCTCTGCCTCAAGCTTGAGAAGCCCAGTGCCAGCATCTCCTCTTATCACGTGCTGCTGCCGCTGTGGATCCTGCTGACTGGCCTGTGTGGTAAGGTGCTGCACTGCCTGGTCTTGCAGCACCAGTATCGCTATCCCTGAGAACCCCACCACCACCACCACCGCTGTACTCTGCTGCCGGCCCACTGAATGATCTGTTCATTTCTTGTTCTGTGTTTGGTTGTTGCTGCAATATAATTTGCAATGCAGGTTTTGTTCTATGTCGAGTGTAAGAAATCTGCTAAGAAGTTTGAAAGGACCAAGTATAAGTGTGTATTTATGTGATAACTACTAACCTTTTGTGCCTGTGGGGACTGCATGTAAATTGATTGTTGTTTTATAGAACAATCCCGCAGGTTAATAAATTGAATTAAGCAATAATGTTTCCTCTGCTTCCTGTAGTCATAAGGGAAAGCACATTTGCATCCTTATCATATCTGATCACTGGAACAGTGAACTATGAGGCAGTAGACACTTGTCAAAAAGTAAGGGAATCTCACAAGCACTGTGCCAAGTGAGTACTGGGAATTCATCTTTGACCAAGCTGTAACCTGGAATGGTTCAGTCAACATGAGGGACCAATCACAGCTTGCCCTCTGAGGACAACTCTCCTTCACACAATGCCACATGTATTCTACAGTGTATGCATTTCACTCAATTACGAATTATCAGTAAGGTAACTCCTACACCAGCCTAGAAGTCCCTGTCTTATTAAGGATCAACTAAGGTCTTGTTTGGCTGCTTATCATCAACAGTGCCTTGATTCCCCCTATCATCTTTTTTTTTACCATAAGTTTCTACAACATTTATCCATCTGCACTTTCTGATGGAAATTTCTCCACTGAAAAGGATGGCAGTTATGATTCTTCAAACTATTGTTTTCTTTATTTTCTTAAAAAGTGGCGGTCCTTGTGGTCTGATTTGTCACAGCCTCATTCTATTAATTATTCATCAATGATCCTCAAAGTTAAACTTTTTGTCTAATCTTTTCTCACTCTGTTGATTGCAGCTTCTCTGTACCTTTCCTTTCCATAGAGCTAATTGTAATAGATGAGGCATCATAACTCCATTATGAGCACTACTTAGGAGTGTCTATTTGAGTGGAAATTGCAACATTCATCTCAGCTCTTGATTAGATTAGATCTACTTCAAAATTTCCGGATTAAGTCTCCAGAAATTAACAATAATGAAAGCTTTTGCAGATTTGCAAGTTGCATTCCCTCGTGTTAGACTTACGAGAACCTGCTCCAGTTCTTTCTTACATCAATAAGTTACTCCCAGAGAAAGATTCAGCCATTACAAGCTTACGAATAAGTCTCTAAAAAGTGAATGTTGGCAAGCACAAGACCACAGGAGATAAATGTGCCTTAATATCTGAATAAATATTAATAGAAGGCGTTTAGCATCTTTCTCCAAAGCGATCAATAGCGCACGGTAAGGTGCCAGCTAGCATTAACAGTACACATACAGACACACACAACCCAAGAGACTCTGCTTACTATTATGTTTAGATTATTGAAAAGTTACTGAATACCTCCGTGTATCTAATTCACTATTTCTGATATTACGGAAAATTATTCGTGCGTTAGATCATGTAAGCCATTATGAAAAACTGTTCAATAAATGATTCCCTCTATCTTTACAAGTTAACGCACTGTGGATACTTATACATGGCATTACTATAGAATGCTCCGCCACTATTGTGTATTGAAAATATACCACAGACTCGGCGGAGCATGTCTATGGCGGGAAACACAAAAATGGACCCTGTCTGCTCGAGGGGTGTGCGCAGTAAAGCCCCCTCCTCCTCCTCCTGCTGCTGCTGCTGTAGTCAAGATGTGATAGGCTGACATTTCCAGTCGTGGTCGAGCTGTTGTGGCGCGAAGGTGTGTCGCTCTCCGTGTTCCCGAGCGTGGTAGTGGTGGCGGGGTGGTGTGTGTGATATTTGCTCGTTATGGCAGCTCTCCCTAGCGACATACAGGTAATGTGTCCAGTGCAGTAACGTTGGGTCAGTGGCCTTGCTTCATGTCGCCCTATAAGAGTGGTTGAAATTTCTCTCCTGTACGAATCTTTCTGGGAATTCACCTGGTAGATTTGGTTTCCCCTTTTTATTTCCCCTCATTTTCGAAAACGTAAGGTATAATATATGGTAGACAAAAAAAAAAAAAAAACCTTGTGAGAATTAGCCATGACAAATCAATTACTAGAAATGAAATTACTAGAAATTACTAGAATCACACGGAGCCAACCAAATATTCACAGCATCTTGGAAGTGAGAGGTTGAGTAGATGATTGTGTAGGCTAGTCCTTCACTCACTCACTCCTTGCAACACCACCTGCATTTACTTACCCTTCATTAATTAAACCAGATAGCCTACCTGTGATGGCCAGCTGTTGATCCTCCGCTATTGACAATCAGCTGGTATTGTAATCAGCTGAGCATCTCTGGTTTATATTGATTGCTGTGTGTGTGTGTGTGTGTGTGTGTGTGTGTGTGTGTTTACGTGATTTGTGTTGTCAATAAGCAAGGAATGATTTATTGTTTTTATGCATTTCTGTGTTTATGAAAGACATGGAAAGAGAGGATATGAGAATATATCTTTTATGTTTTCATTGTGTGTGTGTGTGTGTGTGTGTGTGTGAGAGAGAGAGAGAGAGAGAGAGGGGGGGGGGTGTTATTTGTAACCTCACGTTTTGTTTCAGAAATGTCTACGACGCATTACAATTGTTTATTGACATTCATGTTTGTTCAGAAATCTACAGGAAGCAAAGATATTTCGTCACTATCTCCTCCTCCTCCTCCTCCTCCTCCTCCTCCTCCTCCTCCTCCTCCTCCTCCTCCTCCTCCTCCTCCTCCTTTATAGTTAGCAGAAGTAACCAAGCAGCCTTGAAAGGGCCAATAGGTCTGCTGCTGCTTGGCTCTCCTTTGTATTCCTTTGTATTCCTCCTCCTCCCTCCTTCTGTCTCATTGTCTATCTAACTATTAATCCAATCATGTATCCCTCCTCCTGTCTTCGTCCACCTCCTCCTCCTCCTCCTTCTCCTCTATTGTTTTCATATTAATGCATCCATATATGCCTCCTCCTCCTCCTCCTCCTCCTCCTCCTCCTC
>CM035204.1:1246079-1257365 GCA_020233015.1 Callinectes sapidus
CCCCGCCTAAGGCTTCGGGGTGTGGGAAGTGAGGTCAGGAAATGTCTACAGCGTGATAATGCCAAGGCCAAAATCAGTGATCCGTATTTAAGAAAAAGAAACATTTTAAACTCCCAAATCAAGTATGAAACAGAGAAGAGCGTGGTGTCTTTGGGAATTGATAGCAGAGCAGGTTTGCTCCAGCATTAACTAGTATGAACACAGGCCTCCCACTTGGACACAACAGCGGTCTTAAAATATTTGCCCGAGGAAAGAAATTGCTCCCTGCTGACAGTTATACAAGTAAGCACGAGGCGGTCCTCCAACACTGCCTCAGGACTGTATTTTTCACATCGGTATTGGGCAATGCAAGGAGAGCAATCGTTCGCCATTCCACCACACCACTTCTAGTTTGACTTTAAAAGCTGTGCTGAAGACACAATGCACTACACCCGTCACACATGTAGCCTGCAGGCAGAAGAATACCAACTAACATTGTCCTGGGAGCCACACTGGAAGACAAGCTTAGTGGTGTTTGTTGTTGTGTAGGAGACACACACACACACCCACGCCGCTGCTGAGTGTCCGGCTCACACGCACGGAAGTTGATAAGTGAATTGAAAACAAAGGCAGCCTTTCTGTTTAGATGAAGAAAATAAAAGAATTTCTATACTTGCTTACCGAAGACCTAAAACGTAGTATTCTTTTAAGCAAATCCGGTGACAAGAACAACAATATTCTAAATTCCATCAGCGCACCACACTCACTGAAGCGCGGGGTTTTATCCGACAAAGCTGCCATACAGTCGCAGCCAATCGCTTTTCACCACTGCCGCTGAAAGTTACTGCTGAGTGAAACAGCGGCAGATTTTCTTTTTTTTTTTTTCTTTCTCTTCTTTTTTCTTTCTTTCTTTTATTTTTTTACCTGAACAGCAGCACGCGTCCGGTAGCTGCTGCCTTTCCCAGTGATTGCTGAGGCGTGTTATCTAAGACGCCACCAAGTGTTAATTTCCTCACCACTTCAACACCCACACACACTCACACACTTATTCTTCTTGTCCTTGTTCTTCTCTTTTACTATTGTTGTTTTTCCTACTACTACTACTACTACTACTACTACTACTACTACTACTACTACTACTACTACTACTACTACTACTACTACCACCACCACCACCATCATACACCACCACATTATACATCACCACCAACCACCGCAGCAACACTCATAACACTACCACCTGAACACCACTAGCCCTAACACAACCCCGCCACATATCCAGACACTTAATAACCCATAATAATAAAGCAGCTTCACATGTGCGTCCACTATAATGAGGTGTGACCGGGATGATCTGTACTGACCTTTTTTTTTCAGCTCACAATAAAACAGTGGAATTTTCTGACGTGTGGGTTGGAAATGTTACCTTACTGAACATACGATATCACCGGTTGTTGAGAACGCACTGCTCTCTCTCTCTCTCTCTCTCTCTCTCTCTCTCTCTCTCTCTCTCTCTCGGAAGTAGTGTGATAATAGTTTTATTACCTGAAACCATTGTCGAGAGAGAAAGAAAAAGTGCAAGTGAGTGAGTGTTCTGTTACTGTGTTAGTAATCGCCATTCTTTGTGCTGTAAGCTGAGACTAAAGTGAGTAGATTGCTCCTGGCGGGTTTAATTCAAACTGCTTTGCGATAGAGTACAGGGGAAGGAATCCTAAATTCTTAAGTGTTATGATATCTTGACAGACGAAGATGTACTAAACAAACTTCACTCCCTTGATCCTTGTTATTATGTTGGTCTGTAAATCAACAATCAAAGGTGTTATCAGTCACTGACATTTGACTCACAAAAATGAAGATGTAATTAGCATTAATGAGTGTTGCAGATAAAGCGGTAAAAAAAGTATTCTTATATTTCCGTCTGTAACACTGTTGTCGCAGAGCTGCTTCGGAAACAGATGGCTAATTGTACTGGGAATGTGAACTCCCAAGGGAAAAATAACAGTGAGTTGTAGTTCTTCCTGTGAGGACTGAGTATATACGTGACCATATTCTCTGTTTTGCCTCACCCAAGGAAGAATTCACTCTCAAATACGTTGAAATAAAGATGGAATATTTATTTAATCAGCAACTTAACGGGGTAACTTGAGATATTACTAGATATTTAAAGATCAAATCATAGTCCAGTGTCTGGATTGATTTCCAGCGACAGCACTACGGCTCAGGTCTGTGTGTCTGAGCCAAGGAATATAATGCATTGGCACCGCAGCTTCTCTGATGGCACTCGAGAATTATTCACAAGATTGTTTCAAGCCACCCAGACACATCTCGGTCTACTACAGTGTGGCAAGTGCAGTTTTACTTAAGACGAAACGAGAAGAAGAAAAGTGGTCATTGAATATTAGAAGTGCATTAACGTTTTAAGATACACTAACGCAGTATCTTAGACCTTAAAACACAATTATAGCAGCCTAGTGAGTGTTAAGAGTATACTTATGTTTTCTAGAATAACTCGATATTATACTAAGGATAAAAAAAATGCACCTATGAGTGAAACAATGCAATCATATTTTGAAGAAGACTAACTTGATATCACACCGCAGAAATACAAGCATGTTTTATGGTAAGTGCTAGAATATTCCAACATCAGGACCAGATTCAAGGCCTTCCATCATCGTCCAGTCTTTGTGTTCCAGCAGCCAACTCAATCAAGGGAGTCCATCCACACCTGCCTGAATATCTTGACCTTTGCTTACCTTGCCCTGCTTCCCATGACATATTGCTGCTCTTCAACTTTTTTATCCTATATCTCTTCTCATGTATCAATGGGGACAGTTAATTCCTTGTCACCTGTTACTCCTCTTTCAACTCACGCTCTTCCTCCTCCTAAGCCTAATTCTGTCTTCCATATCTTTTCTAGGTCTAATTGCGGTAGAAGGTAGATGATTACGAAAGACGACACACAGCAACAGCTCTTTAGGTTTTTAATTGAGTGTTTCACTAAATTTCTCTGCACTAACTTCGTGAAGAAAAGTTTGTCAGCAGTCCTCAACCTTTTTTCCAGTAAGTTTATCATTTCCCTCCAGTCTCAAATCCTGTGATCTGCTGACGTTCTCCTTTTAAAGCCTGATTACTGACACTTTTAAGAGATATTAGGCGATTTATTGTTGAGAGGAAGCGTAACATTGAGTAGAAGTGGATGGGGAAATGTTCTTATCTTTTGACCAAGAGTGTGCATGTGATGGTGTAATGCTCCAGTGTTTGTGACCCGTTTGCTCCATCATTTATAGAGAAGACAGCAGTCCTCTCCTGTAATGCCACGAGCCTGTTTTGTTTTAGGTGTTCACTGGAGGGTTATAATCACCAGTATTTCCATTTTTCGCTTATCCTTTTTTCATTCTTACCCTCCACTCCTTTCCTTTCTACATTTCCCGAACGTCTTTTCCCTTCCCGCTCTCTTTCTGTTCCTTTCTGCAGGCTCTTTTCCATTTCTTTCTTTCTTCTCTTTGATCCAACTCAACATTCACTTCCCCTTCTAATTGCGCCACTCCCTTCCTCCGCCACCTTGCATCCTCTTCTTTACCTCCGTAGCTGCGCGACACACACACACACACACACACACACACACACACACACACACACACACACACCTACCTTTCGTCCCTTTCATATTTATGATATTGCAAAGAATTACGGAATTGCGGGGAAATTTTCAACTGAACCGAAATGTTGAGCTTAAACATAGTGATCGTTTTATGCTGTTATTATTATTATTATTATTATTATTATTATTATTATTATTATTATTATTATTATTATTATTAGTAGTAGTAGTAGAAGTAGCAGCAATAGTAGTAGTCCGTTGTAGTCGTTGTCGTCGTCGTCGTTGTCGTTGTTATTATCTGATGCTTTCAATATTGCTATTCTATATTACTCACGTACCATTACTATCAAACATTGGTAATCTTAAAACAGCAGACAAATGGCCAATGTTGTTCCTGCGTCGTGGCGCATCGGAGCGAGCGGCGCGTCACGGTCAAAGGTTAGTTGTTACCATGACAAACGATCGAGAATTGTCGGCGTGCACCAGACGGTATATAGAGGGTTTGTGTGTCCTCCGTAGTGACACACGGCCTCCCCCTCCCTCTCTCCTCCTCTTAGCTGGCCCTCTCACATCTCCTCCTCCTCCTCCTCCTCCTGTCCTGTCTCTTTTCCCCCATCCCTGTAGATAGTTAGCAGTAGTTACCAAGCGGCCTTGAAAGAACCAAAAGATCTGCTGCTGCTTGGCCTTCCTTTGTATACTACTACTACTACTACTACTACTACTACTACTACTACTACTACTACTACTGTTGAAGTTACTGAGAAATTTGTGTGTGTGTGTGTGTGTGTGTGTGTGTGTGTGTGTGTGTGTGTGTGTGTGTGTGTGTGTGTGTGCGTTTCCAAATGTTGCTTCACTCATTTATTTATTCTTGTATTCATAAACGTTTGGTCGCATTGCATTGAGTATACATTATATCGCTTTTCTCATCTAAACACACACACACACACACACACGAAAATATGCTAATATTATACTACTAGAATTTCGTACCCAAGAGTTAAATACAGTAGGATAAGAAAGGAAAAAAAAATGCGTTTGCTAAATGTTATTGGAACTCATTATTTTTCTGGTACTGCAGGGCCTCCTAGGTCAGGCTCCCCCTCCCCCTACCATTGCACTCCCTCCCCCCATCCCTTCCTCCCTCCCTATATAGTATTTCTGAACGAATTCGCATCTTAGCTTATATTTGTGCAAACTTTCTCGGACTGCCGCGTGAAACTAAAACTCAAATTCTACCCCCAAATTTTTCCTTTTTCCCCTGTGCAGGTTTTCTTTTTATGATCGTACACGAATATTACTGATCATTTTGCAGGAACGTATGATAAAAAAAGGAAAAAGTGTTGGTGGTGGAAATAATAGTATTGTACTCGTATGCTGAATACTGAAGCAGACGTGCTCGCCGCCACAAAACTGTTAAATGTGAGGGATGAAAAGGATTAGTCTTTGTGGATATAATGCCACGGTGAGGTTCCGGAGACAAGCGGCAGGCAGGATGAGTTCAGTGGCTCGACTCCATTATGCTCTCTCTCTCTCTACACATTTGTTTTATATATTTATGAATACTCCGCGGCAGTGGTGGTGTCCATGCATCTGACAGGATTGTGTTCTCAAGGGCTTAGAGCTTTCATAAGGATTTTTTTCTAGGGCCACATGGATGATACGTCCAGTTTTCATGATACTGTTTTCCTTTTATGTCGCATAATCCTTGCTGAACTGTAACTGATATCATAAAAAAAGCTATTCGTGAAACTTTTAATAACTTCTGCTGGAGGGCGCTTGAGATGACTTGAGGTTAGACTGCGAAACATCGAACAATAGGGACCTGTGCATTTTGATCTTGCATCGACAAGAAACATTCCCACAATCGACTAGTGTAACAGTTTCCGCCTCGGACTTCTAGGAGGCCAGATTAGATCACTTTCTATGTTTGCTTCCTTTTCTCTGAGATGAAAAAGGTGAAATCTATTTATATTTCTTGTGTGGACACGTACTGATCGATATCAAACCGTGCAACAGCCCCATTATATCGTTCACTAGTTCAGGGTGAGATATAACTGTGTACAACCATTGTGGCGCAAGTTCCATAACACTGAGAACTTTTAGACACAGCAAACATGTATTCAGTAAGTCAACCATTCGAATAAGTAAATAGATACAATAAACTAATATTGAGAAAACATCCAATTATCAAGACATACTGACAAAATAAGGGAGTAATCGGCGAAGCATTGAGGACAAGAAGAACTGTGGCCTTATATGAGTGCCAGTTTACCGACACTCAACATTATTTTCACCAGACTGAGGGAGCGACAAGTGTCTCGCCAGGCAGGACCACCAAAGTTCATGTACTTCATAAATCAACATTACTATGAGTGGTGATACCCAAATTCAATTATATTAAAGGAACAAGTAAAAAAGATAGCATATCTCACCACTTTTACTTCACTTTGTTCCTTTGTCTCCCGTGTCTTTTTCCACTGAACTGACTGCCTCCTAAGTGAATATTTCCTCATCCCCGCGAAAGGCGTGTTGACATTTCAGAGCAGCATTACATGGCCTGAAGAAAAGTAAGATAAAAAACAGAATGTGGTGTCAGCAGACGAAACAAGTCGAGGAAGAAAGCTCACTACGCCTTTAGTTGATTCTGGAAAAAGCGTGTTCTTTCTGGGAAACTGTGGCGGTGTAGCGACCATACCTGATGAGCTGCGATATATGATTAAGCCGCACAAAGAGGAAAGGGAAAGAGCTCATTAGGGGAAGGATATCAGGGTCGAAATTGGATAAAAACATTGCTTCTTAGCCTTATTGGGGAGATCAAAGCCTCAAGGATTGGGCGCGTGGGCTAAATCTTGTAAATGAGGCTTCAAACCAGGCGATATGGTGTTTGATTAAAATAAGACGTAAGGCCTAGACCGCCGACTTAGTGGTAGATTAAATTCCCTCCGTCACATCAGATCCCCTGTACTGGCGTGGAAAAATGAATCATTAATATGTATCGGTGGACGAGGTGAACGGAAATTCCAGGTCTCTCGTCTGGCACTTTCACTAATGGTCGCTCTTTCGCATAACCACCTGTAATTTTACGTAATTCAATATTGTGATCTTTGAAATGCTTCTTTAGCTTACAAAAGGAAAAATTAAACTCTGTGTGTGTGTGTGTGTGTGTGTGTGTGTGTGTTCTTGGATATTTTTTTTGACAGTGTTTTGAAAGTTAAAAGATGACCCGTAGCTGTGAAAGGTTAAGTGGGGGTCAGAGACATGTGTGCGTGTATGTTCACCGTTCTCTGAGGCGTAAAATATTCCCTGCATTTGTCTTCTTGTCTAATGATCTATTCACTGGTCTATTTACATGTATATACACCTGACCATATGTCCTTTTAACGTCTTTTTTATGCCTCAGTTTGTATGCATAATGAGAGCAGTACGTAGCCCCACTGTAGCTCTGGGAGAGGTGGGAGTAGCGAGGTGTGAGTATTAAGATAGATCAGGAAATAATTCAGCCTTTTCTTTCGGATCTTCTACGTATTTCTTCTTGCGGGTAAGATTATGAGTGAGTTTTCATGCTTTTTTATTTATACTATTTCACCATTACTACTATTACTATTTATTGAATAAAATCAAAACTATGTAGATATAAACGCAATGACAGAATCACGTGTACTTTTTTTTTAATACCACAACTAGATAAACTCAGCTAGATAAATTCAACGAGGTAGATAAGTACATTTGCTACAACAAGCGGCAGTGTATACCAAAGTCCATATTCAGAAACCCTCCGCTCTCCCACCACTACTAATTTCAAAGGCCACAGAGACTACAAGCTGGATTTCAGAGGGCTGTTTCTCCTGTCAGTTGTATAGCAACCTTGTTCATTTGTCATTAGAACCATAAAAACACCCTTGAAAACTTGTGTCATTTTAACAGGAGCCCTTTGAAGTAGTGGAGGTGCAGCGGTGAAGTGTTTCTGAAAATGGACGTAAATCTAGTTTCCTCTTACACACATCACCTCATGCTATCCAGTGCATTCAGTTCCCTCCCGTCATTGCCATTGCCCTGTGCACCTCGCTACACACCAGGTAATCCCTATCTACCATCAGGAACACTCATTCAAAGCTGCGTTGCTCAAACTGGTGTTGCATGAGCTGGGCTTCTGCACAGCTTGAGCTCCAACCTGTTCCCACTCACACTGACATCTCTCTCCCCGCACTCCTTTCCACACCCCTTATTCCTTAGCGCCCCAGGGTGACTATCGCTATCTCTTATCAATATGCCGTTCCGTGATATATTTAACTTATGTAAATTTTTCTTTTTGTTTTTCTTTCGTTTTTGTTTCTCCTTCAAGTAAAGACTCGGGGTACAGTGACGGAGAGTAAGAGGTTTGGCCAGAGGAGGTTTAGAAGTCTCGTCAGTTATTATGTGAAGAATGACATGATAACGCGAAAATACACATACTGGCAGATTAGCAAACTTATTTTTTCTTTCTTAGTTTATTCAGTTTGTTATTGCTGCTCGAGATAATGTCTTCTAGTTGTCTTTCAGCATGTCCTTTTAAGAATGAAGTGTTGGAATCATAGTCTTTCTGCTTAAATTTCCATATGTTGTAAGTTTTGCTGTCTGCTAAATGTTCACTGACTACAAGGTTAGAGAGGACAGCTACTGTTTGCAGATGTTATATACATATAAGCCGAGCGTTGTCGTAAGTGCACCTCTGTACTCAATGAAAAAGAGAGCGTTTGTCTTTGACTGTTGTACTGAAGATTTATTAAATGAGAAACATTGGTCGCCATGGACACATTTGGTTGCTCTGTTCGTTCACGATGGCCCAGGAATCGCTTTTGTGTTCTATGAATTATGAACTATTGCTAAATGTTTTAACTTTCCTGATCCGATGCATTCGTGGAAAATATTGTTGTATGTTTACTTCGCTTCTGAACGTATTTCCAAATTTATATATTTGAACAGTTCATGCTTTCAAACGTACAAAGGAGCTTTTCATGAATGAGAGTTTATTGAGGATGGATGAGAAGGATCTCCATTATTGCAATAGTGTTTTTCCTTAATACATATTTCATTGCTGATGCTGGCTGGCGTAGTTAATGCTTAGCCTAGGGTGGATGAAGGCCACGTGTGTTCCTGCTGGAAGCATTATTTCATAGTTTTGGTTAACGTGGACGTTTTATATCTTGCTTGTGGTGAGAAGGACGTGTGTTTATGTTGGTTAGTTCTTGAAAATCCCATCCTTTATATCTTCACATTTAAAAACTATTACATAAATGAGCATTTGAAATAAGTGTCATGATTAATTAGTGATGCCAAGGATAGGATGATAAAGTATAAAAGAATGTTTGGTGAACATATATAACACGTTGGTAACTTTCATACTTACTCAGTTACTCAAGGGCAGACGAAATAAATATTTGGTCTTTCACGGTATTGGAAGGTCATAGCTCGTCCTTCAGTTCCACGTGGTTATCGTGTCTGTCATGTGACTGTGGTGACCATGGAGCGTTGTTCATGGTTCCTTGCTCTGGCTGTCCATACGAGGTCCCTTCATGCGGGGTGCGAGTACAACACAACCACAATAGTGTAAACATTGCCTTCTATAAATCCATAAATGTGTAGCTTTGCATTACGCAAACGTTGATTTTTCTACTAATTTTATCGTGATATCTTTGTTAGATACTTTTGTTCTAACAATGAAATGAGGATTCCATATTTTCCTTTATAAACGAGAGAATGTCAGACAACGGCTGTGGCCTAACACATCTAGTACAATCCTCTCTGGTCTTTGCGCAACTCTTGAAACAAAGCACTCCACCAGACTGGATGTTAATTCCCATGCGAATTATAGTTATGATATTCACTGGATTTCATGACATCACTGTTTGGGTCGACTGTGCTTTGTTTCGTTGTAAAATGAACCACACTTGGTTTCATAGCGGCACTGGTTGACGCGTCTGGTAGTATTGACGACTGGAACGGTTTGTTTTAAACTATAAAATTGTTTAAATGCGTACAATGCAAAACAAATAGGATTGTCTCTACTGCATATTACCAAACTATTGTTTTCTGTAATATATTTAGCAAGCTCGCATGTTCACTAGTCCAATATTTATGTTTGTACAGCTGCTCCTGCTGTTGCTGCTGCTGCCGCTGCTGCTAGAAAAGATCGCCAGTGCCGCGCGCGCGTGTGTGTGTGTGTGTGTGTGTGTGTGTGTGTGCTCGTGTGTGTACTCATGGGATGATGGCGGTTTTGTGCGTGTAAGTGAGGATGTACCAGTGTGTTATGGACAATAGTTACTCCCCACTTTCCATCTGCTGGTAACCATCAACGAACACACGTTTATCTGCCAGGATTGTCACAGTAAGAGAGGACATCACCACACTTCCTTATTAGTTTATGACTCTGGTGTGTGTGTGTGTGTGTGTGTGTGTGTGTATTTTCCTGTCTACTCACAAAGGTTTATATTTTGAAAGGCGTTGGGGTTCCATCAGAACTGTTTACAATGGCAATATATGACTAATCGGGTTCTTGATATTTTCCTCCCATTATTAGTGCAGACTCCCCGTCAAAATATTAATGGACTCGTGTTTTTGCATCTGGAAACTACAGTAAATTGTTGTAGATGATACGTCGAACCGTGTGAGTGTATAGTTCTTAGGTTTTACAGCATCCACAGACGAGACGAGTCACTTCAGCTTGTGTATTGCGCTTGTACGGAAAAATGAACCTCACCAACAAAGACACCCATAAAAACACAATTTCCTTATGATCATTTCCCCAGCCAACGTAATGTGATTTATTATGGAGGAAACTATTTTCCGCGGGATGAATCTTGCCGGTGGAACGTTTGTGGTGGAAAATTATGACGAACGATACCCAAGTAATTGCTTCGTTTGTGTTCGAGTACTGATTTTTCGGAGTAGATACAAGTCAAACTCAGCTCATTCAAAGTTACAGTAAATTGAACTTCACTTTTCGTACCCTGTGTTTATGTGTTATCCAGTCTACATGTTGCTGCCCGTGTGTCTGTCTATGTGTCTGTCTATGTGTGTGTGTGTGTGTGTGTGTGTGTGTGTGTGTGTGTGTTATGCGCCGTGAACAATAGAGTGCAGGCAAGGGATCGACACAAGGAAAAGGCAGATGAAGAGCCGCAAAAATGTGGGTACGCGTGTGTGGGGAGAGTGAGGGTGAACCACGTCAATATTCAGGGAAAAGGGGACATACAGGGCGGCCTCGGTGACTGATGAGGTGCGTAATTGAGTTACTGCTCTCTCTCTCTCTCTCTCTCTCTCTCTCTCTCTCTCTCTCTCTCTCTCTCTCTCTCTCGTGTGTGTGTGTGTGTGTGTGTGTGTGTGTGTGTGTGTGATTTACTGTACTGTCGCGGTCGCCTGCTGATCAGTCACCCAGCCAGCCTTTACCCTACGGAGCAAGTTCAGAGTTCATAGACCGATCTTCGGGTAGGGCTGAGACCACAGCACACTACACACCGGGACAGCGAGGCCACAACCCCTTGACTTACATCCTGTACCTACTTGCTGCTGCTGTGTGGGTGAACAGGGGCTAGATACACATTAAGAGGCTTGCCCATTTGCCTTGCCGCGCCCGGGACTCGAACCCAGGCCCTCTCGGTTGTGAGCCGAGCGTGCTAACCATTACACTACGCGGTGTGTGTGTGTGTGTGTGTGTGTGTGTGTGTGTGTGG
>CM035204.1:1276500-1293434 GCA_020233015.1 Callinectes sapidus
ATTATAATTATCATTATTATTATTTTCATTATAATCATTATTATTATTATTATTATTATTATTATTATTATTATTATTATTATTATTATTATTATTATTATTATTATTATTTTGATTATCATTATTGTTATTATTATTATTATTATTATTATTATTATTATTATTATTATTAATATTATTATTATTATTATTATTATTATTATTATTATTATTCATTAAATATGGTTATTATATCGAATAATTGCAGTATTCATTTATCTTAGGACAAAGTGTGACTGTATTCCAAACACACTCGTATTGAAATGTTTGCCACTTCCTGAGGCAACCGCACCCTGTTTTCCTGTTACGAACTGGTCCTGGTAATGTTTGACAGTGACCGAAAAGTTGTCGAAATCTTTCCTGTCACCTCCACCGCCAGCATCAAATGTCAACCGTCATGAGAAGCGAATCAACAGTTATCGAAATGTGTGGGTGGTGTCTATGTAGCGGTGCGTCAGGCTGCCATGAGATAGTGTGGATGGCCTGCCACGCCGCCTGACGCCTAGGAACTGCAAATGATCACCGCGGCACAGTGCTGTCCGGTGTCAGGCGCTCACTTTTACTTTAAATTTCACTCCCCTCTCGATTAAAACTCGTAAAACTCATTCGGTGGGGGGAATATATAGTGAAACAGGAACACACACACACACACACACACACACACACACACACACACACACACACACACACACACACACACACACACACACACACACACACACACAGTGACCGAAATCCACTACAATAGCGGTCACCGACACAATTGTGTTCTTACCCACTGACTCTCTATTCCACATAACGCAATCAATATGGAAGGTTGACATAACGTGTAGCCTTTCAAAATTCAATATCACCCCACGAGATCAAAGTGCATGTAAGGTGTACTCATTCACTTTTTTAGGACAAGACACATTATAAGGGAAGCTCTGAAACTATACTTGACACATTAAATATACTGAAGGCATTAAAGAGAGATCTGAAACGTACAAGCAGGGTTCAGCAATAACAGCCAGAATGAGGTAACAGTAACAGGCAGGATAAGGTAAGAGTAAATCTCAGGATAAGGTAACAGTTGTAACAATTTGATGAATGGGTAGAAATAAAGCTTTAAGACTTTGCATCCTGTGGCGCCGCTGTCATCACTCTCGTTTTCTCGCTACCACACTCAAACACCTACGCCCTAAAACGGTGCCCCCTCTCTCCTCCACACACACATACGTATTAACTTTGAGAATAACTTTTAGCTTTTAAGACGTTTATTAATACTGACACTGAGGCGATATGATGTCACTTGTCACTACACTGGAAGATTTGGACTTGATTTTCCATAAGTTACTCAGGTGTGTTAGTGACAAAGTACTGGTGTTTCCAATGTGTGTGTGTGTGTGTGTGTGTGTGTGTGTGTGTGTGTGTGTGTGTGTGTGTGTGTGTGTGCGCGCGCGCGCGCGCGCGTGGGCGGGCGCTAAGTAAGAAATACTGCACGTATAGCTTGTGGATATTAATTCAAAATAGAAAATTCTGGAATGCAAACTTCTCCAATGCAAAAGTTAAGATGTAAAAGTCATAAATTGAAACATTGAAATTAAGAAATGTGTTGATATATTTGAGGAAAATATTAAAAAATGAAATGAAAGGAGCTCAGACATTAAAATTCGTAATGCTGAAATGGAAAAAAGAAACATTGCGAAATTTTGGAGTGTAAAGGTTCAAAATGTAGAAAATGGAATACAGTGTGTGGATGTAAAAGGGAGTAACATGAAAAATCTAAAGGTAAAGATTGGTAATTCTAAAGAAAAAGAGAAATAAAAGTTTGCAGCATTACAGTTACGTAGGATCGTAAAAACGTTGGGAATACTAGAAATATAAAAAAAAGATAAATAAACAAATAGAGAAGGAAATGAAACAAAATGAATAAATGAAATAAAAGCAAAGGAAACTAAACGAATGAAAAAAAAAATGGAAATATGAAAAGAAGAAATAAAACCCAACATATAAAAATCGCCAATGCTAAACAGAAAAAAAAACAACGAATTAAAAGAGAAATGTGAATATTCAAAGGCGGAAAGGAACTAAACAACAACAACAACAACAACAAGAAAAACAACAAAAACAACAACAATTCAGAAACTACAGAAATTAAAGTTGCTCATTTGAAAGCGTCTCTCATAAGCAAACATAACGCATTTTTCATTATTATTCATTTGACTACCTACACATCATCATTTATTCATTAATATACTCATTTGTCTGAATTTATATAACTTATTTATGCACTTAAGAAAAAAAGAAATCACATGTTTTTGTAGTTGTTTTAGTCTTTTCCTCTTTACACACCAATAACTCTCTTTTTATTGGTCATTAATTGCCATTCACTTCTGTGTGACGTGATACTCAAGTCAACTCGCTCTGTAAAAGTGGAGTTTTACCATCATGAAGCTTCTGTTCCTTTTTTCAGAGAGAGAGAGAGAGAGAGAGAGAGAGAGAGAGAGAGAGAGAGAGAGAGAGAGAGAGAGAGAGAAAGAGAGAGAGAGAGCTGCCCGTTTTTTCTATTTTACTTCTTTATATTTTCAGTTTGTTTTTTGTTCACATATTGCTTTCACCGCTTTTTCTGGTAATTAAATATGGAGGCTGGAATATGAAAATTGTGAAGAGAGAACATGCGAGACCCAAAGAGAGAGAGAGAGAGAGAGAGAGAGAGAGAGAGAGAGAGAGAGAGAGAGAGAGAGAGAGAGAGAGAGAGAGAGAGAGAGAGAGAGAGAGAGAATTGTTAGGTAAATATATTCTAATAAAGTCCTTATATTGTACATTAGCAGATACATACTTTACAGACGCGCATCTTTACTTGTCTGTCTTGTGATGTGCAATGATGAGGAGTCTTCTGAGATGCTTATGACCACTTTTTGACTAGTTACAATTTGACTCTATTTTCAGACATAATTTTTCCTGCACATAAATACTCCAACTGGTACTGAAATATTTCAACTTCTATATAACTTATTTTCCACATTTTGCTGCATTAACACATTGTACTACAGTACACTACTATTGCACTACACTATACAGATCCTTCTTACATGAAAAAATCAATACTTGCACCACCAGATATTTTGATCAAATTTAAAAGAACCCGTAGTAGTGAAAAGCTTAAAAACTTTCCTTTTTTTTCAACTCAACAGCTGGTATTGGTTAATTTGCTCCCAAACGTGCCATTATTAATGTATTACCAGGTGTTGCTTAGTCTAAGGGTCTTGTTTCTGTACTTACATTTAAATTTCCTTACTAGCGAGTACCTTTAACTTGATTCTTTCAGTGATTTTCGCTACGTGATCAATCTCGCACACGAATTAGGCACGGGCCTTTAACCAGAGTGGTAATATTTTGCCTGTAAAGTAAAGAAGTGACTGCTTTGAATTTCCTCGATAATTGTTCCGCAGGGAAGTGGACTTTTCCAGAGTGAATCCCACGCTTACTCGGGAGTAAACACGAGTGTCGGGGAAGCTGCACATTTAGGGTCCGTTGTAAATGTTGTGTTGGTGTTGGTGGCAGCGGCGGCGAGGGGGCTGTGTACTGTGCTGCTGGGCTTGGCTGAGCTGACGTAGGGGAAGGCTTCGTGGCTGCCTGGCTGTATTCAGGTCCGGTGGGCAGACGAAACCGCTTTGTGCCGCTCTTGTTTTGCAGTTTTTCTTTTTATCATAAGGTCGCCACCACTCGCTTTGTTCATTCTCCCTCCTTCCTCTTTTCTGTTCATTCGCTTGTGAAATTTGTTCATAGAATTCACTGAGGACTTTTAAACAAATTACACACACACACACACACACACACACACACACACACACACACACACACACACACACACACACACACACACACACACACACACCATTATGTTGCCATTAAAATAAATATAACATTTCCCAATCCAGATCAGCATCCAACCGCGCGCCTCAGGACACACGCCAGCTGATGTGTTTTCCCCGCTTGAAACTCATAAAACTGTTCACCTTATTAGTCCTGCATCCCCGGCCACAGGTGCTCTGAATTACAGCCCACTAATTTGTCATTTTAACTTTATTATTTCAAATCACTTCACTCATCCCGCAATGGAACTCTATATGTTAATGGGGAGTCTCGGTCACTGCTTTGTTGTGTTCGCCATGCCGTGGTGAAAATATGTATACTTTACTCAGTTATTTGTGCAGTGAAAAATGTATATAAAAAATTGTCAACTGGGCTAAATGGAAAGTTGTTTTATTTGACGCAATGAGGTTTAGGTAATAGCAGTGCTTATTAATAGTGATGATGTCGGTTCTCATTCTGGTTCATCTACAGTTCATTCCTTCCTTTGTTTACAGAAAATATGACAGGAAGACGGCGTCCCTTGCTTCACAGAGTCGTAATGACGAGTCACTGTGTGTGTGTGTGTGTGTGTGTGTGTGTGTGTGTGTGTGTGCGTGTGTGTGTGTGTGTGTGTGTCTGTGTGTGTGTGTTGTGTCAGAATATGTATGCGAAAGGATATTTTGTAACAGTAATGGTATAGACATTGAATAGTAGGATTTCCTGTTATATTTATTCTATTTCGTTGCGTTATTTTGTGTTCAGTGCACTAAATATAAACTGAGAGTAAATGATTTGGCCTTCGTTCGCTGAGTATTTGTGTAACATCAACTTATTTAATGCTTTCGTTAACTGAAGAGACCTCAACCAATCCCTTTACTTCATTAAACTTTACATGTGTGCAAGTCATGAACTGAATTATTTTGATGACAAAATAAATTACAAACTGTTTTAATGACATTCGTTGTCGTGTATGAACTGAAAAAGTATTATTTCCAAAGGCTTTGTTGCGAATATTTCATGTTTTCCTACCATTTTTCGGTTTTGTGTAGTGTAGTGATGAAAATTAATAGTTGTTCAAGGTACACAATTTTCATTTCATTTGACTAATGCAAGTTCGCTCTTATTGCGGTCATGTCGTAGAATTGTAGCTTGTAAAACCTAGATTCGTACGTGCAGAGGTAATGTACAATACTGAAGCAATACTGATGTTCATCCTGTTGATTTCGTATGCACACAACGCTTTTACTTTTCTACATGCAACATTATGTTATTAAACCACAAGAGATTTCTGGAAATGTGAAACAGGTATTCACGTATTCATATTTCAATAATCTATTTTGACCTTAGAGCGAAGATTGAACCGTCTCCACCTTAAATATTCGTGAATGTGCGGTTATCATCGTATTAGTATGGTATTCAAAACTGGTGTATGAAAGAATGCGCCTGCTTTTATTGCTTATGATAAATTTTCGTCAGGGGATGAGATGAAAGGTTTCCTTGAAACGTCGTCCCAATAAAAGGGTGCGGCGCGCCCTGCTGGCCATATCTTTGGCTCTTCAAAATGAAATTCCTTCAGCATCGCCCATTAAATGAAGGTGCGTGCGTGCTTGTGTGTGTGTGTGTGTGTGTGTGTGTGTGTGTGTGTGTGTTTGTGTATGTGTGTGTGTGTGTAATTCACTGTCGCGGTGGCCTGCTGGTCACCCAGCCAACCTTTTCCCTACAGAGCGAGTTCATTGACCGATCTTCGGGTAGGGCTGAAACCACATCACACACTACACACCGGGACAGCGAGGCCACAACCCCTCGACTTACATCCCGTACCTACTTGCTGCTGTGTGGGTGAACAGGGGCTAGATACACATTAAGAGACTGCCCATTTGCCTCACCGCGCCCGGGATTCGAACCCGCGCCCTCTCAGTTGTGAGCCGAACGTGCTAACCACTACACTACGCGGTGTGTGTGTGTGTGTGTGTGTGTGTGTGAGTGTGTGTGTGTGCGCGCGCGTGCGCGCGCGCAAAGACATTTCAGATTAATGATACTACATTCCACTAAGTGTTCAGCCGGGTGTTGTGAGACATGCACCGATGAAGCTCTTTTAGTTTTTTGTGGCCTATTAAGAAAGTTTGCTGTTCAGAAGGTGCAAGTAATGTTAGTTAGAGCGTCCCTTAAGAATGGAATGGTGAGATATAAAACGTTTAGAGCCAGAGGTATGCACAAAAACTCCTTAGAAGTAATGATCAATACAGGAAAATAGAGAAACACGTTCAGGCTTGGTAAATGTAAAAGGAAGTCAGAAAGATTTTGGTTTTTGAAATAGTGATGGACTTGGATATACTCGCTAATCAGACTTTCGGTACTGGAAGATTAGGTTATGCGTAAGAATGGTAAAGGGATAAAGTAATGTTTTGTATAGACCATCACGTGTAGACCCTTTGCCTTCTTACAGATTTTTTTGTGCTGCTGTTTTCCTACCGTCATTGAAGCAAGGCGGCGAGCAGTGGTTTGTGTTGGTAGCGTTGAGTGGCAGCAGTGAGGTGGTTGGTACGTTGATGCTATGAATACTTTAATTACGCAATGGCGGGACGATATTCAGTGATATTAGTGATGATGGCAAGCGACAAACTAATTACGTTTAGTATATAACACGAGCAATATTTGACCACCGATGCCCTCAAGACCAAATCTGCCGCTTGCATAATTACAACATACTGCTCCAGGCCGCCATTAACTAATTGTGTGTCATGCGAGGCTCAAACCTCAGAATAATGACTACAGGGAGACCAAAATACACGGTGCTCCATTCCTCTATTACAGCCTATACTTGTCTGTCAGTCTGTCTGCTTTTAATTATGATAATAGTGGTAATGACAATAGTGATGATGATAACAAGAATGTGTGTGTGTGCGTGTGTGTGTGTGTGTGTGTGTGTGTGTGTGTGTGTGTGTGTGTGTGTGTGTGTGTCTACATATATATATATTTATGCATCGTATGAATAATGACCCTTCCTTCAGTCCTGCGGTAGGATTATACTGGGTTATGCAGCGTGTTCCCATTGCCTTGACGACCTGACGACGAGCGGCGTCTGTACTCAATGGCTGAAAGTCCATTCCTGCTTCCCTTCTGCCTGTTGACTTGCCGTGCTGCAGATCAGGACCAGAGCAGCGCCTTCTGCAGACAAGGACCGAGCGTTGAGTTGAAGCCAATTGTCGGTAATCCTCACGTAATCGCGCCTCACATTATCACTTTCCGCCTCTCATGAAGTGTGGATTAGTGCTTCTGATTGCGACATTTACTGCCACTGCCGGCCGCTGCCTCGATGCCCCTCCGCGAATATGTAGACATCCAGACTAATCCTATTGTCTTTCGCTAAGATAATGATCTCACGCCATGCTAGTCTAGTCTATTAACGTGTCCGCTAGATTGTAGACTGCCACGCACGATGAGAGCTGTGCATGTACTATAGTAGTGTGTGTGTGTGTGTGTGTGTGTGTGTGTGTGTGTGTGTGTGTGTGTGTGTGTGTGTGTGTGTATGGGTGTGGATGGGTGTGTGTGTGGATAGGTAATTGGATATTTTGTACACAAACGTGTTTCTACATACCAGAAATGATTTTTTTTTCTCTTTTCATAGCTAAAAGGATTTTCATTTAGTTTATCAACGTTTGTTGAATAAATACGGACCGAAGGAAGATCCAATCGAAAGGCATAAAACTTCACTGGAAAAAATGCATCATGACCTCATTTTTTCAACCTCCCTGAGATTTACCTTCTGTTTCTATCTGTATAACTCGACTCACTAAAAGGTGCTAAATGGAGTCTAATATATCGTGGACGTTAATCTGCAATTGAAGGCATTAAAACTCCTGGTATCTGCCGGTATAGATTTCCAGCCAAGTTTTGCGAAAAGAAAGGAGAGAAAAAGAAATAAAGAAGCTCAACTTCTTCCACTCAGACTTAGTCACCGTTAAGCGCAGTGTTGTGTCGTCTCTATAATTGATTTACTGCTCTACGATACTCTCAGTCTGCCGCCGTTTGTCTCTGTCTCTCTTTGTCCCTGGCTGTCTATCTGTATGCATGTATGTTTGAATCCAGTGTATATGCATTATATATAAATAAGTTTATTTTACTCTCCTAAACAGATATAACGGGCATTATGTCTAGCTCTTTTTGTCATATTTCTTGCTGTTTTCCAGATGATGGTGGCTAAAAATGTTCCCTGTTATTTTATTTGTTGGTTTGATTACACACAAATGGCATTACAGGTTTTTCTATTCCAGCTGACCCGCTTTTATGTGTAAAAATAAGTTAACTTGTGAATCGGGCAGTTTTTTTTTCAGACCATAGTGAATGTCCCAATTGTTATGGTTTTTGATTGAAGTGATAGCAGAGTGAAGATAACTCCTGCTTTTTCATTTATATTGATATCGTGAAGATAAAAGTATCAAGAATTCATAAAAGCGAACCTGATATTAGAGCTTTTTGGTCGGGAAAATGTGTGAAATTGGATAGCTTAAACATTACCGATTGAAGCAATGAAACAGAAGCAGATGACATCAATGATTATATTGCTGCCACTGGAGAAGGGACGCGATGAGATGAAAAGCTTTGGCCTCTATCCTCTTTAATAATTCAATGTTGTCAGCGCCTCCTTCCCAAACAAGGGAGGGACATCCAATGGTCGTCCACTAGGGGCCAAGGTCGCTCTGAGTGTTTGGGGCGTCTGCAAGTGGGAATGAAGTAGAGACCTTCAAGATCAAATTCCTCTCTTTCATGGGAGTCTCAAGTATTTATATTTCCTTGCCTCTCTAAAGAAATACTTTTGGTATAAGCCGTATTAAGCATAAAACTGATTATGATGTTATGCATTACTTATCGAGAGTGAACGTAGAATATTTAGCGAGAGACAAAACACGAGGAACGTGAACCATCCATACTTTGAAGCAGTTCATGAAGTGGTGAATCTGATATTGTACAAACAAAAATATACTCCTGCTTATTTACAAAAGATAAATTTCGTAAAATTTATGCTAGACAAGCTCAAAAATTTTTTCTGGACAACTGGTACATTTCAGAACCCCCATTTAGCTTCAGTCATAGAAACAAAACAAAAAAATATTACTATAAGTTTTGCCTCGGGTGATGTGCGCAGACAAAATATGGATTGACAGAAGTGAATTATAGTGAGGACCGAAAGCATCAAGAGCAACATTAAACGCGATACAACAACACAACACAAAGGAAAAAGAAAAAAGAGAGAAAAAATGTTCACTATTATGTACTATTGTTGGTGCATCTCACGGCAAGTGTGCACCATTATCAGGACGGCTTTTCCGCAACAAGAAGCTTTGACCTGCAATTTTCAGCAAACTCCGAGTACATGTGTTTAAAAGACTGTTACTACAGGAAAATGCTCGCTGTCCAAGTACTGTTGATATTTATCACTGTAACGTTCCGAGGGCCGCCGTGGTACAGTGGAACAGCTTGTGCTTTCGGTGCCTTGGGATACCCGAGCGCACGGGTTCAAATCCTGGCCATGGTCTGGGGGGAAATTGGGCGTCCACTCGGGGTAACGGTTCCTAAACGGGTGGGCTTTCAGATATGATGTCTCCATTAGGTGTCCTCCTTGAGCACATAAATTCCCCTAAAAAGCACACTTTGTTTAGATAAAAAAAGAAGTCATGGGCATTCCTTGTATTCCCCTCCTGCACTCAAGTCACTTCACAGACGCCCCCAGTGAGTGTCAGTTGGCTTTGTAGTCGGATGGAGAAGACGGTTTTTCTCGCAGTTCTGTTTCTTTTCTGCACGTAAAAACGTCACTAAACCTCCGCGACAAATGACACTGTGAAGGAGGAAGTAAAGTTGAAAAACGATGGTCTGTTATTCTTATTTGCTTATTCTTGTACTATTGATACGGTCTGAGAGAGAGAGAGAGAGAGAGAGAGAGAGAGAGAGAGAGAGAGAGAGAGAGAGAGAGAGAGCAAACTGTGATTTTGTACTTAATTTCTCGTCTCGATACTTTACAAACTCACAAAGATTTTTGCACTCACAAAAAATTCCTCGAAAATGTTGTGTCAGTCTGATATGCAAAGTCGTTTCATTTGTCACATGGCTTGAAAAGAAAATAATAATCAATTGTGTAAACAGAGTGTGGCAATAGCGTGAAACAATACAGTGTTGATAACAGATTTGTCACATGTTCTGTTTCATCTCTACTAAATGACATTTATACATCTCCATGAGTATTTTTCTGGTGGTTCAGGCATTGTCTTGGGAGGGATAGATACCCTAGTCTTGAACAGTAATCTCTACGGTCAGTACATGCGTGTTCTTGAGGAGTCATCTTATAGCATCATCATAATTATCAGGAATGTGAGTTGTAGAGGTGAGAGGGAGGGACTCGAATGGGGAAAGGACATTATCGACCATATTGACTTTGCATGAATTTTTGAAGCACAAACTAAGCTGTGCAAATTGATATCAAAATATGATATGAAGGAATATGTTTTTTTTTCCCACCAGCAAACAATAAACAGAAAACTTCCACGATAACAATGAGAGGAAATCGAGCCGAAAAAATATTCTGATTTATGCGTCAACCTGAGACGAGAGTTTTATCAGAATGTGGAACAGCGAGGTCTGTGAAAACAACAAAATGTAATAGTGTGGCCGAATTGTGTATTTTGAGAAAAGACAGTCAGCAAACTGGAAAAGAAATGTTTTGACTGGTAGAGTTAACGCTGCAGTTTTTCCTTTTTAAGTTTCTCCCCTCCAAAAAACAACGTAAATTTCTCAATTGCCCGCGCATGGCAAATGAATTAAGTGGAGCCGGTTGAAACCTCTGTTGCTCTGCAAGGAACATTTTCCATTAGTGTGGGAGAAGATAGTAAAGCAATGTAGCCGAAGCCAATAGAGCCTCTCCATCAGATTAACTATACTTTCATTCTTCTCTCCAATGATACCTTGCCATAAATATTCTTCCCGTTACTCTATTAGCTACTTGAATTCTGCAACAACACTGCTCTATCTTTTTACCACTTGTTATTCCATAGAAGAGTTCGGGGAAGAATGATCAAGTGTTGTCGGGAATTTGTTGAACAGATTTTCCTTTGAAGTGATCTTCCTCTTTTGTTAAGGTAGCAGCAGTTTGTGGACTATTAGATAGTACAAATGTCCTTTTATCTAGCTTGTAGAGATGAAATAAGTTTATCAGTCGGAGTTCCTCTTAACTTTACAATTTACATGCATATTATTGTATGATATGATATCGTGAACACTAATAAGAAACTAAGAAAGTGTAAGAGATGAAAACGGAATTATTATCCAACGTTTGTGTTCTCATATTTCTCTAAAGTAGCAAAGAGGATTATTCATCTTCTTATGAAATGTTTTTCTCTGGTGATGCAGAAATCTTGTCAAACAATCACTATAATCAGAAAAGCATACTTGAATACTTCAATGCCTTCCAGTATAAGCTTTTACGAACAGACCAAGTACGACCCAAACATGGTTGATGATTCGAGCCACGGGGACAAGGGCCTATATCGTCTTTGAGTGATTTTCTTTTTTAGGAAATCTTTTCAAAGGTCACACAGTTGATAAGTCAGGATGTCGTAAGTGTTTTTTTCTATTGACGTCATTGTGTAGTCAGGAAAACGCATGAAGACCCCAATAGGTTACACAGAGCATGTTACCATCTATTAACATAAAAAAACGAGACTTTTAAGATTATAAAACAAGAAGTGAGCGGTAAAGATTATGCAAGAAGTTATGTGTTGTTGTTACCAGTAAAAAAAAAAGAAAAGAAAAGAAAAAAAGATGATTGATGTAGCCAGCTTCAGATAGCTTAAGCATAAAATCACTGCAGAGACACGTCAGGAGGATGAACTGGTGAGTCAAAAGTGTTTTTCTCTTTGTATGCATCTTCTCTCCTCCTCGCTAAAGTAAAAAGTTAATTAGCATTTTAACTCTTTCTTTTTTATTGGAGTGTTTCTGTTTTTCCTTCCTATGATAATGATAGTTTCATACATTTCCGGATAGTTTCAAAAGATACGTCTCCGGATTTTTTTAAAGTATAATTTGGGGAGCTGTGTTATGAACTGACTTTCTTTCCTGTCTCCTTTTTTACTTATTTTTTCTTTTTTCCACCTGAACCCATGAATCTATTCGTCTTTGTGTTTTATCAATATCTAACTAATAATTTCTGCAAAGGGCCTTTTTATTCTCATATATTTTTAGCACTGTGTTCAGATGTCCGTTTCTTATTGTAGATGAAAATAATTAGTGTACCAATAAACGGAGGGCGCAGCACTCTCGAACAAAAGCAGGAAAATTTGTTGGGTGATCTGGCGAAAGTAAACAGCTGCCTGAGGCGATGGAGTCTTCCACCAGCACAGCGATGACCCTCCAGCAGGCCCCTCTCCCCTTGTTGTTTCGCGTTAATTGTTGCCTCCTTTAAACATTTCATTTACTGTCAGAGGGAGACGGACGAACGGGACCTGTGTGTGTTAATCAGCCGACCGTGAAGATAATCTGCAGGTATTGATCCGGTGTTGGGCAGCAGAGAAAGGAGTCCCTCGTGCACGGCAATGTCATGAATGCTGGCGAGGCAACAATAACAGTACAAGTGAGGGAGTGAGGCAAGCGCTTTCCTACAAAGGACTCTGACTTTACTCCGTGCTGCTTTTGTATTTCTGGATTGATGCTGCTTCCTTGCTTGCTGTTGCTGAACGATGTTAGGTGGAGTGACTTAGATTAGGTTAGGTTTAATGATATTGTTTGGCTTTGGTGGCGTTGTGTTGGGTTGGTTTGGTTTGGGTTTGGTTGCGTTATGTTAGGATAGAGTAGGTCAGGTTACTCGCTCATTTTCTGTTTACGACACTGATTTGCTGCTGAATGCGCTAGTTTACTGATCATAATGTCGGTTTTCTGTTCAAGACACTGAATTACTGTTACTGCCAGACGCTATTTTACTGTTGCTTCATGAAACTTGTCTGTTGCATCTCCGAACACCAGTTTGCTGTTACTGGTTCAGATTTACTGTGACACTCTGATTTGTCACTATTTTCTGACTCTGATTTTTTGCTCTTCCCAAACCCAGGCTTTGATTTTAGTGCTTTTCAATTATTTCCCTCTCCCCAACGATGAAGCAAACCAGCAGTCAGTTGTGCCCATTACATTAGTGTGCATTCTTGAAACAATATTATAACAAATTGTAACGCGTTCATCCACTTATGGGACTGCAACCTTTGGAACGAATATTATAGAGACGGTTTTCAGGCATTGCAGTGCGATATTTTCAGCCATAAATTTTGCACCGCTCCAGCGCAGTAAACATGCCTCACCCAAAATAGAAACACTCTATCCTTGTTAGATTGTTATTTATCTAGGAAAAAGAAAGAGTTGAAACAGCATTTTGAATTCTTTCCATATTTCTATATATTTTTGTTGGCTTTTGTTTATCTCACTTGAAGCCAAATCCTCTATGTGAAAGATGCAACACTGCTGACATCTGAAACTAATTACATACAACTCTCTCTCTCTCTCTCTCTCTCTCTCTCTCTCTCTCTCTCTCTCTCTCTCTCTCTCTCTCTCTCTCTCTCTCTCTCCCCCATTGTCAATTCTTGAGTCACACTTTCAGTCATCGTCGTTTCTTCTATCGATTTCTGCTCTCGGGTCTTTCTTCCATTCTTCTCACTGTACGTCCATTCTCTCTCTCTCTCTCTCTCTCTCTCTCTCTCTCTCTCTCTCTCTCTCTCTCTCTCTCTCTCTCTCTCTCTCTTTCCTCTCCTTGGCTGGGATCACTCCTTACTGGCTGACATGTTTGGTTGCCAAAGTAGTAAGGTCATCCCTGACTTTCCCTGGCTTTCGGCTAACTCTTTTGACATGTAGTGGGACTGGCAAATTAGTGAGTTTTCTATTCTCTTTTTTGTCGCCCTTGGCCAACATCGTCTTGGTCTATGTATACTGCATCATATGAAATAATATACTGATTTCTGATTTATTTCCTGGATTTGCATTGATATTTGGATAACTGTATTTATTCAACTAGTTTCAGCACTGATATTCTCTTCTAAAAACGTCCTTCTTGCTTTCTCCAGCAGCCTCTGGCATTAGTTTGGAGAAATGGTTTTGTCACAAGGATTTGTCTTACTGCCTACGAAATAATGAAGCTGTCTCAGACATGTCCGAGTGTCTTAGATGTTGACTGTAATAATAAGTGATAGTAATAATAATAATAATAATAATAATAATAATAATAATAATAATAATAATAATAATAATAATAACTAAGGTTTATTAGGAATCACAGCCTACAAGGTCGGCTGAAAATCTACATGTTATACATATTATGTTCTAACGTTCATACTTCTGAAGCCTACCCAATCGCATCAGACAAACCGATGCGTGGCTGGTAGATAGCGCCAACAAGCTTAATGGTCAAGGCCACGAGTATTTTTATTCTGAGTTTGTTTCTCCTACCCAGCAGCGGATCACAACTTCCGACTCACACCAGGTACCTAATCACTGCTGCTGGGTGGACAGGAGCGACACACTTGAATAGAAGTCTTGTCCAGATCACTTCTTACCTGACCGGGGATTCGAACTCCTGCTCTCCCGATTAAGAGTCGGGTGTACTACCATGCACTGCACCACTAGGTGTTTGTGACTATGTGTGTGTGTGTGTGTGTGTGTGTGTGTGTGTGTGTGTGTGTGTGTGTGTGTGTGTGTGTGTGTGTGTTAGTAGCTTCATAAAGGAGAGGATGTTTGGAGAGAGTGGCGGCGGAAAGTGTGTAGTGGAGCAGGGTGGGCGAGCTGCACCTCGTCCCGCTGTCTGGACTGAGGTGGAACGCCGTGAATTCTTGATCATCACGCCATGCATAATGTAGGTCCTCTTAGCTGGCTTGACCTGTGGAAGGGAATCCTGAGTTTTACATTAACGTTAGTGAGTCTGGGCGCTACCGAGTCCTAGTTTTAGTCCATAATGTTGCTGCCGTGTTGTGAGTGCATGTCATGTAACACTAATTGTACCAGGAGGAGAGGGCATAATGAGGTGCGCGTCAATATAGCAGCTTGTCTCACACTGTTTTAGGAGAGCTGGGTCGTCCTCACATTGCTATGAACACACGTCAAGCGTCCATCGTGCATTCAGAAGTGGCGTCCTCGGTGTGACCTAACTCTGCTGCCTTGCTTCTTGTGGCAGACAATTAGCATTATACATATATTTTTTATTGTAAAGATGCTCATTTTATATCGATTTAATAACGCAAATGTATCAGTCATACTTATTCCTTTTTTTTTTATCTCAATCCTTCGAGGTACAATATTAAAAGAATATTCAGGGTTTTCTGAAAATGGAAATGTGTCCTGAAATTATCTAATGCCAGAATATTTGAATGGCGTGGGATGAATTATTTCGTCTGAATGGAACAAAGACTTATGAATAATGACGACACATAAAAATAAAAGGCAGTATATTTGGAGGAAGAAAAGACTCTCCTTCCATCCAAACACATCATCTGTTCTTAGCGTCGCTAGATATTCAACTTGTTTGGATATACTTTCATATATAAGGGTCCATTATCTAAGAAATTTTAGGAATCTCTTACACCAAAAAAACTGACCGATGTTAAAAGCAGCCACACATTTCCCTTATACCCACCATATTATGAAATGTAGATAGTATAAGGCAATATATTAGAAAAAACTAAATAGTGCGAATAATATTGTGTACACTTGCGCCACTTGGACAAAATAGAGGGCACAGCAAGAGGCAATAAGGCAGGAACGAGTGCAAACACTTTTTCCTTTCATTTAGGTAAAGAAAAAATAAGGTTCAAACAAAGGTCTTGCACAAGAAATATTATATTGATTCGCACAATGAAAATCGGCGGGTGTTGTGAGGGCGCGTGTGTATTTTGTGAGGTTAGGGGCGCTAGGTGCATGAGGCAGGCAGGATTCTCTGGCTTTGTTGCAAGTAATCGTCATAAACTTTGTTTACATTTCCTGCTTGTTAAATGTGACTGTAGAATACCAAGAGAAGAGAAAGAGGCGCCGACTCTTCTTGTGTAACTGATAACTGTAGATAGCTTTACGAAATACTGTTTATAGAAAAAATGGATAATAATTCAAAAGGAGCCTGATTTTTGTCTCGTGCACCAATAGCTTGCTGCTGCAGGGAGGCCGTCACGTGGCGAGCGGTTGCCTGTTCATTGCCTCCCAGAAAAAGAGGTTATTGATTCCTCGATGGTGAGTAGACGTGTCGATGCGTGTGTCCCTTATGAACGGTGTGATCTGGTGGAGACTTTGTTTTCAAGAATAGACAGAAGGGAATATCTAAATGAATCAGAGTTTGTGTGGCGAACTCGCGTCTTAGCAGACCATATGCGAGAGGCGCGTGTTGGAGTGTTGGAGTGGTCCAGGGTATAATTATGGAGAAAAATTGTACATCCCTCTCACCCTCGCGCCACACCTGTGAACCAACCCACCACCCCACCGCCTCTGTGTGTGTGTGTGTGTGTGTGTGTGTGTGTGTGTGTGTGTGTGTGTTTTGCTCCAACTCGGCCAGCATGATTGACTTTTCTTGCTATTTGTCTGCCTTTAGACTTTTTTTGTTTTTCGTCTCTTTCTTACACTCTGCACCAGTTACTGATATTTATGTATTCATTTATTTTTTTTACTGAAAGAAAGTTGGAAAAGAGAAACTCCTTTTTTTGATGCCTCAATGAATGCAGCGCTATGATTTATTCAGATATATGCAAGTGAGATAAATAATTTCATAATCTCGGACAGGAACAAGAAACGTGAGGCGAGGGAGGTGACACTTAATGGAATGGATGCCGGTAATTTAATGCTAATGGCGCACTCTCCTCCGCGCCTTCTTTACTGGGCCATGCTGTGTCTGCCGAGCCACGCCGCCCGCCCCGCTGCTACTGGTGGTGGTGGTGGTGGTGGTGGTGGTGCTGTTACTGTTGGTGCTGGAGGTGGTGGTGGAGGTGGTGGTGGTGCTATTAATGCTGTTACTGCTGGTGCTGCTTCAACCTTCCCTTCTCTCTCTCTCTCTC
>CM035204.1:1311754-1331754 GCA_020233015.1 Callinectes sapidus
GAGAGAGAGAGAGAGAGAGAGAGTACAACAATATTCCAAAATTTCTGAAGTTGTCATGAAAAAATGAGATGAAAGAAAAGTTTTTGGCTCGTCAATCGGCAATCTTGTGGTGCTGCCCACCACGACCTAGACAACACTGAGGCACTCGTGGGAGGGATGTGTGCATGCGGTGGTGGGCTGAGCACTGACTGCTTTTCGGTGTTATTTGGTGATTGAGAAGCAGAGAGATGTGGAAGGCCGTGCTGAGGGGAGTGAATAAATGGTTGTAGATGGTGAGTGACCTATGGTGAATGGGGTGGAAATCGCGGTGAAGAGCGATATGAACAGTATTAAGACGGTGGTGGTGACACGTGGTGCTGTGCATAAGCCTAGTGAGAGAGAGAGAGAGAGAGAGAGAGAGAGAGAGAGAGAGAGAGAGAGAGAGAGAGAGAGAGAGAGAGAGAGAGAGAGAGATGGTACGTCAATGGGGTGATGGTTAGTGGGTGGAAGAGGATAGTGTTAGTGGTGGTGTGGTCCTGACAGCTCGTTATTATTATGCTGCAATAATTGTCATCGCATTTTTATGTGTACTTGAAACTGACCGAGGTATATAAAAACGGATAAAAAGCTCTATTGAATGAAGCTGTTACCCCAAAATAATGTGTGGTGGAACAGTTATAAAATAGATTAACATTTTCTACGTTGTTTGCTGAGGTGGTGGTGGTTATTGTGGTGGCTCGTAGTGACAGATAAGGTAGGATGCTTGTAATGTTTCTTCGCTGTATTTATGGGTGTTGTGTTGGTGGCTGTGGGGAGGGGAGTGTTTGGTGTGGCAATGCGGGGAGGGAGGGTGTTGGGAGCGTATTTGTGTGTTCCGCGGGGATTGGCTTCAGACTGCACCACCACTGTGACCACCAGTTTGTGTGTTCGGCTTCACCAGTGCTCGATACTGCCTCGAACTTTACCACTGAGCTGAGTCTGTTCTCCGGAAAGGTGACGCTCATTCATTTATGCGTTTTTTTTGTCTTATTGTTTCGTTTTTCAAGTAACACGTCTGTCTACTGTGACTCTCGAGGTGTTGACTGGAAAATCGGAACTGAGGAACTGATAGTCCTCTCAACAAAATGAGTTGTGTCCTTGGTTTATTTGTGATTTATTTACCTATTTATTTATTTATTATTTTTCTGCACATCTTTTGTAGCTTCGTTCTCATTATGAAAATATAATGTTAGTATTTCGTGGTGATCGGCCATTATCAATTAAACATGTTAAGAATTTAAAGATTTGGTGTATTGATTGCTCTCTCTCTCTCTCTCTCTCTCTCTCTCTCTCTCTCTCTCTCTCTCTCTCTCTCTCTCTCTCTCTCTCTCTCTCTCTCTCTCTCTTCTGTCGTCAGGAAGCAACATTGTAGCGTGCATGTTCCGCTGTCAACGGAAGGATGATAGTAATTTTTTCTTGCGTGGCAGAGACCGAAAGACTTATTGGTGGAGTTTCTCTTATTGCCTTTCGAAAAAATTGTGCTTTCGTTTTGAACTCTTTTTGATGGAAATTTATCCGACATTTTTTCATGGCATATGTTGAAATAATGCCATCATTCATCGTGCCCTTGATGAGAGGGAAGGCTCGCTCGTCAGCCTCTGCATGTCAAAACTTCACTATCAGCTTGCCATGAACAGACAGACAGTCCCTGCCGTTCCATAAAGTGTTGATCGTTTAATGCAAGTTCACGAAAAAAATAATGTGGATGGAAGTTGCTGTACAGCATTGTTCTTTTAATGTTTTTCTCTTAATTTCACGCCAGTTTTCCTTTCTGTGGACACATTACATACAAAATATTGATTATCAAAAGCTTTATTACTTTGACTTGTCACTTTTTTTCTATTTTCGTGTTTTTAGTGTATTAATTTGAACCATGGCGGTAGAGCTTCTTCAGGGCTCAGACTGTGACACGCGCTTCCTTCTCACACGGCAGTAAATTCAGCACATGGAAGAGACTTTACTGAATGAGACAAAAGCCTCATTTCCTATGCTGTAAAAAAGAAAGCCTTCCTTGGCAAAACTGACAAATGTGTTACAGAGTCATTCTTCTTCCTCTCCTGCTGCTTTTCCTGCTCCTTCGCCACTATTTCCTCCTGCTCATCTTTCTCTTCCTCCTCCGTGTTTTCTTTTGGTTTTAGTGAAATTGCACTTGTAACAGATCGTTTCATCCAACTTAATGCTAAAATTTGCTTACCATACTCAAGTTGTTTTATATTATTGACTTGTCATTTATAGTCTTAAGCTCATCTGTGGCCTTGACGCGATAAGTTTTGACTGTCACTGGTGGTTGCATTCGCTCTATCAATTATCCATCTGTGTCACTGAGTCATGTGTGTGTGTGTGTGTGTGTGTGTGTGTGTGTGTGTGTGTGTGTGTGTGTCTGTGTGAGTGAGTGTTAGAGAGAGAGAGAGAGAGAGGGGGGGGGGGCCTGTAAAGCGTAATCTGAGATCGCGATTTTATCATTTTTACCTTCTTCCTAAACGAGTGCACAGTAAAATAGTGAGAGAGTTAGGCCCGTTGCAGTGCCATCATAAAGGGGCACTCCACTCTTACTACTTGTACCTTGAGGAGCGTCGAGTGTTTATCCCTCCCTGACAACTCACATGTCCTAGGCGGAAGTGTCTCTGGAGTCACTAACCTGTTATATACTACATCTAATAATAAGAAATGTGGGAAACGAATCATAAGTATGCCAATATGTAGTGCGTAATTCTTAAGACGTGTTCGTGTTTTGAGACGCTTGTGGATTGTTTTGTTCAAAGGTTGATTTGTTTATCTTGAGTGTTCTTTCTTTGTTTAGTGGTACAGCATCCTTTTTAAAGATAACTGAAGCATCCTTGAAAACACCAACAACTCCCAGTTAAAAATTACTGTAATTAGTCAAAGTAAGACGTTGTTTGTTTGAGAATGTGATCTCTTTCTCAAGTTTTGGAATTCTTCTTGGATCTTTGTTGTAGCTTCCTTTTCGATATAGCACCAGTGGACGAGACATGGATTGTAGGTGGGGTATGCACTGGTTTATGCTATACAGAGACTACCAATAAGAGGACTACTGGCTTTCCGCTTCTTTCTTTAGTTTGTTCTTTTATGATCTTGCGGGAAAAAGTGAAATTGCAGGAGCTCAGCGTTACTTAACATTAAAACATTGAGCTAACGTATCTGAGGCAGCCAATCACGTGTCTTGCACAGACACCGTCACCCAATCAAACACTAGTGCCCATTTTTCGCGTGACTCGAATGCATATTCATCTCCAACTGTTGTCTTCTGGGTTGCATTTTGTATGAAACGACATTTCATTCCATATTTTCTGTGGTCTTAAATTCTTACCACCCCCTTTTTTTAAGCACAATTCAATTTTACTCTGCTCCTCTTCATTCCTCACTGGTTCACATTCTCTGATTTTGAAAGTTTTAATTAAAAAAATATGCCTGAAAAGAGTGACCCTTCCCTTCCATCTGGCAGTGTTTGTTTTAAAATTCTGTAATTAATGCGCATATCATTAAGGTATCGATATCACCAGCGAAAAGGGAAAAAAAGATCCCTGAATCTCTTTCTTCTCATGGAAAAGAGACGCGGCAGAAATGAGTCACCTCTAACCGGCGTGGAAAGTCGTGTGTGTGTGTGTGTGTGTGTGTGTGTGTGTATGTATGGGTGCACATTAATAGTATAATTCCCCAAATACAGAATATGAACCATGAGGTCACTAAGGACACAGGAGAACCACCACAGGATCGAGTATGAAAAAATGACAAAATTGGAATATAATTTTTTTATGTATTGATTTGCTGGAGTCGAAGGAGGAATATTTTAAGTTCTTAGCCCTTAAACTTGTTGATTTTTCTAACTGAGTATCGAGTTGAGGTGGTATTCCTATATTGGCTGAGCAAACACACACGCTCTCTTTGCTTATCACTCAGTTGAAATCCTGGTTAAGAATATTTGGGCTTCTTCCAACCACTTGCTTCCTTAACGGCAGGACTTCTAAACTTTCATTTCATTTCCTGTTCTTCCCCAATCGTGTGGCTGGTGTAGTTAAGCCTCCTGTTTTGCTATGAAAAAATGCTCTTTATTCCTTCGATTATACGTAAAAAGAACTGCACTAAACTCTCCTGAGCTTGAACTTTTGTTTGTTACACTCTTATCTGAGTAAGTGATTGATCTGTAGTGTTTTCGGTTACGAGGAATTGTGGTTTATGTTTGTGTGGTGTGAATTTCTCTCGCGTGTTTTCATTTTACTTGTTTTATTGTATTTGTATTTGGGAACCTTGTGTGATATTTTCGTACCAGAATTAAAATAACGTGACGTCTTCGGCAGTGGCAATTCCTGTACACTATAAGCTAATTGACTTGCTGGGGTTTTCCTAACGAACCACTTTGTATCGAAGGGGGGAAAAAAAAAGTGTTGGAAAAAGTTTCAAATATCCAGGAAAAATTCTCGAACGAAGAGTATATATATAAACATAAAACCCTGTGTGTGTGTGTGTGTGTGTGTGTGTGTGTGTGTGTGTGTGTGTGTGTGGTCGCGTGCGAAAGAATAGAAATATGCTCACTTGCAAACATTCGTGCATATTTTAGTGTATGGTGTTCAGCAAACTGGTTACATATCACATTTAATTGTTTACCAGCAGACAATCGTACGTATACCTTTTTTACCATTGTTTTTGCATGTGTTTGAATGTTCCCACCACAGTCGTTAGGTTTTGGATGAGCTCACACTGTCCGCAAATATCAGTAGTTATCAGATAGTTTGGTGGTTTAACCCTTCACGGGCGGCTCAACCCTCGCGATGATCGTTGTGGCGCAGGGGAATGAGGGACGCTGAGGGTGTGGGAAGGGACACGGACACCAGTGAAAACATTATGCACGTTTGCTTTCCCTAGCGGCGCCGTGTTTATCGTCGTACTCATTATGTGACGAGTGTATATTCATCCCTCTATGTTTAATTAGTAGCTCGAAGGTGACAGAATAGTGAACTGAGATCTTAGTACGCAAATACCCAATTAGTGTGCCTAGAACATCAACACGCCATTGTCATCTCGTCCCTTCGTCCTCCTACCTTGCTAACACCATCTAAATTTTACTGCAGGAAGTATTCTGGCCCACATGATATAGCTTTTGTTAAAAGTGTAGGAAGAGAGGACAAAAGGAGAAGGCAAGTTTGTGTCAAAAGTTACTGGTGAAAGGAATACAAAGGCGGAATGTTTCGTAACTCAAACACAGGGAATATGAATAGAAGAGGCATGATAGGGAGAAACATGTGTATCGTGGCTGTCTTAGAGAGAGAGAGAGAGAGAGAGAGAGAGAGAGAGAGAGAGAGAGAGAGAGAGAGAGAGAGAGAGAGAGAGAGAGAGCAATTTGCATATTCAAAACAGCAGGTATGTGTATATGTATAACATCACAAGAATCACATTTTTTTTCGTGTGTGCTAGCGTCAAAATCAGTAATCTGAATAGAATAAGAAATAATGGTTAAAGCTTGAAACATTTTTGTTGAAGAAAGAGATAGGAAAAAATCTGTTTTGAAATTGAATGGCGGATAAATGGAGTGAACTCAGTAATCAGATAGTGTTGAATCACCAGGGACCACTAAAATATTACACAAATCTATGGGCGAATATGATGTTCGAAATAGGTAAGTGTGTTTCATGCAGGGATTGCTGCGTGGGAGCCTGATGGCTTTGGAAAACTTACCTTATTTTCCTAAAAAAGAGAAAGATTCTTACGTTATACCGTTGCTAGGAATGACTTACCTCGTGTGGCTTTCTTGCTGCCTAGGTCCCTGTCGCCCACTGTCCCCACATTCGGCTACATAACTATCTGAGCGTTTCCAACAATCAGACTAACAGGAACTCTACTTCATGAGAAAAATCTAAGGCAGTCTCATCTTTTGGAAGATAAATTAATTATCAAGTTGTTTATAATACTTCATAAAAAAATCTGACAACATTAATTTAATGAAGAACACATATGCTTGTAATTTTGAAGGGGTTGGATGTTTTGTGTGGGGCACTTCCTGGAGACTCGTGCCACCCTTAGGACTCGTGAGTTTGTCTCGTAACTTTGTAATTTGTCGAGGCACTTGACATGCCAGCCAATGCCAGTGACGAGGCTGGACGCGGAACTGCTCTTGCACCATTTTGTCGACGGAGATGAAACGTGTGAACCTGAATTACAAGTACTTTCATGGCTTTTTTTTTATCCTTCCTGCCTCATTCGGTCGAGAATTTTACCGACAAACATGGAGGCGATATCAGAACAGTATTATTGATGGCTGGTAAAATGATTAAAAACTGCAGGTGAGGAGCATAAAGTGCCGAGTCCAACTTAATTATTTGCCGTGAATGGCTCGCAAATGATATTGGTAAGACTGGTACTATTTTGACGTATAGCAAGACTTGTATGTGTGTGAGGTTGAGTGGTGGTATACTTACTCACGTGAAGACTTGAAGACTGGTGTGTTGACTCTTAAGTGAAGTGTCAGGTCACATAACGCAAGCAGTGTTATGTGTATGAACTGGAAATGTAACCTTCCCGTATGCAATTCTTATTCCTGGCAACTAGTCACCAGGTTTGATTTCACATCTCACTCTGTCTTTCACATATATTCTCATAGGTTTCAATAATTTTTACTACAAATGATTTCTACTGAACTATTTGCTTGAACTGCAATTACTCTCTGTCTAGTACACTGTTCCGGGTATTACTGCACTTGCTAGTATTAAATTTTCCCTTATACTATGACACTTTTAGGTTTACGAAATCATTAAAGCCTTTAGTCATACCACTCAACTATCATGGACAAAGAAAATTTACCTTGTGTGGCCGGAAACTCGTTACGAAATATAATAGAGTTTCTTTGTAATTTCCTGCTCATCTTGCTAAATGAGAAAGTGTTATTTGATATTTTCACCCACGTCCATATCCACAGACTCTCTCACAGACACTAAAAGTTATTCACGTAAAGAGTGTGTAACCTGTCACTGTACTTACAATTATATGACCTTTGAAACTGCTTTACTCTACTTAGTTAATGATAAAGTAAACGTTTGTATGGAAAAGTAGGATCTAAATATTTCGTGTTGATAACCTTCCCTACTTGCAGTGGATATATATATATATATATATATATATATATATATATATATATATATATATATATATATATATATATATATATATATATCCAGCCTTGCACAACCACATGTTCTGATAGCGTTAGAAATTAATTATTGACACGAGGCATACCGAGGAATGTCCTCCATACCGCACCAGATCTCAGTAAAAGTTGACACGTGATCATTTTTTGACAGGAAAACTTGAAGGAAATTGTCGAGCCTAACAGAAATCAATTGATAAGTGCTGTACAGTCACATGCATTCTGAAGATTGATTAGGGTTTACATTTACTGAAGATTTAGACAGCGACATAAGGAAAGCCTCACAACACAGTGTTAATATGACGACAGACACCAAGCAACCAGTGAGTGGTGGCTGCAGAGGACACGAACTGGTATAATAATCTATCTAAAATGTTTCTCACCTTGTCGTTAATTGCCGGGGTTCGCATTACCATGATTAAGCTTCTCTCTTGGTAGTGCATTGCCCTGATTGCCTTCTTTATGCAGCAGGTAAAACACTCGCGTCATTGGTGTAGTGTAATTATTGCACGTAAGTCCTGAAAACATTACTTGATATTAATGATCTACCAATTACCCTGTTGACTTTTTTTGCTGCTGTTGTGTTATAAAATCTGTCTTACGGTGTCTATTAATTGTGAGTAGGTAGGGATGGATTTCTTTAATAGCTTACTGAAATTAGTTTTGCTTTTTCCTTTACTTTTTTTTCATCTCACTGCCTTTTTAAGCTCTCATAGTTTGCTGAAAAATAAACAAGTCATTAGCGTTTTTAGAATCATCCTAACTCGTAAATCGACTTGCCACGCTCCATAATTGGGGATGCTTATTTTCTTCACTCAAAATAAGCGTTAGAAAAGGATTTATTTTTTCAGCTCTGGGAAGGACGAGTAAAGATTTATCAGGACGTGAGGCGTGTTAATGAACATGAAGAGCATGCATGGAAGTGAATGCAGACTTGTTCATTTATTCATTCTGACGGTGTATAATGTTGCTTAAGGACATATTATTTTCAGTCAAATATCACTATGTTTCTTCTTAATATGAGTGTTTCAGTAAGGCGTGTTTCTATATTATCTATATTTTTCTGTCAAGTGAACAGTGTTAAAGTGATTTAATATTTTATAGAGAGCTTTCATGCAAGGAAAGGTGAGTTACAGTGCATACAACTTACCCCATGACCTTCACGCAAGTGTTAGGCGGCTCAGGTTAGTACTTGTGCTTGTTATACGTGTTTGGTATGCTCGTAACAAAACGTCACCTGAGGATTAAAGTGTCTGTTCTTGTTTGTTTGTACCCGGTGCTCCTTTACGCCACCACCTGCTGTGCTGTACTGGTCTGTCTGGACTCCGTCAACTCACTGCATCTCTTGACCTGAAAACGTCTCATCATGGAGGTTATTTCATTTATTAATATTATTTTTTTTACCGGTCAAGATATTGTCAAAGGGGAAGGAATAAAGAAAATATATATGAAAAAATCGCCAATTCTTGACTTTTTTTTTCTTTAGAACCATATGGATCCCAGTGTCGCGGAATAGTTTTCAAAGTGCTGCATATTTCACACAGTTTCTATATACGTTTATTTAGCGTTTTTTTGTTTTTGTTTTTTGTTTTGTGTGGCAGCATTTGATCACGTTGCTGGGCTCACAGTCACTCAAATTTCTAGCTTTATGCATTCATAACTGTTCTGTGAATCGAGAAGTCTCTGAAACTGAATTGGCTTCTATTTTGGATTCTCATTTTATAGAACAGAAATATAGTGAACTTTTTATTTTATTTTTAAAATTTTTCTTCTTTTTCAGTCGTCGGCCGCATTTTCGGAGAGAGAGAGAGAGAGAGAGAGAGAGAGAGAGAGAGAGAGAGAGAGAGAGAGAGAGACCTCATAATACTTTCATATCATTGTTGCTAATTCTGCACACTGAAAGAGCTGACGAGAGAATCTTTGGTGATGATTCTCGACTAAATGCAAGCGATCTGACATTACTCATTAACATCGACTATTATTATTTTTTCAGTCTGGTATGGAAATGCTGAAATAATGACGATTCAAGTTTTTCTCACCCAGTATATCATTATCATCTTTACAGTACCGTGTGGGAGTAGTGGACTTATATTATTCTGACTTTTTTTTACTGTTATTTTCTTGGAAATCTGCTGGAATGTTGAAATAGTGTTGATTCTTTGATCTTTTTTAATCTGTTATTCATTATGAGATTGTTTGGGAAAGTTGAAATAATGTGGATTGGGCATTTTTTCCATGTTAATTGTTACTTTCTTTACAATTTTGTGTGGAGAATGTTGAAATAATGCTTACTTGATCTTATTTCCATGTTAATCGTTACTTTCTTTACAATCTTGTGTGGGGGGATGTTGAAATAATGCTTACTTGATCTTATTTCTATGTTATTCTTTACTTTCTTTACAATTTTGTGTCGGAGATGTTGAAATAATTAATGCTTACTTGAACTTATTTCCATGTTAATCGTTACTTTCTTTACAATCTTGTGTGGGGGATGTTGAAATAATGCTTACTTGATCTTATTTCCATGTTAATCTTTACTTTCTTCACAATCTTGTGTGGAGGAAGTTGAATTAATGTGGATTTGATTTTTTTCATGTTAATTCTTACTTTCTTTACAATTTTGTGAGGAGATGTTGAAATAATGTTGAGTACTTCGCTGCGGGGGAATCTTGGAACCCGGCAATACACGAGCAGACTTTTAGAGGTCCCAGAAGTGAAATTAGGATGTGTGCATGCACTTGAATGAAATTATCGAGTCTCAAAGGTCTGATACAAATGGAAATAAGCGAATAACTGAGACACATGTGAAATCCCGTACGCCATTACCACTAAATGAGGCGCATCTTTGTGCCCCGCAACGCCCTCTTGTGACGGGCTTCAAATGGCGAGAAATGCGTGTTGTTAAAAAATAATGGTGATGGTGCAAGAGATACTGATGGGGAAAAATGGTGGTACTGATAATGGTAGTAGTGGTGGTAGTAGTAGTAGTAGTAGTAGTAGTAGTAGTAGTAGTAGTAGTAGTTGTTGTTGTTGCTGTGATAGTAATGAAAATAATGATAATAATAGTACTAGTAACTAAGATAATGATATTAATCCTACTACTGTTACTAATGACAATGATAATGATACTACTACTACTACTACTACTACTACTACTACTACTACTACTACTACTACTACTACTACTACTACTACTACTAATCATTGAGGTAATATCCTAAAACTTTTCCTTAAAAAACCTGGTGAACATATTTTAGAATTTTATCGAGAAACTCTTAATGGTGATAGTACCGTACCTTGTTGTTACCTCGATTGTTAGCCATGTACTCTGATCTACTGTTGTCAAACGTCTTCTGGTCATGATAGGCCATAAACACTGCAGGTGTACAGCGACACATACGAGTACTGAGGCTAGTAGAGAGTAAGATCACAGAAGAACAGACACAAAGACAGGTAACCAATTAGCCACTGTCACGCGTCAGTTGGCGGGAGGCGTCATGCCCCCAGGGAGAGCTGTAGGCGTGCCGGGCTGGCTGGCTGGCTGGCTGGCTGTCTGTCTGGCTGGCTGGCTGGTCGGTCCTCACTCCCTTCCGATGACTCGACACATATCTAAAGTCCTTTATTCCATGATATTAAGGACATGTGTTATGAGTGTGCTGAATGTTCTGAATGAGTCCCTCTTTGCGTCAGAATTGGACACCTTTCCTCTGAGGTGCTGTGCTAGTGGAGGCTGCTCCTCGACTGGCGTAAAGGTGTTCATCACCTTGTGCTTCACTTAATGACAACGTCTCGAGGTAATGGATTTTGCGAAGAGTTTTACTTGTAAATAACATGATATTGCAGATTTCTTTATATAGCTACAGGAAATAATAAATTGTGTGATTAATTAATTTCGCTAGACGAGGAACATTGATGCAGGAAGGTCACGGGATGGTGAGAGAGGCTGCGCCACTAACGTATTCTGTGTGTGTAGTGCGATCAGACATCACCTGGCAAGCACCTCTCGCCGTGTTGTGTGACCTGTTAAGCAAAAGTTAGTTTTTATTGCATAAATACCACTTCCATCGTAACTTTTAATCCAGTATTTTTATATTTATTTCTACAGTCTGATAAAAATGTTTATAATTGTCCATATATTGAGTCCATCGTTCTTCTTACTGCTTAGTAAATCCGTGCTAGCGACTCCTGGCTCAGTCCTCTCCCTCCTCCCATCACCCTATTGGGCTCTGACGGTTAATTAGCTATCAGGATTTCCTCCCCCAGTTTGCAAATCCCTGGCGTTGGGGCGGAGGGTCAGTTGCCAGGCAGCGTCGAGGCGGGTCGGTGTCTAATGGGGAGGGAAGGGTGGGTCTTGGGGATCGACGTGCTCCAACACTTGGTAGACTAAAGGAGCACTTCAGCTTATTTCTGTTTAGGGTGATTCTGTTTCTGGGTCATTTGAGAGCATGTAAGTGATGTTAATTGGCCAGGATTGCCTCGGCTGTCCTTCCCTCAACCATCACCACCACTGCCACGCCGCCTCCCTCACTTCCAACACGCCATTCCTCTCATTTTTTTCTCTTTTTGATGACCTGCGTATGTTAGTTGTAATTTTAAGCAATTAATGGCTGGGAAGTGTATACATATATGGATGTAGTTGAAAGTTATTATGTCTCTCTTCTACAAAATAAATACTTTAGCTTTCATTTACCTGAAAGCACGTGCGAATATTGCAGTGAAAATATTATGGCCTACCGAGGGTTTGCTGGATACTCTCATGTACGTAATGCATGTGCTGCTGCTGCGTGTGTGTTGGCGTGGCGTTGGTAACCTGAGTATCGCCTTGCCAATGTCGATAACTGACGTACTCAACCAACTTAAAAAAACAAAAAGAAAAAAGAAAAGGTGTGTGTGTGTGTGTGTGTATGTGTGTGTGTGTGTGTGTGTGTGTGTGTGTGTGTGTGTGTGTGTGTGTGTGTGTGTGTGCGGTGTATTTTCGTTTATAAAAGACAAGTTGAGAGGCTCGTGTTTTGTTTTTTGTGTGAAATTTTGGTGAAAATCGTCAATGTCTGGATAAATGTGACTATAACCCGGGAAGAGAGGATGGAAAAAAAAAAATGAGTGAAAAAGCGAGGTAAAAATGTTACTGGCAATAAACTATACTAATAAAATAGCACGGGTAGATGGATAATGGTGGTGGTGCGACAGATGGGTTTGGGTGCTTACTGACTGACTGGTTGCCTTGTCACAGCACCCTCCATGGCAGCGGGGTTTCAGTCGTGTATTAGAGGCACAGCAAAAATATATAGTTCTGAAGAGATGGCAGTAAGTGTCCCCTCAATAAGAATACGTAAGTGAATGCGTCCCAGTGAGTGATAACGTTAATATTGCATAAGATCTTACGTGCTTATTGTTAAGTTCCATCTGTGCGGCTTTTGCTACCTCTGTTATAAGGTCAGTAATATTCTTCATAAAGTTTCGTCTTCACCACTTAGATATTCTCTCTTCTCTTCTCTTCTTTTCTCTTCTCTCAGGGTGTCTTTTGTCTTCTCTGTATTCCTTTCACTCCTGCGGCTTGCCTCGTTTTCCCCTTCTTTTACATTATTAAGATCATTCATTCCTCTGTCAGCTGATATTCCTCCTATTCCTTCCTTTATTAATGCTGCTGTCTCATCAATTCGTCTATATTAATTCAGTTATTTTTGTGTGGATCAACAAACCAATACGCTCAGGATTGTTCATTCATCCCTTCACTAACACCTTCCAAACAATCACGGATGACTTACACAACAGAAACAACTATACGATATAAAAGTTAAGATATAAAGCCCATAAGTTACAGCACTGCATGAATAAACACGATTCCCTTACCCAACCCAGTGAGACGTACAAATGAAACACAGGAGTCGAGAAGCGAATCAGCACCTCACCCTGCATACCTCACCTCTCTCTCCTCTCCCATTACCGCCTCAATAAGCAAGACTGTGATTGAAATAAGTGACAGCTTTAAAACTTTAACAACTGGAGGAAGTACCTTGATACTGAACGAGCGAGGTACAACAGCAGCAGCAGCAGCAACAACAGAAGGAGGAGGAGGAGGAGGGGGAAGGAGAGAGAGTGAGGAGTGTTACCATAAATACTTAGGGTGAATTTGGCAATTATTCTCTTCAGACAAAGAATCTTCACACACGCCAGCCGTTCTTCCCTCGGCCATTCATCACAATCTTTGCCTCTGTGTCTTATCGTCTGTTTCCCCTCTTTGTTCTTTCTCCTTTATTGCAATTATCACCCTCTCGTTCCTCTTATCTTTCTTCCCCAGCCATGCCAACCCCGTGTCGTTATCTTCCCCTCCTCTTCCAGACCACCTTCATTATATTCTCCTGTGCTGATTTTGGTCTATCTGTTCACCTCCAGTTTGTTTATGGTCCTATTTCTTTTGCTTTTCTTTTCCTTCTCCCTTTCTGACCCATTTTTTTCCTCTCTCTCTCTCTCTCTCTCTCTCTCTCTCTCTCTCTCTCTCTCTCTCTCTCTCTCTCTCTCTCTCTCTCTCTCTCTAGCAATATAATTTCAAGGAAAATAATCATATCAAGCCTCGTTAATGGTCAGAAAACAAATTTGGAGAGACAATGCATGATTACCCAATTTATTATAGAATACCAATATTTTTCCTCTCCCAGGCTTAGCTGTGGTGGTGTCTGAGCGGCTGAGTCACGTCAATATGTTAGCAGCGCCTTTCTTGCGGCGTTACCAACTAAGCAACTCTTTTATACGGACCACTAGATTCTATAAAACTTCTCCTTTGTCACGGGATTCCAGACTTTCTTCAGCGGTTTAGTTCACATAGTCTATCTGATGGAGTATATACCACTAAGCTTTTCCCTCTCCATCCTTGTTTTACCATCACATTGATGTCACTTATGTATGGTTGCAGTCCATGCATAGTTTTGTTGACATTTCATGCCTGTGAGCTCAGGCAGCATAGAGCGAGTTTAAAAAATGCAGTATATGCAGTTTCAACCTTTTGACCAACAAAAAGTAGAGTTGCATGAATTCAATTTCAAAAGACATCACTGACCTTTGCCATCATTCCAGCAAATACAGCACGACCCTTAAGTCAGCTTGATCCACCAGCACAACTAGATGAACTGGTGCCACAGCTAGCAAGTCTGGGTAACAATTAAGATGATGGATGTGAATAACAACAGTGCATCCCACCTTGTCACTTGCAAGATGAGACGTCATTCAAATACTACACATTTTGCACCACTCGCTCAGAAACTAATCATTGTGGTCAGGAGACAATACTGCTGTTGTCGCACCTTAAAATGAACGATGGAGAAATTCACAGTCACAGCAGGCTAATGCTTCTCATCGTTTTAAGAGCAATGGTAACGTAAAAACGGCTGTAAAATCCTAATCGATCTGAGGCTTATACGTGGAATCTACCTGAGTTTTACGTAAAGATAGATAGCGGGAGATCGAGTTGTATTAAAGATCTAAAATACCATTAATTTATTTCCCGTTGCCCATTTCTTTGCAGCAGCCTTTCATTGCATATCGAAATTGGATCAAGCGTTAGAGTCAAAGCGCCAGGGGGGAGAGGTGAGCACCTGTGTGTCACTGATGTGTTTCCTCTCCGATTGTCTCTCATCTCATGTCGCTCACAGGTCATTCATCTTTACTTAGCGTTTGCAATAATCTTTCATATTACTTTTTATCGATCCAATCTCTTGTTCTGATTTTTCTAAGCTCTAGCAGATGCAAAGTTTGTAGAGATAGATTTCAATGGTATTTTCATCGTCGCAAAATTTACTATTATAAATTCATTAATTTTGCGTTACAGTACAAAAAGTTACTAGTTTTATAGTTACAGTAATGGCTTTTTTTTCTTTCATAGAGATAAAAGGAGTTTGAACCTCTGAATATACTTTTTACTGTTACAAACGAACAGATAAATTTGTTTTTCGTATAATGTGGCGAATTCTATCCTCCGTTTTATTAAAAATGCGTCGTGCTGGTGTATTATTCATTACCCAGCTAACGAAGTCTCCTACAATGTCATACGGTTCCACTTTCCGTTAATACAACTCTGAGAATGATAAGAGTACATTGTGCTCCTGGGAATGACTGGGATGGTATTATTATTATTATTATTATTATTATTATTATTATTATTATTATTATTATTATTATTATTATTATCATCAACATTAGCATCACCACCACCACCACCACCACCTACACCACCACACCACCACCACCACCACCACCACTACTACTACTACTACTACTACTACTACTACTACTACTACTACTACTACTACTACTACTACTACTACTACTACTGCTGCTGCTGCTGCTACTTTTGGTTTAATTCTGTTCTTGTTATTGTCATCGTTGTTATTGTTATTACTCTCGTCACTAATAATCCGCAACACAACACGGCCACCAAACAATTTTTCCACCTTGCCTGCACCCACAAGCCGCGCTGATCCCTGTTCTATTTCACTCTCGGCATTACTTCTCTTCGCCAACCTCCCACCACCCCACCCCCCCTCCCCCTCGGCCCTCAGCCCTCAGCCCTCGATCCCTAGTGACCTCCCACCGCCAACACCTCCCCGCTCCCCCCTTTCCTGCAGGCCACACCCCCTCTCGTCACCCACCTCCGTCCCTTGCTGGTGGCGGCTTTTCTTTTGGAGGCGAAAAAACCCTTGCTATTTTATCGCTACTATTATTTTATCGCTGGCATCGCGTCCACCGCCTCTGTTTGTGTTTTTCACAGGAAGCTTGCTAGCGAACGGTATCCTGCCTGGTCTTCCTGCGTGTGTGTGTGTGTGTGTGTGTGTGTGTGTGTGTGTGCGAACGTTTTTTTGTAAATTTTGTATTCTTTGAGTGCAGTATAGTTTTTTTCTTTTTTTATACTTTTTCAACCTTTCCAGTGGCGGTATATTATATAGCGTCCACTGTAAAGACCAGGTGTCACTTTCACCCGTGCGACGACTGACTGACTGACGGACGCAGCTTCCTGGTGAAGGAATAAAAATGCGAGTGTTCCAGTTATTATTATATTTTATTCTAACTGCTAAGTATAACATCATTCAAACTGACGTGGAGTTACTAAGCCGTTATAAAGCTTTTTTAAACTCTCTCTCTCTCTCTCTCTCTCTCTCTCTCTCTCTCTCTCTCTCTCTCTCTCTCTCTCTCTCTCTCTCTCTCTCTCTCTCTCTCTCTCTCTCTCTCTCTCTGTGTGTGTGTGTGGACTTTGTGGCAAGAAAAAGTAAAAGGTTTCATAAGACGTGGATTATACGTTACAGTTCACTTTCACGTTTGGGTAGATCAGTATCATAGATAAACCAAACAAAAGATATGAAAAATTAAACGTAATATACAAATTTATTTAACTAACTAACTGCAGGTAAAAACTTGTGCTGTAATAATTGTTGACGTTCATGATAATATGTTTCGATTTTATTAACCTGATCATTAAAATAGAAAGAAAAAAAAAAAGATAATACCTACTGGCTTCCATGCAGTGAAGATTTAGTCTCTGGAATCCATTAACTAAGAAGCTTTGCGCCACAACCCTCGCCTTGTGTAGAGCAGGGTAACAGTGCCTGAGTGCCGCCTGCCGCCTCTCACACGCCTCGCTGCAGTGCCAACTTAAGAAGAGACACAGCTACACCTTACGTTCACCAGACGGTCTTTGGAATTAAGTCATGCTCATATAAAATGGCGACGGAGGTGTGGTAATACTCAGCTGCGCGAGAAGTTCTTGAAATGCTGGGGACGAGAATTTTTTTTTTTTTTTTTTACCAGCTGTATTGAGTTGCATGGTGTCAGTGAGTGGAAAATGTTGCTGCTGCTGATTATTGTCTGTGTAGTCAGTCTAGCTCCACCGCCACCACCACTACCACCACCACCACCACCATCACCATCACCAGCGCCACCACTACCACCACTACCACCACTACCACCAAATGAACACCAAGTCTCTTTCCGTTTGACTCACCAATCTTTATAGCCATCTACTTATCTATCTATCTAACTATCTATCCATCTATCTATGTATCTATCTTTTGTTAGAAGTTCAGTGATCACCTAATTGGTACGTGTAGCTAAAGTGTCTTCTTGTACTTGACCTAACTACTAATTTCCCTATTATCTGCCTAACAGTTGGTATGTATATATCTATCAATTGGCTATATACCTTCACATCTATCTATCCGTCAAACCATCAATCTCTTTACTGGTTCATGGTGGGAGGGGTGTGCTACGTGAGTTGAATATATGAAAGGGAACAATATCATGTAATAACGTCTTGTTTATGGTGATGTGGCGAGTGAAGCAGAGGAGCAGCAGCAGCAGCAGTCTGGCGTAGCTGCATATCTGTAGTGTGAATGGACCCCAGGAGAGTGATGCGAAGGAAAAAGAGATAGCGGAAGAGAATATGAATGAATAAGGCGAAGGAAAGACATGGCGAGGAGTGATAAAGACTGACGGAGAAGAAAGTAAAGGGAACGAAAAGAACAAGGCGGTGGTGATGATGAAGGAGGACAGGAGTGAAGGAGGGAATACACGAAGGTGAAGACAAGAACAATAGCAACACCAAGAGAGAAGACAACAAAGGACAAACCGAAAAGACCAAATGAAGGAAAAGGAAGACTAAAGTAAAATAAGAAACGGAACGAGAAGGGAATTGTAGAGAAGAAAAGAAAGAAAGGAATTGAAAGGTAAAGTATAAAAGAGACATGGAGACGAAAGAACGAAAAGAAATAGTGAAAAGAAGGAAAACTTACAAAAGTGCAAAGCGAATGAAGAACAATAAAGAAGAGGAATGACTGATAGAAAAGTAAAAAAAAACGAAAAAAAAAACGACGCCTTTGGAAAAAATGATGGAAAAAAGGAAGCAAAGAAAATATATTCGCAGCTTCCATTTCTTCACCGTTCTTTCATCTTTTTTTTTTCATCCATTTCTTTCTTCCGCTTCACTCCATCTTTACCTCACCCGGGACACTGCCGTAAAAATCAGCTACATACGCACCCTAACTAACTCCCACTCTGTTTATTGCACAGGAAACGTACCCGATGCCTCACTGACCTAGCTACTTCACTATACTATAACGACACCAAAACCTATACACACACACATAACATTTTTCACTCCTCCCGTCCCGCTGTATTTACCCTGTGCTATATCACCCCCCAACTTCCTGCCTATCAAATTTCTCAGCTGAGTATTCTGGGAAAAAAAATAAAAAGAGATAGCTTTCTTTTTCTCTCTTTTTTTTCTCTCATCTTCCAGCTCGTTTCCCTATATCCTTCTAAAACCTCTCATATTCACTATTTCCATTCCCTTTTCCTTACACGTGCATTTCAGAACTGCATTTCCTGAATTTACTGCTATTGATTTTAGTTATATATTGTCCCTGGGGGGTAGGAACGTATTGGAGAGTGTACGTCACAGCGCGGGGCACGCCACGCCAGCCTGGGGATGGACGGGGGGCAGAGGCGGGGTGGGGAAGTGCTTTCTATATTAAAGTTAGTCCCCAGCCGGCCGTATCATATTTTGCTGGTGTGGTGTTTGAAATATGTGCTGCCCTCTCTCGCGCTCTATCCGTGTGTGTGTGTGTGTGTGTGTGTGTGTGTGTGTGTGTGTGTGTGTGTGTGTGTGTGTGCGTGTGTTTGTGTGTGCGTGTGCTAGGTGATCGTATTGTACCTTGTTGTGTAATTTCTATCTTTCTATTTCCATTTCATGATTGGTCTTAAAGTTAATGGAAATTCAAGCGTACTTGTTAATATTGATATTGCTCTTCAGAGAGAGAGAGAGAGAGAGAGAGAGAGAGAGAGAGAGAGAGAGAGAGAGAGAGAGAGAGAGAGTATTCTGAAAGTGTAGCGTTTCAATCCGCCTCAGGTGAGATGTGTTACATATTCGTACATACGTTATATATATCATAACATGTACTACTAAGTGATGGTGAATCATTGGTGGCTTGGACGGCGGTCAGACTTGCATCAGTCCGAGTATTATCTTGCACGGCACAGAGAGGCCACGTTTGCTATTGTAACCTTGGAATCTTGCACCGCAATACTCAATAGACGGGTGGACTGAATGGGTGGCTCGTTGTTGGTGGGTGAGTCAGAACTTAGAGAGACATTAGACGACTAACATTTGTGGCACAGACAGTTCAAGGACTAACATGTGCGGCCCTCAGTAGTACAGAGAGGCAGAAGTGATTGTGGCGCGGAACACGTGTAGAGCTGCAGCTGTGGTAAGGAAAGAAAAATCTGAATATAAATCATGATGTCGAGAGTGAATTTATTTGAGGATGATCAAATAAATGACGTGTATAACACAAGTAGAGACATGTGGGGACGTGGTCATAGGAAGACAAGGCACAATTTTTGTTGTATATTTTCATTGAATAGAGGCATGACAGGCAGACTAGAAATAAACACAATGAGAAACAATGTCAATATAAATGCTGTAGAAAGTAATGAGATGAACGCTGTCCTAACGAATGAACGAACATTAAATGAAGACGCTCAGGTGGTTCTGGACTGACAAGGAGCTCGATGCTCACTAACTGTTCAGCTGTTCATTTGGAGGAGGCAGCAGGCACCTGCCGAAACGATAATTACTCTGAGCGAATTCTACTGGCATTGGTTCGTGGGGCGTTGTGAACTTATCATTAAAGCCAGCTGTGACCTCACTGAACGTTTTCCTTTGTATCTCCTTACACAAAGGCCAATTACAACATGTCACATGTCCTCTAAAGACAGCTCTCTTCCTCCACACAAAACTACATGCACCTAACTATACATACGTCCTTCATTCAAAATATAAAAA
>CM035204.1:1338251-1348912 GCA_020233015.1 Callinectes sapidus
TATTTTTGTTACCCTTGGTCGCCTCCCTTCTACATGAAAAATAAATAAAATAAGACTACTAATATGGGTGGAGACGGAGGGAGGGCGTGGGACTGAGTGAGAGAAGCAGGTTAATAAATTTCCGGTAGATTTCACGACTATGTATGTTTCACTATGTAATATTACCTTGATTGTATTGCCTTGTTCTTTGTCCGTCGTCCAATCTTATCTAGCACACCATCCACTTTGTATTGTTTGTGTATTCGAAAAGGTTTTTTTTTTTTTCTGTATTATTTATTTATTTTTTTCTACTGGAATATTGAAGCTTTTCTTAATTTACTGGTATTTTTAATTACATGTCGTTGAGCCAATCTCTTCTCCTCTCTCTCTCTCTCTCTCTCTCTCTCTCTCTCTCTCTCTCTCTCTCTCTCTCTCTCTCTCTCTCTCTCTCTCTCTCTCTCTCTCTCTCTCTTTACTGGGATATCGAGGCTTTCCTTAATTTGCTGATATTTTTCATTCGTCCATATTGCTGAGCCAAGTGTTCGTTTTTTACTTCTAATACGAATATGTGTTTGTACATATTTTTAGTTTGATATTTGTTCACTTTTTATTTATTTATTTATTTATTTATTCATTTATTGGCCCTTTATAACTTGTTTTATGTATTGTTGATATTTATAATTCATTCGTGTCACTCTCCAACTTATGCATCACTTTTACATAATACAAATGTATTTATAGTCAGTATCATACATTTTTTTTATTCTCAGTATTTTGCCATTCATTTGAATTTTTCAGTAGTTTTCTTTTATATGTTTGTATTCCAAAATAGTTTCATTTTGCAACATGATTTTATTAATAATCATTAAACCACGTGTGTGTACTTATCTTTATATCTAGTAAACTATTTACTTATTTATTTATTTATTATTTTTTTTACCGTTAGCTTTCAATAGAGTTCATTTTCTATATTATTTGATATTTTTAACACATAGACACATACGTCCGACATATTCATCCCACACTGTCACATCGAGTGCCAAAGCGGGGTGGTGATGGGTGAGGAGGGGCCTCCTTTGGCGCGCTTCTTCCCTCCTATGGGGTAGAAAATAGTCTGGGCGAGGCTACCTGTATTCCAACAGGCAGGTAGCGCGTGTCTCATTAAACCGTCGTAATGAGGGAGGAGTGCCGGGCTGCACGGGAGAAAAGGGAAATCACTGAGAGGAGAAGAGACGTCTGGGAGTGTTGGACGCCAGGCACGGTGAAGGGAGGACTTGTAAATGAAGGCTGCTTGTCTCGCTGTTTGCTCCTCCACTTCAGTAACGCCACGGAGTAAAGACAAACTTCAAACTTCGCATTGCATGAAAATCAAACACTATACCTTTACCAGCGGTGGATTGTTGCAGTGTGTTACGTAAGGCTATACCTATATATCCAAACTTAGCAGACAAATCAAACACTGAATTATACTTAAGGTGGGTTGTTGCAGGATGTTATCTTAGTGTACCTGTCTTCATATGTATTTACAAATTCATCAAGGACTTCTTATGTGACTTCTCTGTTCATGATTGCACGGGTCTAAACGCTTCATATTCATATTTATTTTCGTGTATGTGTTCAGAATGATTACGGTTTTCCGGCATCAAAAGTAAAAAAGAGAACCAATACTTTTAGTCTATTTCATGTCTTTGGAAGTGTTTTTGACAGATTAATCTTTGCATGCCACTTTCGTTGATGGTTTTCCAGAAAGCCTTCGGTCTTTTCGTATACATTTAAAGAAAACACTGGAGAAATGCGACCCTATTAGGACATGTTAACCCTTTTACTATTTATCATATTTCGTTAACGTAGTAGCGATACGTATACAAATTGTTTACATGAACATAGAAAATAAAAGACTAGAGGGTTAAACTTGTCTTCTCTAGTCCACATAATTTTCGAATAGACGGTAGTGCACAGTGAAGAGTGTATGAAAGCGTTATTGACTATATTTGTATGAGTTTCAAAAGAATAATTACTTGTAAATGCTAACTTTAGAAACTACCCCCCAAAACAGTTAAAGATAGAGAGAAAAAAAGGAGAAAAGAATAACTACTCGTTCGTAAAACACACACACACACACACACACACACACACACACACACACACACCGCTGCAGTACCTTGACATACGCTCATGGTTGTTGTGCGTCAGGTGGACAGCGGCTACAACATTAAAGGAGACTGGCCCACTGTGTCTACGCCTCGCCAGGAACTGCATATCCGGACCTTAGGACAGAGCTGAGTGTTATAGAAATAGTAATAGAGACAGAGAGATGAAGTGGGTGATTGTCTAATTGATTGACAGATAGATATGGATAGATAGATAGATAGATAGATAGATAGATAGATAGATAGATAGATAGATAGATAGATAGAGAGAGAGAGAGAGAGAGAGAGAGAGAGAGAGAGAGAGAGAGAGAGAGAGAGAGAGAGAGAGAGAGAGAGAGAGAGTCCAAAATAGCCGAAGACACAGACAAACAGACGGACAGATGGACCCAGAGACCGACTAACGTAATAATTTGATTTTTGCTAACGATGTTTACAGCAAATTACGCATCGGAAGGGTGGGTGGAATGCCGTAGTGAAATTGTCTTCTTTAATAAATTTATTGTATTTCCAGGAAGGCAAATTCGAACTTCCTGTGGGCGAATTAAAACTTTTCCGGGCGGCGACCCACGATCGTGCTTGTCAAAGAGATTCTGCCCACCGCCGACCTCCACTTGTGACATTATTTCAGCTCTTTTTTTTTTTTTTTTCTTTCTTTCTTTTTTTTATCCTTTTTTTTGAGAAAGCGAAAACTATTTACTTGGTGGACTGAAATGGCAGATATATCCGGATTGCAGTACACACACACACACACACACACACACACACACACACACACACACACACACACACACACACACACACACACACACACACACACTGAAGCAGCAATTTTACAGTTCTTTTCCAATGTATATCAATATGTAGAGAAACAACACTATTTGGCAGGAATATTCTTGGACTTATCTAAAGCATTTGACACAATCAGTCCTAAAATCATATTTGATAAACTTAGTCATTATGGTGTTAGAGGTATTCCCTTAAAACTATTTGGAAGTTATTAAAGCAATAGAGCACAAGCTGTTTACTGCAATTCCATGTATTCTTCTTCTTTCCTCTTGTGTTCAGTGTTTTCTGGTGGGATTAACTATTATGATATGATATGCTTTAGCTCTTTCTAACAAAATTTGACTGTGGACATTTATCAGCGTAATCTCCCTTTTAGCCAATGCTATTCTCCAAATGATTTTCCACGGTATTTTCTTATTCCTAATTATAGTTTAACCGCTTCAGTGCAATGACGCATTTTCATATTCATTCTGGTTACTATTGGGAGGTTTTATACAACTTTAAAAACTTATGCAGGTATTAAGGCGGTGAAGACTCTGGCTATTAATCCTCTGATCTCCATAGACTCCTTCCATTGCCAATAAAATCGTCTAATCACATTCAATACTAGTGTTAAAAATGCGTCCCAGTACTGAAGGGGTTCTCAAGGTTTCCGCACCAATAGTAGGAAAACGCCATGAAAAACCTGCGTGATCATCCGAGTGACTTCCTGATTGAGCTTTTGTGTGAGAAAAAGAAAAAAAGTGTTTCAAACTACGAACCACATTACTTATTTAAAAAGTTTTCACCTGTTTCTGAAAGGTTAGCGTTCGTCGCAATGAAACCCTGCCCTTTGTGATTCGTTTTATTCCGATATTCCGAGATCTCAGACAATGCACTCTGCCACCAACACCCGGACAGGCTTCGTACAGATTCAAGACAGTGTACTTTGATTTTGGTGCTGGTTTGTTTTTCAACGTGATAATTACGTTACCTTTCCAAGTGACAAGTTATAAGGATGGAGCTGGTAGCGACGCTGCCATTGGTGACGTGTTGTTAGCTACGGGAAGGCTATTATTAAAGTAGATGCAAGTGACGCGTGGGAGAGAGAGAGAGAGAGAGAGAGAGAGAGAGAGAGAGAGAGAGTCGTAATTGAAAACATTTACATTTCGTAGTACAAGGTTTAATGTATTGATAGATGGAGAGCTAATGTAAAGCTTTTTCATATTTTTTCGTCTTTGTTAGGTAATGTTTGCATTTTTTCTTTTTATGTGTGGTAATATTCCTAAACATTTCGTATCAATAGAACTCTTATTCTCAGTGATTGCAGAAATGTATGTATATGCTAATAACTGGTATACACAACACACCCGGTAGGTACACCAGGCCTGAGGTTGTTACTTGAGTACGTTCTTTAATAATTCGTGTGCCAGCATATTGTTAACGCTGCGACGTGTAGTACAGCTCGCGGCACGAATGTATCTAAGTAATGGACAGCGTGCAGGATGTGCTTAGATCTCGCTGCGTGTAGTAATGGATGCAGGATTTTTGCTGCCCTTGATGTGAACCTTTTACTCCGAGAACACACAACAGCGGTGCCCTAGAAAACAGTAGAGCCAATGTTTGTTTTTTGAGGTTTTTAATGGACACGGCTATCTTGTATATTTAGGTAATTTTGAAAGGGTTTTAGAGTTTCATCGATAATGGTATTGCTACAGGTGCTTTTCACAAGATCTTATGTAAAACCTATTTGCATCATTTTATTTTTCTCCTCTTTTTTCTCCCTTAAGATGGGCGTGTCGGCTCCATATGTATCTAATGTTCCATTCATGAATTTTGAACATCTTTTTATTTTAATCTATGGTTCATGGGGGAGTTTTTGTATTTATATTGTTTCAGACGTGATCATTGCTCTATTTGATCGCGATAAAAAAAAAAATATCTAACATTTTTCATGCCTGGCTTTATAAATGCTTTGGACATTTCTGCACACTATTTTACAGTAAAGTAGAACAAGGCAACTTTACACGTGCCTTTAAAAGATTTTTATTTTCCCGATTTTTGTCTGCCACCGCTCTTGAAAGTATTAGACATTACTACTTACGTTTCTGGCAAAGTCGAACAAAAGCAGCTCAGAGCGTGTCCACTCCTCCAGGAAAGTCGCTCTCATTATTATCCTCTTTTCCGTCATCACCACAAAAGCCTTCCACTTCCATCCGGGAGCAACCAGGTGACGTTTGTAGTGCTGCTGTAACCACAAGAGATCGTGACGAGATTATCTTCATTTCATCCCCAAAGGGTTTCGTGTGGTATATATGAAAAAGAAAAAGAAAAAAATGACTCGAGATAGAAAACTTTACCGAAATATTCTCTCATGCAACTTTACCTCACACATTGATTAAATTAGGATTTTTTCTGTCAGTTTTGAGTGTTTGATGTCAATACGTGATGTGCTATATATGTTGAGAGAGAGAGAGAGAGAGAGAGAGAGAGAGAGAGAGAGAGAGAGAGAGAGAGAGAGAGAGAGAGAGAGAGAGAGAGAGAGAGAGAGAGCGAAGAGTGAAATAAATCTGGGGGTTGTGTTTACGTGAGGGCGGGTGGGTGTGACCGCCTGAGCGTGTGGGTAACCGTCACAGCTGTTGAAATATTTTGTCCACGGTTGAGGGTTTTAACGCAGACGTGTTGAATTTCAAGCTGGTCCATGTGTAAAAAAAAGGCCAGTGGACAAAACGGCATCGTTGGGGGCTGTGTAAATGTCACCAGTGATGCATATAGATAACTCATTGTGGCTTGAATTACACGGTGAACTCTTCTGAATTACGATTCCGTGTGTGTGTGTGTGTGTGTGTGTGTGTGTGTGTGTGTGTGTGTGTGTGTGTGCTTGTGTGGGTGTGTGTGGAGAGAGAGAGAGAGAGAGAGAGAGAGAGAGAGAGAGAGAGAGAGAGAGAGAGAGAGAGAGAGAGAGAGAGAGAGAGAGAGATTGTGGGGATATTTATTGACTCTCCCGCTTTTTGTAAATAGAAAAAACAACCCTAAAGATAAAGAGACCATATTAGAACCCTATTCATATTTGCGATTTTAATGCTCTGTCTGTCCATTTGAATAGATGATAGTGAGAATTGGTGGATAATCTACGCAATGGTGTTGTTGTGTGGTAAACGTTTTTCCATGCAAAGCTAACAGACCAGTGAGTCATCCCTGCTTATTGGAAGACGATTATCACTCTTTAAACAGGGGGAGCGTTTGGTTTACGAGGACTGACTTGATGATGCTGCTGCTCCGTGCGGCTAAAAATAAACGTGACTGCGGGATAAAAGGATCGTTCACTGTATTCATGATGGGAAACGTTACGCAATCACGCCGATCATCTTTCACGAGTCACGAGGTCCAAGATGCTCTGTTCATACTCATGAGGTTATAACTATGTATTTGACTTTTTTTTTCATGTTTTTCCCAGTGTCTTATTAGAAGTGCAGTTTTATTTATGTGATGAATTTAATTTGTATGATGTGATCCCTCCTTTCAAAATTTGTGAACAGTATTTTTTTCTATTTTTCAACATTTTTGCTTCCCTTTTAGTCTTTCATAGGAAGTATCAGTTTACGTATTAGCGTGAACATTCTGTGTGGTTATATGTTTTTTCTTTTTTTACACACTGTTTTTAGAACCTTGAGACACGCCTCTGCTTTGTTTGTTGTAATAAGTCTGTTAACACACACCCTTCAGCCTCACGCTACACTGGGGGCTGGCTTACAAACACTTGCTTATATCATGATAATTGTTAGTAGAGTCGGGGTCACAAGTTGTGTGATAAGATGGTCTCTCCAATGTGTTCCATGTTTTTGTTGATGATTAGTCATTTGATGTATGAAGAATCCATCAAGTGTCAGGTTTTATAAAGACACTGGCGGGAGATCAGAACAAAACACAGTGAAAGTGAATAAAGGGTTATGATTTTGACAGTGCCATTCACTCTCTACGTCTCATTAACTATATTTAGAACCTCAGAGCATTGATTGCACCTCTCAGATAGTGAATAAGGAAAGATTCAGTTGGATCATTTGAACGTTTCGATTCCCCTCATGTTATCAAGAATAACTATATAAGTGGGTATTAATATTTGTATGGCCTCTCAAAGAATATTGTCAGCGCCGACTGGCATTTCATCTAAGGCTTCCTCATGTTTGTGTTTTAAGGCAAGCATGACTTGTGGGTGACGGATGAAGCAGTAGGCAAAGAAGACAGTCAAGTTGCAGAGTGGTAGTAAGCCTTGGTGGTTCCTCGGGAGAAGCACAAGGAAGGACATGTTGTGGATAGAGAGTTGCGTTAAGGTTATTCTTGATATCAAGCGAAGTATCTTTAGGTAGTATTTCTATGGATTCCTGAGAGAGATCATGCTTATATCCACAGTTTTGTGTTTTCTGTATTGGAACGAGGGCGAACATAGCTATTGTTGTGTACTATTTATTGGTTGTGTAATTGAATAACATCACGAGCCGCGAAAGGCAATTATAACTATGGTCCACATAATTAAGAGCGTTGTTTCTGGTAATTGTCCTTTTTAAAAAGTTTCCTCTAACTCGTAGATGCCGAATCTATGATTCAAACTGAAATATCTGACAAACCTTTTTTCGACGAACATAATGATGACATCCGCTTCCCCCAAACCGGAAAACTCTCTCAGGATTTTACTGCATGTCTTTAAGAAACCTGGCATGACTCTTCAACGTAATTTTTACATCATGACTATGACTCTGGTAAAGTTTTCTTGCCTTTCTTAACATTCCGAACAAAAGCGTAAGGAATGTCGAATGTCTCTGTAATGAAATGCTTGAACATGTACTGGTAACTTTTTTGGTAATGAATTTCTTTTCTTTTGTGCAGGTATGTTGTGGTTCTGCTAGACTGGCTGGGAGCACGGACCGATGCAGACCCTGGTGTGGTGGTGGTCAGAAGTCCAATAACTTGCTTCACTCACTCCTATTGTGTTTTGCGTTTTCTCTCAACTTATTGTCCTTTGATCTACTGGCAAACATTTCACTAAAGCTGACAATTCTTTGGAGATCACTGGATTTAAGGTTGAGGGAGAAATCCAAAACACAGTAGAAGTGAATGCTGTGTTTAACTCGTGAAATCTGCAGAGAGGATCCAGAGCAAGGTATGTAAAAGAGACCAGTGAGACGGTAGGTCGACGGTTTGGAAATATAGATCTTTTTCTTCACTAAATTACAGACGCCTTTTGTTTTATGTATGTATTTATTAAAGTGTCACTTGTATGTAATCGGTGCAATTCATGAACACTCGCACGTGAGCAATTTTTCGACAGTTTCCAGTACGTGATCAATTCTGGTGTTGATGCTCGTCACCTGTTTCAATTTATTTTTCCTCCCCAGCTTCTGAAAGTAACTGAAATATTACAGTGCTTCAAAAATATCGGAGAACAAGCTACAGGTGAGGGGAAAAGCAATAGGTGATGGATGATGGCGCTTGCTATTGGCCACACCTTGTTATGAAATGCAGAGGGATAAAAACAACAAATAAAAAAAAAAAAGCAATACACTGCATTATAAAGTATAGCATCGAATACTCGTAAATGGTTGTGAGAAAACAGGGTAGGTGCGTGATACTGAGTTAGAAGCCATTTTTATTATCTCATGCATAGTACATTATATAAGATATCCTATGTGGGAAATGATAGTGCATGCCTGCTGAATTCCTAGATTGATATTTTCCGAACAGCAATTTCTAAACAGAAGCGCGGGAAGTGTTTGTAGTTATATTATAGAATAGTTATATATCTAATCTTGTGAAACTAAGTGAAGGAATACTGCACAATAATTATTTTGTTATTGAGATTGAATATTGTAACGGGTCGCTGTCATAGGCGCAGGAATGAGAGACAGAGATGATGGCAACAGTTGCTTTTTAGTGATGACAGTGTGAGCTTTAGATCTTGGGTCAACCACATCTGTGTTTTGTTCTTTTTAACATGCGGGGTCTATCCCTCCACCACGTGTAAAAGATAATACTTTTGGCCAAAGGTGGAGGGAGGCGTGTTGAGGGTGTTGTGTGCTTGGCTGGTGGCATCAAGCGCGGCAGACAGGGGCGGCCTTTTACATGGTTGGTGACTCATGTGGTCTGCATCAGTCTTTAATAACGAATGGCGCCGTGATGATAATGAACTAGTATTTCTGGAATTATATGCTGATGGTGCTTCTAATACCATGTGTAACCTTTTGATATTATAACACAATGAAAGGCAACTTTTGATTTAAGTCAACGCTCAATCCTAAATAAATTCTTCTTGTGAATTACGTAAATTTTGAATGTGCAAAGTTTACATTTAGTTCCGAAGCTACATGAACTGTTGCTATTGTTAGAGTTCTGTAAATCTGTGGCAGTGAAAACAGCACTCCACTTGATGTTGATGATAGTTATGTAAAAGAAAAGTCGTAATTATTCCACCAGTTAAGATCCTGGGAAAGTAGTCATTATTTTCAAATGAGCATGCCACACATACCGAAAATAGCTTGCATGCTGCAGAAACCACTAGTACTGAAAATGTCAGTGAAGGTCAGTCAGTCAGTCACCGCACTGTAGCAGCAATACATTCAGCAATGACAAACAATATTAGTGGACCTGAGCGCTGCCCTACTCGTGGAAACCTGTATACGCAATTACCAATTTCATAGTTCACTCCTTTACTATGAGACCAGAATGTATTAGGTGCCAGGTCCCTTCGGAGTGAAAGGCGAGACAAAGGTGGAAGGGCTCGAGGATGCTCCAGCCCGGGTGAGAAGCGCTGAGAGGCAGAAGAGCCGCGGTCAGTGGGGCGCCCCTGGGAGCTGCCGTCAGAGAGGAAAGGCACGCCAGATAATCAAATTGGAATCGGCTGCTAAGGCGGGTAGGGAGAGCTGGATGGCTGCCGAGTGAGGAGCGAGACAATAGATGACAGCCAGAGAGAGAGAGAGAGAGAGAGAGAGAGAGAGAGAGAGAGAGAGGTTGTCACACACACACACACACACACACACACACACACACACACACACACACACACACACACACACACACACAATTTCGGAAGGTTTCAGATCATGGATGAAGTTTTGTTTTCGACTTTTCACCGGCTGTCTTCTCTCTTTTTTTTTTTTTTTTCATCATGCCTGTCAATTCATATCTATTCGCCTCACTTTCTTTTTTCTTCTTCCTTGACTCAGATTTTTTATGCCTTTCGTTTTTTTCTTTTATCTCTGGAATCATGAATATTCCTTCACCTCGCTGTCATCACACATTTGCTTGTCTTATGGATCTACCCTTCTCTAGTCTTTTCTTGGTGTCTTTCCTCATTGCAACCTTTTTCACAATGCTTCCAAATTAGTCAGTGAAAATATCATGAAGATTTGAGTTTTTTTTTTTTTAATGCGTCACGAATAGTTGAAAAGTGTGTGTGTGTGTAAAGCGAGTGAAAAGAAAAATGTATCCAAGCAAAACAAAACAATGTCTTTGTGAAATATCGCCTGGAAGAGAAACGAATTATTATTACATCGATTTCACGTCCTTCTTATACCGAGAAAAAAAATCAGCGTCATGTGAGGTAGAGAAATAATTTAAGGTTGATGTACTTCCTTCTTTGTTTGGGTTATGTCTGCGAGCGAGAGACGAGACTATCACCACCACAACCACCACCATTACAACCACCACCATCTCCACAACTATCACTGGTAGTAGCATCTTTACAACAACAAGTCCACAACGATAACAACAAAA
>CM035204.1:1351100-1363700 GCA_020233015.1 Callinectes sapidus
CTCTATCTCTCTCTCTCTCTCTCTCTCTCTCTCTCTCTCTCTCTCTCTCTCTCTCTCTCTCTCTCTCTCTCTCTCTCTCTCTCTCTCTCTCTCTCAGCCACGTATAGGAATAAATAGATTAAAGGATACCGTTACAGCAGACTAAGATATATTCTCGTATTATGCTCTTGTGTATTCTCTATGTCTGTCTGGAAGGCTGGTGCGCTCTCTCTCTCTCTCTCTCTCTCTCTCTCTCTCTCTCTCTCTCTCTCTCTCTCTCTCGCTCTCGCTCTCTTTCTCGTTCCTCTGCCCTTTGTCACCCTCGCTGTCTCTAATGATTTCCATATTTCGTTCTTTTTATGGCCACGTTATCAGATTCAATATCCGCTCCTCGTTAAAGCTTATATTTGAGGTGCGTGCATGCGTTCATCTCTGTCCTCCTTGCTTTACTTATTATGATTATTGAGTCTGTTCCACTCATCAACTACCCTATTTGAAAACCAGTTCCGTCCTAAGAGAGAAATAGGAAGGAACTGGTTTTCAAATAAGGTAGCTGATGAATGGAACAGACTCAATAATCATGCAGTTAGTGCTCAAACATTGGGGAGTTTGAAAAGAAGGTTGGAAAGGTTTATGGGTGAGGATGATAGGTGGAAATAGGCAGAGGTGTTCACATAGGGATATCCACGAATAGGTCTAAAGGCTTTTTGTAGCTTCCCTATTTTTTATGTTCATATGTTCTTATGTTTCGAATACTCACAGCAAGGTATATTTGTTTCACCAGTTTTTATAATAGGGACATCCACGAATAGGTCTAATGCCTTTTTGTAACTTCCCCCTTTTTTTATGTTCATTTGTTCTTATGTTTAGAGTATTCACAGCAAGATATATTTGTTTCACCAGTTTTGATGATAGGCAACGGTTCCTATGCGCTGGAGTTTCAGGCGTGCCTTCCCGTGCCTGTGTGCCAGCGCCCCCTGCACATGCTTAGTTACGTGCACTTAACGTCCTGATGGAGTGCGTAAAGATACTCGTAAGACTCTTTCGACCTCGCTATATACGTCAAGAACACTCCAGGCATTATTTTTACTCTCTCTCTCTCTCTCTCTCTCTCTCTCTCTCTCTCTCTCTCTCTCTCTCTCTCTCTCTCTCTCTCTCTCTCTCTCTCTCTCTCTCTCCCACGCGTCAAGTGTCCTCAGGTGTGAATATTTTTTGGCGATACTGGAGGCACCCGATCAGTCTGGCTTGGAGTGTGTAGCAACTCTTCAAAAGATGCGCAAGAAGCGTCCTCTTGTGCACCAGGGAAACCCGGGTCGCGACATCACGTTAATGAGAGGGCCGTGAATGGTATCTGGCCTCGGGTGAGTTCCTACATTCCAGTGACATATAACTTCGTTGGAAAACAGGAGTAATGAGGCGCTCCGTGTTCGCCTGTAGGTTATGAGAATTATATAGTACTGTGAAGAGAGAGGGAGAGGGAGAGGGAGAGGGAGAGGGATAGAAGATTACGTGCCCGCCCATAAGTTATCGCAGTATCATCCATGGAAATTGATATCGTTATATGGTGAGTTATGTGTAAGTTATGGCGGCCTGGAAGCTTCCTGCCGCCTCGTGCGTGGATCAGTGGTGGTGAGCTAGGGAGGAATGGCGGCCACACTTGGGTTACCTTTTCTTGCCTTGTGTTAGCCAGTCAGTGCAGGTGTGGGAGTGCGGAGTGTGAGTTCAGTATGTTAGCTGAGGTGAAGAGGAGGTAAAGCGTAAGTAAAGGTGTAGGTAGATGAGGAATGGTGATGCTTTGTTATGTATGTGTTGGTAGTGGTGTTGTAAGAAGGTAATTCGGCCAAAGGCAAGAAAAGGGTGGTAAATATTAGAAAACAAGAAAAAAAGGGCCACAGCACGTTGTCCACCGATGATCTGCTCTTCCTGTGTTGCTTTGAGTGAGTTTACATCTGACCGCCGTGCACTTAACAGCCCAATCAGTGGCCGCCTCAGCGAACGCCGACCCTTGGCTTGAATGTTCACAGCGGCTTTAAGCGTGGATATTATGCTCTAGTTCCTGTGACCTGTAGGTAATGGCTTCCTATTATGTATTGTAATTCCAAAGGGCATTGTTAGCAGCCTGCATGTTTTATATCCAAACTTAGATAATGACTGAAAATATAAGAAAGCTATGGATTTGTATGCAATTTCAAAGATGTTTTTTCATTTACAAATATTTTTGGAAAAGGAACATCAGCATTGGTCTTATCTTCTGAAGTAACGCAGAGTAGAAAGGAATACTCCTCCAGTAAATATTGATCACGTGTAGGGTTATTAGTAAGGGGTGGAGGCCTCCCCTGTGTCCCTCATCAGATGGTGGCCCGCCAGGCATCATGTTACGTGTGGTAATTATATTTTAGCATCGAACTGACTTGAAATTCGATAGTGTGACTTTGGGCCTTGTGGGTGGATCAGATGGACAGAGGTGTTGTGTGTGTGTGTGTGTGTGTGTGTGTGTGTGTGTGTGTGTGTGTGTGTGTGTGTGTGTGTGTGTGTGTGTGTCGCCATTCGCTTCAACCCTTCCTTCCACTTTATTAACGCGTGCTGATTTCGCGTGTTTCATGTTGAACACCGAGAATTTTTTTTCTTTTTATGAATTTGAACGTGTAGTTTGATATGAACTTTTTTTTTTTTTTCTAAGGTAGGTTTGGTTTAAAAGTTTTTCACTCGAGCCGCTGAACTTCCATCACCTGTACGTAACCCAAAGCATGTGTTGTGGTGTCAGCGCTGATGACTGTCAAGTGTAGCACAACAACTTTAACGCTAATGCTCATATCGCTTCGTTTAGTAGCGAAGCGGACGTTTTGACAGCTGCGTCCACCACTCATTGCACCGCTGAAGGACACACGCTACTGGTATTGGTCATTGGTCCGTGTTTCCTGATACTGTATAACGTGTAGCTTACGGAAGGCTTGTCGTGAAAGCCAACCAGGTTTGCATCAGTACTAATTTCACGTGCCGTGTATGAGTCACGACAGTTTATGCTTAGTACGAGTTCGGCAGCTGTTTGGTTTTCGAAAAGGCAGGTGTTCGTTGGTGCAGACTGTGAAGCGTCCCATTCACAGACGCTGAAAGGGCAGTGCACCAGATGGTCCATACCAGACAGCAGCACGTGTTGAATTTGCATATACATAAATATGTATACGTATACTATATTTTTTCCATTCATCACTTGAGAGGATAAAATAAACTGCATTTTTTAACTTTTAAGAATGAAGAATAGATACCGTTTCCCTTTCTCTTCATTAGGTTTTGATTGGTATCGCGATTATATGATATTTTTTTTCACCGTTGTTTTGTCACGACCATGTATAAACCAGAATTGCTATGACTATTGGCATGTTTTCTTGTTTTTTTTTTTTTTTGTAGAATTATTCCTAAACAATCACACCCCTTCGAAAATCTTTGTCACAAGAGTTAGACAGAAAAATTACTCGAGGTTAGGGCGATGTTAGTTACACAGAATAGCAATCTTGATGGTGATTGTTATGGGGTGCGAATGCCATAAATTCAGGGATATTTTTATACCCGTGAACTGAGTCAGAAAGGTGATGTATATCCTTCCATCTTCAGGGGTGTGTGTCGCGGTGTTGACGTCCTCCTAGAGAGATCAGGTCGTGTTTGTGTCTGTGCCTGTGTCGTGTTTGTCGGTTGTGTCCAGCAGGGTAACATGCTACCTCACTGTTCTCCATGTTGCCTTTATTGGGAGGTTGGTGCGGGGCCAGAGAAGCCTCGTGTCAGCGTGTCAGACATTCGCTAGGGTCACCATAACACGAGGCCTCATATCTAATGTTCGTGCAAGAGTCTTTGGAATAGTATGTTCTGTAGCAGCGACGTCTTTGTGGACTTGAAGTGTCTACAAATTTTATGTAACTTTTTTTTTTCTAACGAGTTATTACTAGAGTAACGTGAATTCGAATGTACAACCAACACTCAGCTTGTGATCGTTTGTCTGTTAAGTTGATTGATTTATAATTCCTAAGGAAAAATACGGTAAATTATACAAAAATATTCTCCCACAAGAAAACGTCATATAATTTAGCTAAGTTGCTTCATACATTCCTGGCGAGGGGCGAGGATGGCAGTGTAAGAGAGCAGTGCTCATGATGCGGCCCTTCCGACCGTCAGGTAAATCAAATCAGGTCCAAGAGCGTAGCACAGCAATGATCGCTGATGTGCAGGTGGTGTTACTGCCTCGCCCTTGCATCTGGGCTCCAAGGGAAGCAGTGGCTACTCTTGCATAAGTTTTGCTTTATTCATGTCTCTGTTTCTGGATTTTGTTTTACAAAAGTGTTGTTTTCCAATATTTATTTGATGTGTAAAACGTGTGTCATGGTGGTGGTACGGCTGCATCAGGGATACTGGTGAGCTGTGTTGTTGATGTGAGTTTTGTTGTTGCTGCTGCTGCTGCTGGTGGTCATGAAAAATGTAATGCAAAGCTTAAGAGATAATGACAATGTGCTCGTTTATAGTCAATATTCCTTGAATCTTAATACAAACGTTTAGATAAAAAAAATCATCTAAATGCTTTGTAAAGTTTGTTAGAGTAATAATTCACAGAAAAAAAAGAAAACATTGCATAAGTTTACATACTCGTTCATTCAGTAGTTTGCATCAAGCTTTGGAGTACTCTCTGAACGCCCTCAATGTTCCTCAGGTTGTACTGGATTGTGTGCGCCTGTATTCTATCTTGACTCAAAAAAGGTGCTCTTTTTATAATTCACAAGTGACATTTGTGGATTCCCTGACACCACAACGTGAAAGTGAAAAAAAAAACACACATAATTTCTCTCTTTACTTGAAGTACCCGCCCGTGTCTTACATAGAATGCTATAAGAGTTTTGAGGCTTGGAAAGGGACGGCAGCTTTGGCGTATGTCTTGATTTGACCCCTTGGGACCGTAAGGGGGCAGGAGGAGGAGGGAGGAGGGAGGAGGGAGGAGGGTCGGCTGGGCAGCAGCCAGTGGAGCACGCGGCGTTCACTCCCGCCCCTTGTCACCCTGCCAACCCGCTCACTCTTAATTCTTACCGGATGTAAAAACTTTCAGAAATGTTACTTAGTGCCTGACTTCATTCTAGTGATGCACCAGGCCACGCAAGACGAAATACGGTGAAAAAAAAAGTTACTTAAAAATGAAATGGTCACTTGTGGGATACAGTCATTTTGTAGATATGATATTTCGTTGAACGTGTAAGCAAAGTGGCAGTCAGGCAGTGGTGGTGCTGACGTAGAAATGCATGGGTGTGTGCCACGAAGCGTTCAGTTGACTGTGTGAAAGTGGAGGTGCCTTACGTTGTCTTCAGAAACTAGTATGTTGCTTTTCACGCCACAATAACCCCAAGTGCGAAACGTTGACAGTGACGCCGAGCTCAGTGCGCCCAGGATATCATCTCTATCTGGGCAGGGCGAGTGGCTTACCTGTCCTTATTCAGTGGCCGCAGTCTGAGTTTACCGCAGTGCTTTGATAGATGAGTTTCCGTGGCCAAATGTGTGTTATAAGTGAAGGATTAGATCATGAACGTTTATAGGCGCTATCTGGCATCACGACTTACCTACGTATACTGCTGACGTGTGTGTGTGTGTGTGTGTGTGTGTGTGTGTGTGCGTGCGTGCGATAACCTGTCTCTATACTTTATTTTTTTCACCTGTCTGTTTGTTTGCCTGTATCTCTTTGTGAGTTTCCTCCTCTGTCTGTGTCCATCCGTCTGTGTGTGTGTGTGTGTGTGTGTGTGTGTGTGTGTGTGTGTGTGTGTGTGTGTGTGTGTGTGTGTGTGTGTGTCTGTGTGAGGCAGCAGTGGAAAGGATGTGATTGTAATGGATGGAGTAATGTACTGCTTCCTGTATGCAAAGAAAAATCATGAAAATCATTTTTATTTCAAGAAGAGTGCAGGACTGGTGAAGCACGCGACTGATTCTCTTACACGGATCTGACACACACAGGGCTGGCGGAACGTGTAGTACAATATAAAGCGAGTAATACTGAGAGAGGGATGACGAGAGTGATAGCAACTATAAAAGGGGGAGATGCATACATTAAAAACACCATTTCGTATTAACGGGTGACAATAAAACTGGTGATATTCTACCTGCCATTAAAAAAGTGCATGTGGATAGGCCATAATGCGTAGAGAAAGAAAATAAAAAAAGAGATAGAACCCATAAATTAACAGAATTTTAAAGCGAGAGGTAGGAAAAGGTTGCAAAGAACGGAAGGAATAGAAAAGTATAAAATGGCTCACACGAAGTAGCAGGAAACATGAGATGAGTATAAGTGAGGAAAGTTAGGCAGGGTTCGTGTCCTGGCCGGGACTAGTAATGGGCGAGGGAAAGAAAATGATGAGTTACTGTCGTACGTTAGTTTGAGGGATTTAAGGGACCACACTTCTTTGAAACTGCTGTACTTTACCTGACACATTTCCTCACGACCCCTCCCCCCTCCCACCAAGAAGAGCGCCCCGGAACAGGAATAGGAGACTCACAAGACTATGACACTAGAGTTTGTGAGTGAGATTTTTTGTTATATTTAAGAAAAATATTATAAATGGGGTCACATTATGCTTGTAGGAGTGAGTTTTTTTTAAGTACGTTTTTTAAAAATATTTTTCTAACAGTCGGTTTCGTTTACATGATATTTGTCACGAAATAAACTAATTACCTTTTTCTTGAATTATTTTGAGTTCGCTTTGGACAATGCCTGAAATTTCATCATCACTTTTTTAATTAAATTTTTCTTGGGTCTCTTCAGGTTTCTAATGATGAAATATTCGAAGTACTTTTATTCAGTTTTGATCTAAAATTCTGTTTGCATAATGGTGGTAAAGATAAAAATCTATTTTTCATTTCTAAAACTCAATTCGTTAATGTTTTACGTGATAAAATTCATGAGTTTTTGTACATTTCTCTTTTAAATATCCATTCAGATAATGTTTGTTACGAAAAAAGGGTCGAAATAAAGAGCATTTATTTAGCTTTCTAAAGCTCGATTCAAATTATGCTTTTAATAAAGAAATCCGTGAAGTAATTTTTGTTTGTCCTGTCAAAGGAGGCAGTGAGTGAGCACCTCAAAAAAGGGAAGGACATGAAGGAATAAGAAGAAAGAACAAAAGAAAAAAAGACAAAGAAGCTAAAATTGTTACGATACATGATCGGAGTGGAGTAGTTGAGTGCAGTTAAAAACGAAAATAAAACCTTCTGTAAGCCTCTCTTTTCAGTTTTATGACGTAGTTTCCTGAATGATGTTTGCTCGCTGTGATGGCCAACCGTGCTGCAGTGCTAAGTTTTTTTTTACCCCTTCCTTTTTTCTGGATAAACACATTATCAGCCAAAATGCAGGGGCTATATGCCTCGTAAAAGTCGGGGTGCCCTGTATATACGACCCTGACGCTCGTACCCCCAGCCTGACGACCCTTACCAATCAGCGCTGGGAGAAGGGCTGAACTGAAGTCGCTCTGGTTGCTGCCAAGTCTCTGGTCTGTGTTCTTAAACTCTTTGTTCTCTGTGCTGGACTCTTTTCAAAGGCCAAAGAGGTGAAAAAACGGGTTTCTTATAGTGTTTTCCCAGCTAATGACGAATACTAGACTAAACCATCACTACAATTGGAAAACACACTTATAGGATCTGTCGAAGGAAATCTAAATGAAGGTTATGTTAGATTAGTTTAAATTAGGTTAGGTTTTAAGGTATTCTTTTCGCTGATTACCCAGAATTCCAGATAATATATCACTAGAATCATAGCAACACACTTCCCAATGTTAAAACTTACACTTGTCAGTTAAGAGTAGTCGAGATGAAAAGCTTAAAAACTCGTACTCTCAAATACTTCTGTGCTTCACCTCCACTCTTTCAAAGGGCTTTATTTGAATATGCACGAGTTTTCAAGGTGTTTTTAGAGCTACAAGATTTCTACACTATTACTGGAGAAGCACTATTGAAAATCTTATCAATCATCTCTCTGGCCTTGGAAAGTGGTCGTGGTGATAGAGTAAAACGTTTCAGGATACGGATCTAAGTGGTTGAAATTCGTAGACTTTATGTGAGAGTTCCCCGTGTTTGGTTCCTCATGTATCTCTGCGCTCTGATCCTGTTGTGGGGGCGACTATGGGGTGGAAATAGAGACCCATGGATTACTGATACGTTGTTAGGGTGGACTTGGGTATTTTGCCACTCCCCTCCCACCACTATGCATACGTGCTACATTTGCTTTCACATGCAAAAAAGGAAAAGAAAAAATCTGATAACGGTCTAATATTTTATGCATTTTAATTAACGCGGTAGAAGGCTATATCTCGGTGTTTGTAGTGGTGATGGTGGTGGTGGTGGCGGCGAAGTGTGTATGTGTGTGTGTGTTTGTGTTTGTGTTATTCATTTTAGCAGCGTATACACACACACACACACACACACACACACACACACACACACACACACACACACACACACACACACCAAGCAGAAAAAAAACCCACAGCACGATAGAAACATTGCCTCAAAAATATGCATAACGCAGAACTCAGCCAACAAAAAATTCAGCGATGAAATTAGAAGGACGCCTGACTTTCTTTTAGCAGTCGCAGGAACAATTGAAGCGGGAGGGAACATTTTTTTACTGTTAGGTAGACGCTGGTACTCTGAGTGGCTCCTGGTGGCTGCATCATGGCGGGTGAGGAGAAGACCGTGACAAGGGACGTGTTTCATTAGGGGTACATTGGAATCGCTTGCGCTTTGGGGGCCTTGGGATCCCCGAGCGCATGGGTTCGGATCCTGGCCATGGTCTGAGTGGAGATTGGGCATCCATTCGGGGTAACGGTTCCAAAATGGGAGGGCTTTCGGATAGGAGGTCTCCAATAAGTGGTCTCCTTTATCCCATGAATTCCCATAAAAGCCCACTTTGTTTAAATAATGGTAACAAAATTAAATGGATGCATGATTGTAAATACATATATGGGTGAATGTAGATAGATAAGGAAGAGACTGAGATAATAGATATATAGATAAAGGAATGGATGGATAAATAATAGACATATTCAATTTAATTATAGATGGATAAAGTACTCAATAATTTAGGGAAGTTTTTAGATAACACACGGAGAGATGAAGGAATGGAAGAACGGTTGGACGTAGAATTGATAAGGAAATGTATGGTGGTAAGGAACGAAGGAAAGAAGGAATGAGGTACACAGTGGGAGGAATGATAAATGGATGAATAAGTGAGAGGTGGGTGACTTGGTTATAGATGGAGAAGGTGAGGGAGGAAGACAGGAAAGAAAGGGAGAAGGGAGAGACAAGATTTAGTGGAATATTATGTTAACGAGGGCAAATACATTATCAGAAACTCATTAGCACATTTTTAAGGGATACTGATAAAAAGAGCGTCTAAGAGGGAGCCAACGGAACGCCTGGATCAGTGCATGTAATAGAGAATGCTGGTCCTTGCACTTTCTTGTACGTAGCAGTAGTGTCTCTTAGGATTTGGTTCACGCTGAGAGATAGTTTGGTAGAGATATTTTTTGTAGTAAATGTGTGTTAAAGGTTAGATTAAGTTACTTTACTTTAGGTTATGCTAGATTAGTTTAGTATAGGTTAGGTTAGATTAGATTAGATCAGTTTAATATACTTTACTTTATTTGAGTTTAGGTTAGGATAAGTTAGATTATGGTATGTTATGTTAGTTTAGTTTAGTCAACTTTATTTTTCTTTACTTTACTTTGTTAAGTTAGATTAGATAAGGTTACGTTAGGTAATTTTAGGTTTGATTTGGTAAAAATATTACTGAGTTTTTTGTTAATGGGAATGTTTCATCAGCTAGACAACGGGAGGTGAATACGTTAACAAGTTTGTGTTAAGGGTAAAAACTTGTGTGGTGTCGATAGAAAGGTTTTGTCAGTTAAACAACGAATACACTGGAGGTTGTTGGAGTTTTCTGTTTGTTGGGTCCTTTCTGGCTACGCGCGAAAGCTTCGAAATAAAGTCCGAAATATGTTCAGATGAGAAATATGATGAAATAGCAAGATAACGAGGACTGTGGGAAAGTGTAGAAGGTTAGGTTAGTTTATTACTTTTCAGTGGCTCATCTATTCTTTAGTTTTGATTTATCCATTGTTTCATTTTGTTTTTTTTGTTTTTTCTGTGAGAGGAAGTTTGCAAGTTATAGGTAGTATAATGATAAGTAGTATTTATCATGGACGGTGATAATGATTATAGTAATAACAACTGCCGGAGCTATGACCGTCAGCATCACTATCATTATTAAAAATCTACATGCAACACAAATTTTTCACTTTTATTGTTTTCAACGAGAAAAAAAAGAGGAAAAAATGGTGCATTTTCTGACTAATCACGCCTTGTTGAATCCCAAAATGGTGTACCTTGATGTGCGCCGCCAATGTTTGATGGTAAGCGTATGTTAATTACGAATCATTGATCACATGTTTAATCTGTTACGTGGAATAACTAAAGCAAAAAGCATTGATATTTGTTTCTATTGGATGTGAACAGATCATGAAAAAAACGTAAAGGAAAAATCATGCCCAATATAAAAGAATAAATAAATAAAGTTGGCACAGGAAAAATATGAATATATAAATATGTATGTCAATTTATCATCATAATAGATAAGCTGTTAGAATATAGCCTCGCAAATACATTAAGGCAGCCTACTGCAGCCTTACTAAAGTTACACTGCTTAATTAAGAAAGTCTTGATGTAAGTCCCATTGACGGACATTCCTTTGTGAAAGCCTCCCCGAAAATAACTCCATTTAATGATGAATTTACCGATTTCAGCATAACGTGTTTTGACAAGCTAGTCTTATTTGCCTTGCGAGATTTATTAAGGAAACGTTTCTCTTGTGGAAATTAATCAAGGAAAAATTCGTGATTGGTATGAAGGAGTTAATATTTATTGTATATATAAGTAATTTTTGATATCGGTTTAGTTGCGTGTTACACTCCAAGGACTTTTGGATGTTTGCTTTACATTTCAATCAATCAAATCAATCAACTCCTGTGGCACCCTGAGGGATACATAGGGCCTCAATGAATTCACGCCACCACCATCTATCCTGTGCCAACTCCTCCAAATCCTCCCAACACTCTTCACCAGCTTCTCGCCTCATTGTGCGCATCCACGTCTCCTTCGGCCTTCCTCTCCCTCTTCTACCCTGCACTTGCCAACCGGGTGGTCCCCGTACAATCACTCCCTCCCTTCTGAAGACGTGTCCTAGCCATTTCCATCGAGACAAACTAATATATTCATCTGCCAGTTGCACACCCGTAATTTTTCTCCCTCTATCATTTGAAACCCTATGCCTCCACTTAACTCCTAAAATCCTTCGCAAAGCCTTATTTTCTAAAACCACGAATTTCTTATCCGATGTTACTGTACTATACCACGATTCATGCCCATAAATTAAAATAGTTCTAACCATAGTTTTATAAATTTTTATTTTAGTGTGTACTGAAAAGTTATTATTATTCCACACAGTTTTTAACATGCCCATCGCTTGATTCGCCTTCCTTAACCTTTCCTCAAACTCCACTTTTAACGATCCATCCATAGACAAAAGCGTACCAATATATTTAAACTTTTCTACTTGTTTCACAACTCTTCCCCCAATCACGCAAGCTCTTGGGTTAGCAATATTCATATTAATCATTTCCGTTTTTGCACAATTAATAATCAAGCCAACGTTTCCCCCCTCTCTCACTGTACAATCTAAGACCCTTTGCATCTCATCTGTTCCTTCTCTAATAAGCACAATGTCATCTGCATAATCCAATTCTGCTAATTTACGTCCCTCTCCCCACACAATTCCAGCATTATTTTCCTCTGCAACCCTCCTCATCACATAATAAGGACAAACAACAAAAGGGAAAGAATCCCTCCCTGAATCACACCCGACTTAACTTCAAAAGCCTCACTCAAGGACCCATCACTCATAACCTTACAAAACGTACTCTCATGCAAATCTTTAACCAACGTCACCAACCACTCTGGAACACCATAATACGTCAACACTTTCCCCATCGCCTCTCTAGAAACACTGTCAAAAGCCTTCTCAAAATCAACAAAACACAAGCTTAAACTAACCTTCATTTCATTTGCCTGTTGCATCAAATGCCTAACAACAAAGATCTGATCATTACATCCCCGACCTTCTTTCTTTCTTTGGCTGAAATTAAAGAACACTTCGCCACAGCGTTACAGTTGGCAGTAGGCAGCTAACTTGCCCATATGCCCACACCCACCGAACTCAGCTAAGCTAAAGTCAAGCGCGTGTCGGCTGCACTTCTCGACCATTTCACTCTTAAAGAATTCATCTGCCCGAAAAGTGCATCCACCTCCCTGCCTCCGAAGGCTTCGATCTGTGTAGGTAGAGGGCGATCATATCCTCACTAGCCATACTACCAAGAATATATAGACTACACTCACAACCTGTATCAAACATAAATATACCAATAGATTTCCACCAATTATCTCCAGCCTATTGACTCTGCAAACACACACACACACACACACACACACACACACACACACACACACGCACACGCACACACACGCACACACACGGTAGCCATACAGTAACTT
>CM035204.1:1369766-1389234 GCA_020233015.1 Callinectes sapidus
GACTTGAAGTGTCTACAAATTTTATGTAACTTTTTTTTTTCTAACGAGTTATTACTAGAGTAACGTGAATTCGAATGTACAACCAACACTCAGCTTGTGATCGTTTGTCTGTTAAGTTGATTGATTTATAATTCCTAAGGAAAAATACGGTAAATTATACAAAAATATTCTCCCACAAGAAAACGTCATATAATTTAGCTAAGTTGCTTCATACATTCCTGGCGAGGGGCGAGGATGGCAGTGTAAGAGAGCAGTGCTCATGATGCGGCCCTTCCGACCGTCAGGTAAATCAAATCAGGTCCAAGAGCGTAGCACAGCAATGATCGCTGATGTGCAGGTGGTGTTACTGCCTCGCCCTTGCATCTGGGCTCCAAGGGAAGCAGTGGCTACTCTTGCATAAGTTTTGCTTTATTCATGTCTCTGTTTCTGGATTTTGTTTTACAAAAGTGTTGTTTTCCAATATTTATTTGATGTGTAAAACGTGTGTCATGGTGGTGGTACGGCTGCATCAGGGATACTGGTGAGCTATGTTGTTGATGTGAGTTTTGTTGTTGCTGCTGCTGCTGCTGGTGGTCATGAAAAATGTAATGCAAAGCTTAAGGTTCAGATAATGACAATGTGCTCGTTTATAGTCAATAATCCTTGAATCTTAATATAAACTTTTAGATAAAAAAATCATCTAAATGCTTTGTAAAGTTTGTTAGAGTAATAATTCACAGAAAAAAAAGAAAACATTGCATAAGTTTACATACTCGTTCATTCAGTAGTTTGCATCAAGCTTTGGAGTACTCCCTGAACGCTCTCAATGTTCCTCAGGTTGTACTGGATAGTGTGCGCCTGTATTCTATCTTGACTCAAAAAAGGTGCTCTTTTTATAATTCACAAGTGACATTTGTGGATTCTCTGACACCACAACGTGAAAGTGAAAAAAAAAAAAAAAAAAAACACACACATAATTTCTCTCTTTATTTGAAGTACCCGCCCGTGTCTTACATAGAATGCTATAAGAGTTTTGAGGCTTGGAAAGAGAAGGCAGCTTTGGCGTATGTCTTGATTTGACCCCTTGGGACCGTAAGGGGGCAGGAGGAGGAGGGAGGAGGGAGGAGGGAGGAGGGTCGGCTGGGCAGCAGCCAGTGGAGCACGCGGCGTTCACTCCCGCCCCTTGTCACCCTGCCAACCCGCTCACTCTTAATTCTTACCGGATGTAAAAACTTTCAGAAATGTTACTTAGTGCCTGACTTCATTCTAGTGATGCACAAGGCCACACAAGACGAAATACGGTGAAAAAAAAAGTTACTTAAAAATGAAATGGTCACTTGTAGGATACAGTCATTTTGTAGATATGATATTTCGTTGAACGTGTAAGCAAAGTGGCAGTCAGGCAGTGGTGGTGCTGACGTAGAAATGCATGGGTGTGTGCCACGAAGCGTTCAGTTGACTGTGTGAAAGTGGAGGTGCCTTACGTTGTCTTCAGAAACTAGTATGTTGCTTTTCACGCCACAATAACCCCAAGTGCGAAACGTTGACAGTGACGCCGAGCTCAGTGCGCCCAGGATATCATCTCTATCTGGGCAGGGCGAGTGGCTTACCTGTCCTTATTCAGTGGCCGCAGTCTGAGTTTACCGCAGTGCTTTGATAGATGAGTTTCCGTGGCCAAATGTGTGTTATAAGTGAAGGATTAGATCATGAACGTTTATAGGCGCTATCTGGCATCACGACTTACCTACGTATACTGCTGACGTGTGTGTGTGTGTGTGTGTGTGTGTGTGTGTGTGCGTGCGTGCGATAACCTGTCTCTATACTTTATTTTTTTCACCTGTCTGTTTGTTTGCCTGTATCTCTTTGTGAGTTTCCTCCTCTGTCTGTGTCCATCCGTCTGTGTGTGTGTGTGTGTGTGTGTGTGTGTGTGTGTGTGTGTGTGTGTGTGTGTGTGTGTGTGTGTGTGTGTGTCTGTGTGAGGCAGCAGTGGAAAGGATGTGATTGTAATGGATGGAGTAATGTACTGCTTCCTGTATGCAAAGAAAAATCATGAAAATCATTTTTATTTCAAGAAGAGTGCAGGACTGGTGAAGCACGCGACTGATTCTCTTACATGGATCTGACACACACAGGGTTGGCGGAACGTGTAGTACAATATAAAGCGAGTAATACTGAGAGAGGGATGACGAGAGTGATAGCAACTATAAAAGGGGGAGATGCATACATTAAAAACACCATTTCGTATTAACGGGTGACAATAAAACTGGTGATATTCTACCTGCCATTAAAAAAGTGCATGTGGATAGGCCATAATGCGTAGAGAAAGAAAATAAAAAAAGAGATAGAACCCATAAATTAACAGAATTTTAAAGCGAGAGGTAGGAAAAGGTTGCAAAGAACGGAAGGAATAGAAAAGTATAAAATGGCTCACACGAAGTAGCAGGAAACATGAGATGAGTATAAGTGAGGAAAGTTAGGCAGGGTTCGTGTCCTGGCCGGGACTAGTAATGGGCGAGGGAAAGAAAATGATGAGTTACTGTCGTACGTTAGTTTGAGGGATTTAAGGGACCACACTTCTTTGAAACTGCTGTACTTTACCTGACACATTTCCTCACGACCCCTCCCCCCTCCCACCAAGAAGAGCGCCCCGGAACAGGAATAGGAGACTCAAAGACTATGACACTAGAGTTTGTGAGTGAGATTTTTTGTTATATTTAAGAAAAATATTATAAATGGGGTCACATTATGCTTGTAGGAGTGAGTTTTTTTTAAGTACGTTTTTTAAAAATATTTTTCTAACAGTCGGTTTCGTTTACATGATATTTGTCACGAAATAAACTAATTACCTTTTTCTTGAATTATTTTGAGTTCGCTTTGGACAATGCCTGAAATTTCATCATCACTTTTTTAATTAAATTTTTCTTGGGTCTCTTCAGGTTTCTAATGATGAAATATTCGAAGTACTTTTATTCAGTTTTGATCTAAAATTCTGTTTGCATAATGGTGGTAAAGATAAAAATCTATTTTTCATTTCTAAAACTCAATTCGTTAATGTTTTACGTGATAAAATTCATGAGTTTTTGTACATTTCTCTTTTAAATATCCATTCAGATAATGTTTGTTACGAAAAAAGGGTCGAAATAAAGAGCATTTATTTAGCTTTCTAAAGCTCGATTCAAATTATGCTTTTAATAAAGAAATCCGTGAAGTAATTTTTGTTTGTCCTGTCAAAGGAGGCAGTGAGTGAGCACCTCAAAAAAGGGAAGGACATGAAGGAATAAGAAGAAAGAACAAAAGAAAAAAAGACAAAGAAGCTAAAATTGTTACGATACATGATCGGAGTGGAGTAGTTGAGTGCAGTTAAAAACGAAAATAAAACCTTCTGTAAGCCTCTCTTTTCAGTTTTATGACGTAGTTTCCTGAATGATGTTTGCTCGCTGTGATGGCCAACCGTGCTGCAGTGCTAAGTTTTTTTTTACCCCTTCCTTTTTTCTGGATAAACACATTATCAGCCAAAATGCAGGGGCTATATGCCTCGTAAAAGTCGGGGTGCCCTGTATATACGACCCTGACGCTCGTACCCCCAGCCTGACGACCCTTACCAATCAGCGCTGGGAGAAGGGCTGAACTGAAGTCGCTCTGGTTGCTGCCAAGTCTCTGGTCTGTGTTCTTAAACTCTTTGTTCTCTGTGCTAGACTCTTTTCAAAGGCCAAAGAGGTGAAAAAACGGGTTTCTTATAGTGTTTTCCCAGCTAATGACGAATACTAGACTAAACCATCACTACAATTGGAAAACACACTTCTAGGATCTGTCGAAGGAAATCTAAATGAAGGTTATGTTAGATTAGTTTAAATTAGGTTAGGTTTTAAGGTATTCTTTTCGCTGATTATCCAGAATTCCAGGTAATATATCACTAGAATCATAGAAACACACTTCCCAATGTGAAAACTTACACTTGTCAGTTAAGAGTAGTCGAGATGAAAAGCTTAAAAACTCATACTCTCAAATACTTCTGTGCTTCACCTCCACTCTTTCAAAGGGCTTTATTTGAATATGCACGACTTTTCAAGGTGTTTTTAGAGCTACAACATTTCTACACTATTTACTGGAGAAACACTATTGAAAATCTTATCAATCATCTCTCTGGCCTTGGGAAATGGTCGTGGTGATAAAGTAAAACGTTTCAGGATACGGATCTAAGTGGTTGAAATTCGTAGACCTTATGAGAGTTTCCCGTGTTTGGTTCCTCATGTATCTCTGCGCTCTGATCCTGCTGTGGGGGCGACTATGGGGTGGAAATAGAGACCCATGGATTACTGATACGTTGTTAGGGTGGACTTGGGTATTTTGCCACTCCCCTCCCACCACTATGCATACGTGCTACATTTGCTTTCACATGCAAAAAAGGAAAAGAAAAAATCTGATAACGGTCTAATATTTTATGCATTTTAATTAACGTGGTAGAAGGCTATATCTCGGTGTTTGTAGTGGTGATGGTGGTGGTGGTGGCGGCGAAGTGTGTATGTGTGTGTGTGTTTGTGTTTGTGTTATTCATTTTAGCAGCGTATACACACACACACACACACACACACACACACACACACACACACACACACACACACACACACACACACACACACCAAGCAGAAAAAAAACCCACAGCACGATAGAAACATTGCCTCAAAAATATGCATAACGCAGAACTCAGCCAACAAAAAATTCAGCGATGAAATTAGAAGGACGCCTGACTTTCTTTTAGCAGTCGCAGGAACAATTGAAGCGGGAGGGAACATTTTTTTACTGTTAGGTAGACGCTGGTACTCTGAGTGGCTCCTGGTGGCTGCATCATGGCGGGTGAGGAGAAGACCGTGACAAGGGACGTGTTTCATTAGGGGTACATTGGAATCGCTTGCGCTTTGGGGGCCTTGGGATCCCCGAGCGCATGGGTTCGGATCCTGGCCATGGTCTGAGTGGAGATTGGGCATCCATTCGGGGTAACGGTTCCAAAATGGGAGGGCTTTCGGATAGGAGGTCTCCAATAAGTGGTCTCCTTTATCCCATGAATTCCCATAAAAGCCCACTTTGTTTAAATAATGGTAACAAAATTAAATGGATGCATGATTGTAAATACATATATGGGTGAATGTAGATAGATAAGGAAGAGACTGAGATAATAGATATATAGATAAAGGAATGGATGGATAAATAATAGACATATTCAATTTAATTATAGATGGATAAAGTACTCAATAATTTAGGGAAGTTTTTAGATAACACACGGAGAGATGAAGGAATGGAAGAACGGTTGGACGTAGAATTGATAAGGAAATGTATGGTGGTAAGGAACGAAGGAAAGAAGGAATGAGGTACACAGTGGGAGGAATGATAAATGGATGAATAAGTGAGAGGTGGGTGACTTGGTTATAGATGGAGAAGGTGAGGGAGGAAGACAGGAAAGAAAGGGAGAAGGGAGAGACAAGATTTAGTGGAATATTATGTTAACGAGGGCAAATACATTATCAGAAACTCATTAGCACATTTTTAAGGGATACTGATAAAAAGAGCGTCTAAGAGGGAGCCAACGGAACGCCTGGATCAGTGCATGTAATAGAGAATGCTGGTCCTTGCACTTTCTTGTACGTAGCAGTAGTGTCTCTTAGGATTTGGTTCACGCTGAGAGATAGTTTGGTAGAGATATTTTTTGTAGTATGTAATAAATGTGTTAAAGGTTAGATTAAGTTACTTTACTTTAGGTTATGCTAGATTAGTTTAGTATAGGTTAGGTTAGATTAGATTAGATCAGTTTGATATACTTTACTTTATTTTAGTTTAGGTTAGGATAAGTTAGATTATGCTATGTTATGTTAGTTTAGTTTAGTCAACTTTATTTTTCTTTACTTTACTTTGTTAAGTTAGATTAGATAAGGTTACGTTAGGTAATTTTAGGTTTGATTTGGTAAGAATATTACTGAGTTTTTGTTAATGGGAATGTTTCATCAGCTAGACAACGGGAGGTGAATACGTTAACAAGTTTGTGTTAAGGGTAAAAACTTGTGTGGTGTCGATAGAAAGGTTTTGTCAGTTAAACAACGAATACACTGGAGGTTGTTGGAGTTTTCTGTTTGTTGGGTCCTTTCTGGCTACGCGCGAAAGCTTCGAAATAAAGTCCGAAATATGTTCAGATGAGAAATATGATGAAATAGCAAGATAACGAGGACTGTGGGAAAGTGTAGAAGGTTAGGTTAGTTTATTACTTTTCAGTGGCTCATCTATTCTTTAGTTTTGATTTATCCATTGTTTCATTTTGTTTTTTTTGTTTTTTCTGTGAGAGGAAGTTTGCAAGTTATAGGTAGTATAATGATAAGTAGTATTTATCATGGACGGTGATAATGATTATAGTAATAACAACTGCCGGAGCTATGACCGTCAGCATCACTATCATTATTAAAAATCTACATGCAACACAAATTTTTCACTTTTATTGTTTTCAACGAGAAAAAAAAGAGGAAAAAATGGTGCATTTTCTGACTAATCACGCCTTGTTGAATCCCAAAATGGTGTACCTTGATGTGCGCCGCCAATGTTTGATGGTAAGCGTATGTTAATTACGAATCATTGATCACATGTTTAATCTGTTACGTGGAATAACTAAAGCAAAAAGCATTGATATTTGTTTCTATTGGATGTGAACAGATCATGAAAAAAACGTAAAGGAAAAATCATGCCCAATATAAAAGAATAAATAAATAAAGTTGGCACAGGAAAAATATGAATATATAAATATGTATGTCAATTTATCATCATAATAGATAAGCTGTTAGAATATAGCCTCGCAAATACATTAAGGCAGCCTACTGCAGCCTTACTAAAGTTACACTGCTTAATTAAGAAAGTCTTGATGTAAGTCCCATTGACGGACATTCCTTTGTGAAAGCCTCCCCGAAAATAACTCCATTTAATGATGAATTTACCGATTTCAGCATAACGTGTTTTGACAAGCTAGTCTTATTTGCCTTGCGAGATTTATTAAGGAAACGTTTCTCTTGTGGAAATTAATCAAGGAAAAATTCGTGATTGGTATGAAGGAGTTAATATTTATTGTATATATAAGTAATTTTTGATATCGGTTTAGTTGCGTGTTACACTCCAAGGACTTTTGGATGTTTGCTTTACATTTCAATCAATCAAATCAATCAACTCCTGTGGCACCCTGAGGGATACATAGGGCCTCAATGAATTCACGCCACCACCATCTATCCTGTGCCAACTCCTCCAAATCCTCCCAACACTCTTCACCAGCTTCTCGCCTCATTGTGCGCATCCACGTCTCCTTCGGCCTTCCTCTCCCTCTTCTACCCTGCACTTGCCAACCGGGTGGTCCCCGTACAATCACTCCCTCCCTTCTGAAGACGTGTCCTAGCCATTTCCATCGAGACAAACTAATATATTCATCTGCCAGTTGCACACCCGTAATTTTTCTCCCTCTATCATTTGAAACCCTATGCCTCCACTTAACTCCTAAAATCCTTCGCAAAGCCTTATTTTCTAAAACCACGAATTTCTTATCCGATGTTACTGTACTATACCACGATTCATGCCCATAAATTAAAATAGTTCTAACCATAGTTTTATAAATTTTTATTTTAGTGTGTACTGAAAAGTTATTATTATTCCACACAGTTTTTAACATGCCCATCGCTTGATTCGCCTTCCTTAACCTTTCCTCAAACTCCACTTTTAACGATCCATCCATAGACAAAAGCGTACCAATATATTTAAACTTTTCTACTTGTTTCACAACTCTTCCCCCAATCACGCAAGCTCTTGGGTTAGCAATATTCATATTAATCATTTCCGTTTTTGCACAATTAATAATCAAGCCAACGTTTCCCCCCTCTCTCACTGTACAATCTAAGACCCTTTGCATCTCATCTGTTCCTTCTCTAATAAGCACAATGTCATCTGCATAATCCAATTCTGCTAATTTACGTCCCTCTCCCCACACAATTCCAGCATTATTTTCCTCTGCAACCCTCCTCATCACATAATAAGGACAAACAACAAAAGGGAAAGAATCCCTCCCTGAATCACACCCGACTTAACTTCAAAAGCCTCACTCAAGGACCCATCACTCATAACCTTACAAAACGTACTCTCATGCAAATCTTTAACCAACGTCACCAACCACTCTGGAACACCATAATACGTCAACACTTTCCCCATCGCCTCTCTAGAAACACTGTCAAAAGCCTTCTCAAAATCAACAAAACACAAGCTTAAACTAACCTTCATTTCATTTGCCTGTTGCATCAAATGCCTAACAACAAAGATCTGATCATTACATCCCCGACCTTCTTTCTTTCTTTGGCTGAAATTAAAGAACACTTCGCCACAGCGTTACAGTTGGCAGTAGGCAGCTAACTTGCCCATATGCCCACACCCACCGAACTCAGCTAAGCTAAAGTCAAGCGCGTGTCGGCTGCACTTCTCGACCATTTCACTCTTAAAGAATTCATCTGCCCGAAAAGTGCATCCACCTCCCTGCCTCCGAAGGCTTCGATCTGTGTAGGTAGGGGGCGATCATATCCTCACTAGCCATATACTACCAAGAATATATAGACTACACTCACAACCTGTATCAAACATAAATATACCAATAGATTTCCACCAATTATCTCCAGCTTATTGACTCTGCACACACACACACACACACACACACACACACACACACACACACACACACACAAACACACACACACGCACACGCACACACACGGTAGATATACAGTAACTCCTGCTATATAAGTCCGCAAGGCAGGGGGGGGCCGGGGCAGGGAGGCGCCCACCGCCCAGTGACGTCACTCACAGCCGATGACGTCACAGCTGATGACGTCACAGCTCAATATTTACGTAGCGCAAACCATTTTGAAAATGACCCCTCGATAAAACGATGACAGATCAATCTATTGCATCTGTTTCGACGCGATAAATAGGATAACTAATTCCCAAAGTACAAACACACTCCTAAAAAGACAAATTCTTAAGAAATTCTACGGGAAAAAAAAGTTTTTTTTGAAAATATGATACTTTTGAACACTCGTTAGATACCCCCTAACTGCCAATTCAATGGAACCAAAACACATTTCAACATAATCGATCCATTATTCTTCATTATTTTTAACACTTTGGAGTGATTGAGAGGCAGAAATAAACTGTTGAGAGGCTGATAATGAAGTTTTTAATGTAATATTGACACTGCTGATTAACACAGTTCCTCTCCACTCACTTCACTCAACTGTACACACAAAACATCACTGTATATGAACTATCTTTTGCCATTAATAACAACTTAATACAACCTCTAATAAAAAAAGTGCATTGGGCGTTGCAAGAAATTTAGCGCAGAAATGCCCCCTTATTTACCCCCCAATACCGCCCACCACAGCCACCTCCACCACACACACGCACGCAAATCACTCCAAACACGCCACAGTACTCATAAAAAAGCCTTAAATGTGACTATTGATCCCAAATAAACAGTCCAGAAGCAAAGACAATATCCTGCTGGTGGGGGCGCCCCGGTGGGGTACGGCCCCCCCCCTCCTCTCTCCCTCCCACCTTCATTACGCTTAAACTTGACCGCGAAAACTATGTCTGAGTGGCTCGTATGAAAGATTAATACTGTAGCAGCAGACTAAAAGAGAAAAAAAGAAAGGAGTCAGTTTCTACACTTTTAAAGGTAATGAGTGACTGGCTTTACATTTCATTATATTCATTGAAAAGCTGATTTCACTGTTGCTCATTTTACTCCTATTACGTTTAAAGGAAAAAAAATGAGATTATGGTATTTGCTTTGTAGATTGGAGATAAGGAACGAATATTCTTGCATTTCTTTAGGTGTATGTAGGAGACCAAACCTTGTATGAAGAAAAGTAAGAATGATCAGCTTAACCTTGTATTATATAAAAAAAAAAAAAAAAAAAAAAAAACAAGGAGAAATTCAATATAAAAAACAAAGAACTGATATATGTCTACGCTCGAAGGCAAAGTTTTTCGTACTAAGTTAAGGTTTGTTCCTGCAGAAATTGCGAGTAATCAGCCATTATCCCAGCACTCTGGCCTGATACCTGCCCTCCATCACTAAAATGTCCTGTTGGAAGCACTCATCTTGCTCGTCGCTCACACCTACATTGTTGCGCCCAAACTCCTGGCGGTAGTGCAAGAAATGTGTTTTTGGTGAAATGTGACCTTGTTTAAATCCTTTCACGGCGACGGGAGTAAACATCTGCCACTCACCAGGATTAGATTCTCACCAAGTTCTCATGAAACTGAAGCACGAAGTCAGTAATGCATTAATACAAATAGTTCTCTTGTTCATGAAGTCTACTAGTTGCACGGAACGCCGCCAAATATGCTGTAATATTATTTTCACTCGAAGCCAACAAACAGATTCCATTAATTTAACAGTGAGTCTCGCAGTTTACCTTTTGTCCGTCCTCGCTCATATTTACACAAGTTTCTCGAGATTGCTGGCCTCGCGCTGGCGGACGAAATGTGGAACAGCTTCATCATTCTTCCGTCAAGTGGAGATTGAAATTTACACTTAACATGGAAATATTTAAATGCACGTGTCTTTTTTTCTTTTTCTTTGTTTGTTTTGATTACAGTGCGTTTGTGTTGAGAAATGTAAATGAAAAGAAAGAAAAGACCCACTAAAATCTTTGTTGCATGCTGACATCTCCATTAACTCCCCAGTGTTCCATGGATTCTTTGGCAGGGTCTGTGTCCTCTGCCTCACCCGTCCGTCACCTGGCTAGTCTTGTCTCCTGCTGGCTGTCGCGTCACACTTCAGGCGTCAGGTTCCCGCTCGTTCCGGACAGAAAATAAAATTACCAATACGTGTCTCTTTCCAAGGACTCGTCACCTGATCCTGTGATTCGTGCACCTCCTACCACTCCCTCAGTATTGCGATTTTATACACCAATACATCGAAAATACACCATGATACAAAATGAATGGAAAGTTCAGCATAGTACAGAATATACTGAAAGCACACCATGATACAGGATTCACCCCAAATGCACCACAGTACACCCACGTCACCTTGAAACACTCACATACACTTGAGACTATAGGGAAATAAAGATGGCCGGGTCAGGTACAAAAAGTTTCTGATACGAGTAAAAATGTGTTCATGGACATTTCCCCCGCCCTGATAAGCTCGAGACAGACATCCTTACTAGAAGAAAATGCATTAAATGTTTTTCGCAACCCTTGATTTATGCAATCTCTCACACTCTTCTCGTTTTTCCCTAAAGGATAAAAAAAGAAAAGAAAAAGCAAGACTTCCGTGTTTTAGATCCCTTTCCTTCTCACTTTTCCTCATGAGCATCCCTTCCACCTCCTCTCCTCCCCGTCATCTCCGCGTCTCCCTGCCATCCGCGTCTTCCCTGATGCATAAAGTTCCTTGAACCTTCATCAGGGAGTCATTCACTCACACCTTCAGGGTCACGTCAGGTTTGCACTTCGCTTTATACCATCTATGCATTTATAAAGAACAGGAAATGCAGGTTTGAAATATCTTCTGCACTGCACACGACGTTTTCCTCACCCTGGGAAACCACATATATAAAGTAAATAAAAGAAAATACTCAAAAGCATGAGGAGTTTATTGTTTTTAATGATATTGTATCATTGTTTATTACTTAATACTTAATATAAATATACAGTGATCTATGCATATATGCACAGTTTTTCTGCCTTCTTCAATCGTCTGCAGAAGCATTGCAACGATGAGATTATTTCAAAGAATATTCATGAACTGCGTGGTGTTTGTATGGGAGAACAAGAGTATTAGTGTTTCAGTCTTGCAGGGCGGTGGACTGGGTGTGTATGCAGTGTGGGTGTGTTGTGGCGGAGACAGGGGTGTGCCGGGATGATGTACAGGGTGTAAATGAGCCACCAGGAATACAGAGGGTGCTGTGTGTGCGGTGTAAGTGGAAGAAGAGCCCAATGCAGGGTGGTGGGCTGGCGGGCGGCTTGGCTTGTGTGGGTTGCGGAGTGTTGGCGTTCGTGACTGGAGTGCTGAGAAACCCCTTTGTGTGAAAGCGAAAATGTGAAATTAGAATGTGCGGTGGTGGGATGGAGGTGGAGGAGGAAGATGTGAAGAAGTCTTTGGTGGGAAAAATACTCGAAATTGCTGAATAGAGTGAAGGGTATGTTAGATTATTGCAACTCTACCGATACGCCGAGGAAGCTGTGCCAATACGGGCCTCGTGCTGACAGTCTGACAGCTTCATCTTTAAAATCTATAAAGGAACTTTTACTACGATACATGTGATGAACAGATAAACCTGATTTTTTCTCCTCGTTTTTTGTTGTTGAATTTTTTTTCTTTGTGTGTATGTGTTTCTCCTGTATTTTCAAGTTTTTGTCTTTCTTTTTAGAGGATTTGCTTAATTTTCTGAACATGTGCAGTATCACAGTCATGCATACGGCAGAATGTATTAAGGCGCTCCGTGAGTCTGGGGGAATACCATCGGGCACAAGTTAAAAAGGAAAAAAAGTGAAATGTATGATGATTATATAATTTTAGTGTAATTTTAAAGTGATGTTTTCCTCGAGATTTTAAATCTGCAGCAATATAATTCTAAAGCACAAATTGAATGATGATATTAAGAAATTCTCTAAATTCTCACGTAATGCCAACAGTGCAGCGCTGGGGGCACCACGACGCTGTGTGTGAGTGTGTGTGTGGAAAAGATCCGCTGAAAAGATCTTGTGGCGATATGAAGACATGGGAATGCATGCCATTTTATGTGCAGTTATTCTTTTAATAAGTTCTTAATTTGGTTGTTTCCAGCATGGGGATGACAAGTAGAAATAATTCCAAGGAAAAGAATAAATTTGCTCTCAGGTCGAAGAAAACTGACAAAAATTTCACTCTTATTCACTAAATATAAATGCACCGACCTTATATTTTGGTTACTACAAAAAGACTAGAACATACAAGAACAGTGATAAGAACATGTGGAGAGAACGTACTTGAACATCAATGAAGTGTGTCATGTTTGGTTGACAGTCAAGTAAGGTCACCATGACGATCGTGTCAGACACTCTCAAGATTGTGACCTACATGGTCCCCGTGTGGCTTAACTATGGTGCCAGAAACTATTCCGCCCCACACCTTGCTGCCTCGGGGCCAGGAGTCCTCGGGCACCCACTCCGGCCAGGTGAGTGCAGGGAGACGCGGCACGCAGTGTGTCATTGGCGTGCTGCTCCCCGGTAAGCATCCCTCCGTGTTATTCTTCGGTGAAAGTTTTACATACTAAGTAGGCATATAAGAAATAGCGTATACTTAATATTCCTGCTGGAAAGATCTTGGAACATTCAACCATTTAAGCCTAAGTGGACGTTTAGGGAGGAGCGTGGTAAGTACGAGGGCAAGACATGCAGGCCTGTAGTGAGACTGTCCGTGTGGTGGCAGCTCCTCATTAGGGAGGCGTCCTGCGTGGTACAGACACACTCTCATGTCTTTCACTACACCATGTCTTTTGCGGTAGTTTGGTGACGCTGGAGGTGGTGCGAACAGCGACATAATGGCATCAATAAATCCTGAGTGATGCTACAGCGTGGCGAATTACGGTCTGGAAAAGCCTCGAGCACAGTACCATTCAAAAGGTGGTTATCGGCAGCGCCATCAGATAAGAGCGACAGCGCGTGTCTCTCTGCCGTGAATCCTCACCAGGTTAATAGCTATTGAGGCATGCCGGCATTCACCTGGGAGGAACAAACCCTTTGATGACACGCCCTCAAAGACATCACAGTAAATAGTGTCTGTGCTGGATCTAAGAACCTCGCTGCTCTCACTGAGTCTGGAACGTTACTTGTCAACGCGTTTCTGTATCTGTAAAATATTTCCAAGAGACTTTGAATGCCGGTTCATTATTCAGCTTCATTGCTGACTGAGGTTAGAAGACAGGCAAGAAAGCAATATCCGCATTGGTAGAATTAAAGCATTTAATGGAATTTTATCACCAGATAATTAAGACAGTGACATTGTCAGGGGCTTACCTCTTGATAAAATTTATAATGATCAAATTAATGAGTCAAAATAATGAACATGATATACACCTGAGTAAGATTAGATAAACTTAGTAATTTCTGATGGATTCTTGGAAAGCTTACAAACCTGAGACTAACTGTAACATGTTTATTGTATCAATGTGAAAAAAAGTAACTGATTGCATTTGACAGAGAAATGTAGTAATGATAGTTGTAGTATTGCGTCGCCACCTGGTTTTCCTGTAGCATACCTTCAGTTTTGACAGAAAGGAAGTAGAGGTAAACTTGCTTAAAAACACAGGCATTGTTCAATGCATCCGGACAGAGCAGAGGCAGGAATCTCAGGATCTTATTGGTAGTTGTTCAAAGGCAGTGATGAGGTAGGAGCCTGTCACTTGATCACACGCTGGGTGAATTCACTCTCAGTTGAATTAGTCAAATGACTGAGGATGTGTGAAGTACGTTGCAGTGATTCCTTTCTATTTTTAGCCTTAGTTTGTAGAGGACACGGTGGAAGAGGTAGTAGGAAAAGAAAGATACTCGTAACCTAGATAAGACATCATAATGGATCCTTACTCTTTCCTAAGGTAACTATAAATTAAGAACATCGTGCAATGGCGTAACTTACTGTCTCTATTTCTTATGACGATAATGGCAGCTATAACAATGAAACACGCTACCGTCACGTCACCCATATTAGTTAGTATAGGTAGTTTCTTGTACTGGACTGAGACGGAACCATTTTTAACCCAACGCCCTGTACACACTCCTCAATGGTGCTGCTCGTAGCTGAGACCAACAAAGGGATTATTCTCAACGTAATACAACACTGTATCCTCTCTCTCCGATTCCCGAAGTCTGGCTAATGAATGTTGGGCTTCAGGAAGATTCACTTTGGGGGGGTTGAACGGAAACCTCTCTTACGTTAATTGTCTTTGCGTTGGAACTGATCTAGGGATTCTGTAAAGCGCCTAATGCTTCAGATTGACTCCGTGTGTACCGTTTGTTTGCATTATTATCTTTTTTTTTCCAGGAAGTGTTTCAGTGCACTGTTGCATATGAAGTTTTGTAGCAGTTATTTAGCAGCAGCACAGCAGCAGTATTATTATTATTATTATTATTATTATTATTATTAGTAGTAGTAGTAGTAGTAGTAGTAGTAGTAGTAGTAGTAGTAGTAGTAGTAGTAGTAGCAGTAGTAGTAAATGGAGAGAGAGAGAGAGAGAGAGAGAGAGAGAGAGAGAGAGAGAGAGAGAGAGAGAGAGAGAGAGAGAGAGAGAGAGAGAGAGAGAGAGAGAGAGAGAGAGAGCACCTTTGTAAGTTACGGTCGCAACAATAAACACAAAACAGTTCAATTAACAGTGTTTATGTGTGTGTGTGTGTGTGTGTGTGTGTGTGTGTGTGTGTGTGTGTGTGTATTGGTTGTAGGTTAGACATAAATAATCATGATGTGTTCATACGAAACTTAACTAAGGAGTTAGTGAATGATTTGTAATAATGAGGTTGCTGTGGGAATCAGCAGTTCTCTCTCTCTCTCTCTCTCTCTCTCTCTCTCTCTCTCTCTCTCTCTCTCTCTCTCTCTCTCTCTCTCTCTCTCTCTCTCTCTCTCTCCAGCACAAAAGATAACTGGCACAATGGAAAAATAAATCATCTAAAAATCTCACGTTATTTCTATATTTCACAAACAAGTATAGCAAGAGTTCGGAGAAAGAATCTCTCTCATCAATTGTTCCGTTATCTGTTCACGTGGATATTTATAGAGGGGAAGCTACGGTATTATATTTTTGTGTTAAACATGCTTTGAGTTGATTAATTAAGTGTGCAGAGCCGACAAGGCGTGAAGAACAAGTTTTTTCTGAATTATCTTAACCATCAGCCAGAAGATTGTGATGTGTTGGTAACCTTGGGCAGTGTATCCTGTAGATGCTGACACACACACACACACACACACACACACACACACACCGCATAGTGTAGTGGTTAGCACGCTCGGCTCACAACCAAGAGGGCCCGGGTTCGAATCCCGGGCGCGACGAGGCAAATGGGCAAGCCTCTTAATGTGTATCTAGCCCCTGTTCACCCACACAGCAGCAAGTAGGTACGGGATGTAATTCGAGGGATTGTGGCCTCGCTGTCCTGGTGTGTAGTGTGTGATGTGGTCTCAGCCCTACCCGAAGATCGGTCTGTGAACTCTGAGCTCGCTCCGTAGGGAAAGGCTGGCTGGGTGACCAGCAGGCGACCGAGGTGAATAACACACACACACACACACACACACACACACACGTTAAGATACTCTATTGCTTCAGTTCTCCTTTCATTCTCCTTGTTCTCATTCTTGAGCTTGTCATCTCCTCCTCCTCCTCCTTCTCCTCTTCCTCCTTCTCTTCCTCATCCCTCTCATCTTCCCTAACAATTACTGAATGGGGTGTGATGGGTGACTTCCTCTTCAGTTAATGGATACTTTTGTGTAACTCTCACGCCGCCGGCCCTTCCTTTCTTTCTTTCTTTCTTTGCACCTTACTCTTACTTTGGTCTCACTTCAAGCCTTTCTATTCAGAGTCGTATCTTTTCACCGTGTTATCAGTGCGTATCTCTGTTTATGTTTTGTTATTTTCTTTATCCATGTATTTCTATTTCGTGTTGTATCTCAGTGGGTTATTTCATTTCATATTGCTTTTTCATGTTCTCCATCATACTGAATAGGTAATATTTTTGCGTGTATCTGATTATTTTTTTGCTTCTTTTAAATTGCGTTTATGTAAAGGAGCATTAAATGTGACTGGGTCTGGTGTGGAAAACATGTACATTTTTTTTTCGTACTTTTTTTTGTGATGAGCAGTTCAAACCATTTAATTAAACCTGTCCATAAATATATTTACGTGTTGCCGTGCGGCCGATCGGGAGGGTAATCTCACCGATGAATTTGCTGTTTAGCTGGCCAGGTGCTTGCTGACAGTGGCCGGAGGGGAGGAAGGGGGGGAGCAGCCATGCATACTAGGAACCACAATCTGACACTCGTGCGCGCAAAAGTATATTTCCCTTCACCCTGGAATATATTGGCCATGTATGCAAATATGCCGTACGTGACGTCATCGTATGAAGGGCACGGGTGGGGCCGGGGAGCCAAATAACGCTTTGTAATCGAGGGCGGCGTCTGTCCCTCGATTTGATGTAGAGGACCAGAGCGAGTTACATGTTTACACGGAAATCACTCCCCCATGTCAGGACGCTTGATGAACTGAAACAGGAAGAGCGAGAGGCAAGGGAGAGGAAAAAAAAAATAAAGCAGCAAATACAGCTCTAGTGAGGACATTGTGCCGCCGTTTGCGAATATTTCATTGTTCAGACATAAAAGTTCTTATTGAGTCAATGGCGTCTTCCTGTTAAAATTGAAGCTGCGTTAGGATTCCAAGTGAATTTTTGGTAAAAGTAAATTTTTTTGTCTGCCGTGGTAACGAAATTCCGGGCTTGAAAATGCAATTGATGCGAGTCTTTCGATTTATGATGATCCGTCTGATGCTGTAATGCCGTTTGATAAGTGTATTTGCATAATTTTTAATTACAAATGCCGAGTGTTGTGTGTGCGCGACGCATTCATTTGGGGGCCACAATACACCTGCGTGTGCATTGTCTGACTGGTGGCTCGCCCCTGCCTGTGTTGGGGCAGGAGGAGGAAGAGGAAAGGGAAGAGGAAGAGGAGGAGGATGAGGAGGAGGACGACGACGACGACGACGACGACGATGAGGAAGAAGAGTAGTCAGAAATCTACATCGTCATTCCTTGTTGGTCATTTCCTTAGAGCGTCATCCTCCTTGTGTAAAGAAAATGCAACATATATGTAGTTCTTTGCTGTCGCGACTTCTATCGATTTAAAGTGATGGTTGGCTATCAGTGCCGCTGTGCCAAAGCGCCTAGTGTCTCCCAATGATAAGTGTAAGTGTCCCGCGCCACTATAAGCCGCGACTAACGACCCATTTAGGCAATAAAGGAGGAGTGAGTCTTGATTTACTGCCTCCTGAGTTCTTTTTGTCTCGCCCCCTACCACTTTGTAGCGCGAGTTGGTACACAAAATGTTTAGTTTGGTGTTCAGTGTCCCAGACCAGGTGTGGCCCGGGCCGCCCTCACCTGATACTGCATGTCTGCGCTGAATTCTTCTGTCTCGTGTTGGATTCTTTCCTTGCCTCCTTGGTCTCTCTGGACGCCACCACTTCTTCAGTCCTTTAGCCCACGATTTGGGCCCCCTTATCCTCCAAATTTATCCACTGCCTTCCGCTTCCTTTGTCCCCAATCTCTTGATCGTGCCTCTTTTCTCCCCCACGTCCCTGTCCTCCCCTTCTGGTCTCCTTCCAGCTTCCGTCACGGACCGCCGGCTTCTCCTGAACGAATGTCATAATGACGTTTGCATCAGTCCCTGTCATCCTCCACCTGCCCAAGTTAGTTCCTTCGCCGTTTTCTCCTTTCATTCCTAAGAGAAAAAATGTCACGGAACGAAGGACGAAGCGTGACGAGACTGAATGCTTTAAGGCGCTTTGCTTCCACATCCACATCCACATTCACACCCACACTCACACCCACACCAGACCAGCACCCAGCGCATTCACCCACCTCGTGTCGCCAGCACCGCCAGAAGCCCCTCCAGCCCCTACCGCAGTGCTTAGCTGGCGACGCACACCATTGTCTGTCTGGTCGATGATAGGGGGCGTACTGAGGAACCTCTTTAGGGGGACTCCATATTACAGGCTTGTGCTGTGATGTGTGGGAGGTGGTGTTTGTAATCTTGTCTCTGTTTTTTTTTTATTTGTTTGTTTCTTATTCATAACTGTTTTTGTTACGGTTTACTTTGTTTGTCTATATTTTCTTGTTTATTTTTAGTTTTTCATATTTCCTTTCTTCCCATTTTTCGTCTAAGGCTTAACTCAGAGTCAAACAAGGGAAAGGAAATCCTGCTTAGTAGTTTACCCAAAACGATAATTAAGAGAAGTGCTACTTTATGATTATAACAGTGTTTACTTTATTATAATTTAACAGATTATTTTGCACAATTAAAGTGGTAATGAGGCGGCGTACATTGTAGCAGGCAAGTGTGTATTGCTCTTTTAATGAACACATTAAATTACGATGACGGAGGGAATCAGCATAATGAACTGGGGATGGGAGGCAGGGAGTGGAGGGCGGCAGGCGGGGCGGGGCGGGTGAGTGTAGAAGTGCGGGGTTAGGGCCGAGGCGCTGTTGTTGGAGACGCTGCTGCTTGTTCCGACCTTCCAAAGAGACCAAGGAAAATAAATGAACGTCTTATGATTTCATATTTGCTGGCAAGTGTATCTTAACCTCTCTCAATGAATTCTTAGGCTCTGAATACTCTCTCTCTCTCTCTCTCTCTCTCTCTCTCTCTCTCTCTCTCTCTCTCTCTCTCTCTCTCTCTCTC
>CM035204.1:1389334-1413456 GCA_020233015.1 Callinectes sapidus
CACACAACACACAACACACACACATGGTAGACACACAGCAACCCCTGCTATATAAGTCAGCAAGGCAGGGGGGGGGGGGCAGGGAGGCGCCCGCCCTATGACGTCACAGCTTATGACGTCACAGCTCAATATTTACGTAGCGCAAACCATTTTGAAAATGACCCCTCGATAAAACGATGACAGATCAATCTATTGCATCTGTTTCGACGCGATAAATAGGATAACTAATTCCCAAAGTACAAACACACTCCTAAAAAGACAAATTCTTAAGAAATTCTACGGGAAAAAAAAGTTTTTTTTGAAAATATGATACTTTTGAACACTCGTTAGATACCCCCTAACTGCCAATTCAATGGAACCAAAACACATTTCAACATAATCGATCCATTATTCTTCATTATTTTTAACACTTTGGAGTGATTGAGAGGCAGAAATAAACTGTTGAGAGGCTGATAATGAAGTTTTTAATGTAATATTGACACTGCTGATTAACACAGTTCCTCTCCACTCACTTCACTCAACTGTACACACAAAACATCACTGTATATGAACTATCTTTTGCCATTAATAACAACTTAATACAACCTCTAATAAAAAAAGTGCATTGGGCGTTGCAAGAAATTTAGCTCAGAAATGCCCCCTTATTTACCCCCCAATACCGCCCACCACAGCCACCTCCACCACACACACGCACGCAAATCACTCCAAACACGCCACAGTACTCATAAAAAAGCCTTAAATGTGACTATTGATCCCAAATAAACAGTCCAGAAGCAAAGACAATATCCTGCTGGTGGGGGCGCCCCGGTGGGGTACGGCCCCCCCCCTCCTCTCTCCCTCCCACCTTCATTACGCTTAAACTTGACCGCGAAAACTATGTCTGAGTGGCTCGTATGAAAGATTAATACTGTAGCAGCAGACTAAAAGAGAAAAAAAGAAAGGAGTCAGTTTCTACACTTTTAAAGGTAATGAGTGACTGGCTTTACATTTCATTATATTCATTGAAAAGCTGATTTCACTGTTGCTCATTTTACTCCTATTACGTTTAAAGGAAAAAAAATGAGATTATGGTATTTGCTTTGTAGATTGGAGATAAGGAACGAATATTCTTGCATTTCTTTAGGTGTATGTAGGAGACCAAACCTTGTATGAAGAAAAGTAAGAATGATCAGCTTAACCTTGTATTATATAAAAAAAAAAAAAAAAAAAAAAAAACAAGGAGAAATTCAATATAAAAAACAAAGAACTGATATATGTCTACGCTCGAAGGCAAAGTTTTTCGTACTAAGTTAAGGTTTGTTCCTGCAGAAATTGCGAGTAATCAGCCATTATCCCAGCACTCTGGCCTGATACCTGCCCTCCATCACTAAAATGTCCTGTTGGAAGCACTCATCTTGCTCGTCGCTCACACCTACATTGTTGCGCCCAAACTCCTGGCGGTAGTGCAAGAAATGTGTTTTTGGTGAAATGTGACCTTGTTTAAATCCTTTCACGGCGACGGGAGTAAACATCTGCCACTCACCAGGATTAGATTCTCACCAAGTTCTCATGAAACTGAAGCACGAAGTCAGTAATGCATTAATACAAATAGTTCTCTTGTTCATGAAGTCTACTAGTTGCACGGAACGCCGCCAAATATGCTGTAATATTATTTTCACTCGAAGCCAACAAACAGATTCCATTAATTTAACAGTGAGTCTCGCAGTTTACCTTTTGTCCGTCCTCGCTCATATTTACACAAGTTTCTCGAGATTGCTGGCCTCGCGCTGGCGGACGAAATGTGGAACAGCTTCATCATTCTTCCGTCAAGTGGAGATTGAAATTTACACTTAACATGGAAATATTTAAATGCACGTGTCTTTTTTTCTTTTTCTTTGTTTGTTTTGATTACAGTGCGTTTGTGTTGAGAAATGTAAATGAAAAGAAAGAAAAGACCCACTAAAATCTTTGTTGCATGCTGACATCTCCATTAACTCCCCAGTGTTCCATGGATTCTTTGGCAGGGTCTGTGTCCTCTGCCTCACCCGTCCGTCACCTGGCTAGTCTTGTCTCCTGCTGGCTGTCGCGTCACACTTCAGGCGTCAGGTTCCCGCTCGTTCCGGACAGAAAATAAAATTACCAATACGTGTCTCTTTCCAAGGACTCGTCACCTGATCCTGTGATTCGTGCACCTCCTACCACTCCCTCAGTATTGCGATTTTATACACCAATACATCGAAAATACACCATGATACAAAATGAATGGAAAGTTCAGCATAGTACAGAATATACTGAAAGCACACCATGATACAGGATTCACCCCAAATGCACCACAGTACACCCACGTCACCTTGAAACACTCACATACACTTGAGACTATAGGGAAATAAAGATGGCCGGGTCAGGTACAAAAAGTTTCTGATACGAGTAAAAATGTGTTCATGGACATTTCCCCCGCCCTGATAAGCTCGAGACAGACATCCTTACTAGAAGAAAATGCATTAAATGTTTTTCGCAACCCTTGATTTATGCAATCTCTCACACTCTTCTCGTTTTTCCCTAAAGGATAAAAAAAGAAAAGAAAAAGCAAGACTTCCGTGTTTTAGATCCCTTTCCTTCTCACTTTTCCTCATGAGCATCCCTTCCACCTCCTCTCCTCCCCGTCATCTCCGCGTCTCCCTGCCATCCGCGTCTTCCCTGATGCATAAAGTTCCTTGAACCTTCATCAGGGAGTCATTCACTCACACCTTCAGGGTCACGTCAGGTTTGCACTTCGCTTTATACCATCTATGCATTTATAAAGAACAGGAAATGCAGGTTTGAAATATCTTCTGCACTGCACACGACGTTTTCCTCACCCTGGGAAACCACATATATAAAGTAAATAAAAGAAAATACTCAAAAGCATGAGGAGTTTATTGTTTTTAATGATATTGTATCATTGTTTATTACTTAATACTTAATATAAATATACAGTGATCTATGCATATATGCACAGTTTTTCTGCCTTCTTCAATCGTCTGCAGAAGCATTGCAACGATGAGATTATTTCAAAGAATATTCATGAACTGCGTGGTGTTTGTATGGGAGAACAAGAGTATTAGTGTTTCAGTCTTGCAGGGCGGTGGACTGGGTGTGTATGCAGTGTGGGTGTGTTGTGGCGGAGACAGGGGTGTGCCGGGATGATGTACAGGGTGTAAATGAGCCACCAGGAATACAGAGGGTGCTGTGTGTGCGGTGTAAGTGGAAGAAGAGCCCAATGCAGGGTGGTGGGCTGGCGGGCGGCTTGGCTTGTGTGGGTTGCGGAGTGTTGGCGTTCGTGACTGGAGTGCTGAGAAACCCCTTTGTGTGAAAGCGAAAATGTGAAATTAGAATGTGCGGTGGTGGGATGGAGGTGGAGGAGGAAGATGTGAAGAAGTCTTTGGTGGGAAAAATACTCGAAATTGCTGAATAGAGTGAAGGGTATGTTAGATTATTGCAACTCTACCGATACGCCGAGGAAGCTGTGCCAATACGGGCCTCGTGCTGACAGTCTGACAGCTTCATCTTTAAAATCTATAAAGGAACTTTTACTACGATACATGTGATGAACAGATAAACCTGATTTTTTCTCCTCGTTTTTTGTTGTTGAATTTTTTTTCTTTGTGTGTATGTGTTTCTCCTGTATTTTCAAGTTTTTGTCTTTCTTTTTAGAGGATTTGCTTAATTTTCTGAACATGTGCAGTATCACAGTCATGCATACGGCAGAATGTATTAAGGCGCTCCGTGAGTCTGAGGGAATCCCATCGGGCACAAGTTAAAAAGAAAAAAAGTGAAATGTATGATGATTATATAATTTTAGTGTAATCTTAAAGTGATGTTTTCCTCGAGATTTTAAATCTGCAGCAACATAATTCTAAAGCACAAATTGAATGATGATATTAAGAAATTCTCTAAATTCTCACGTAAAGCCAACAGTGCAGCGCTGGGGGCACCACGACGCTGTGTGTGAGTGTGTGTGTGGAAAAGATCCGCTGAAAAGATCTTGTGGCGATATGAAGACATGGGAATGCATGCCATTTTATGTGCAGTTATTCTTTTAATAAGTTCTTAATTTGGTTGTTTCCAGCATGGGGATGACAAGTAGAAATAATTCCAAGGAAAAGAATAAATTTGCTCTCAGGTCGAAGAAAACTGACAAAAATTTCACTCTTATTCACTAAATATAAATGCACCGACCTTATATTTTGGTTACTACAAAAAGACTAGAACATACAAGAACAGTGATAAGAACATGTGGAGAGAACGTACTTGAACATCAATGAAGTGTGTCATGTTTGGTTGACAGTCAAGTAAGGTCACCATGACGATCGTGTCAGACACTCTCAAGATTGTGACCTACATGGTCCCCGTGTGGCTTAACTATGGTGCCAGAAACTATTCCGCCCCACACCTTGCTGCCTCGGGGCCAGGAGTCCTCGGGCACCCACTCCGGCCAGGTGAGTGCAGGGAGACGCGGCACGCAGTGTGTCATTGGCGTGCTGCTCCCCGGTAAGCATCCCTCCGTGTTATTCTTCGGTGAAAGTTTTACATACTAAGTAGGCATATAAGAAATAGCGTATACTTAATATTCCTGCTGGAAAGATCTTGGAACATTCAACCATTTAAGCCTAAGTGGACGTTTAGGGAGGAGCGTGGTAAGTACGAGGGCAAGACATGCAGGCCTGTAGTGAGACTGTCCGTGTGGTGGCAGCTCCTCATTAGGGAGGCGTCCTGCGTGGTACAGACACACTCTCATGTCTTTCACTACACCATGTCTTTTGCGGTAGTTTGGTGACGCTGGAGGTGGTGCGAACAGCGACATAATGGCATCAATAAATCCTGAGTGATGCTACAGCGTGGCGAATTACGGTCTGGAAAAGCCTCGAGCACAGTACCATTCAAAAGGTGGTTATCGGCAGCGCCATCAGATAAGAGCGACAGCGCGTGTCTCTCTGCCGTGAATCCTCACCAGGTTAATAGCTATTGAGGCATGCCGGCATTCACCTGGGAGGAACAAACCCTTTGATGACACGCCCTCAAAGACATCGCAGTAAATAGTGTCTGTGCTGGATCTAAGAACCTCGCTGCTCTCACTGAGTCTGGAACGTTACTTGTCAACGAGTTTCTGTATCTGTAAAATATTTCCAAGAGACTTTGAATGCCGGTTCATTATTCAGCTTCATTGCTGACTGAGGTTAGAAGACAGGCAAGAAAGCAATATCCGCATTGGTAGAATTAAAGCATTTAATGGAATTTTATCACCAGATAATTAAGACAGTGACATTGTCAGGGGCTTACCTCTTGATAAAATTTATAATGATCAAATTAATGAGTCAAAATAATGAACATGATATACACCTGAGTAAGATTAGATAAACTTAGTAATTTCTGATGGATTCTTGGAAAGCTTACAAACCTGAGACTAACTGTAACATGTTTATTGTATCAATGTGAAAAAAAGTAACTGATTGCATTTGACAGAGAAATGTAGTAATGATAGTTGTAGTATTGCGTCGCCACCTGGTTTTCCTGTAGCATACCTTCAGTTTTGACAGAAAGGAAGTAGAGGTAAACTTGCTTAAAAACACAGGCATTGTTCAATGCATCCGGACAGAGCAGAGGCAGGAATCTCAGGATCTTATTGGTAGTTGTTCAAAGGCAGTGATGAGGTAGGAGCCTGTCACTTGATCACACGCTGGGTGAATTCACTCTCAGTTGAATTAGTCAAATGACTGAGGATGTGTGAAGTACGTTGCAGTGATTCCTTTCTATTTTTAGCCTTAGTTTGTAGAGGACACGGTGGAAGAGGTAGTAGGAAAAGAAAGATACTCGTAACCTAGATAAGACATCATAATGGATCCTTACTCTTTCCTAAGGTAACTATAAATTAAGAACATCGTGCAATGGCGTAACTTACTGTCTCTATTTCTTATGACGATAATGGCAGCTATAACAATGAAACACGCTACCGTCACGTCACCCATATTAGTTAGTATAGGTAGTTTCTTGTACTGGACTGAGACGGAACCATTTTTAACCCAACGCCCTGTACACACTCCTCAATGGTGCTGCTCGTAGCTGAGACCAACAAAGGGATTATTCTCAACGTAATACAACACTGTATCCTCTCTCTCCGATTCCCGAAGTCTGGCTAATGAATGTTGGGCTTCAGGAAGATTCACTTTGGGGGGGGTTGAACGGAAACCTCTCTTACGTTAATTGTCTTTGCGTTGGAACTGATCTAGGGATTCTGTAAAGCGCCTAATGCTTCAGATTGACTCTGTGTATACCTTGTGTGCGTTTGTTTGCATTATTACCTTTTTTTTCCAGGAAGTGTTTCAGTGCACTGTTGCATATGAAGTTTTGTAGCAGTTATTTAGCAGCAGCACAGCAGCAGCAGCAGCAGCAGCAGCAGTAGTAGTAGTAGTAGTAGTAGTAGTAGTAGTAGTAGTAGTAGTAGTAGTAGTAGTAGTAGCAGTAGTAGTAAATGGAGAGAGAGAGAGAGAGAGAGAGAGAGAGAGAGAGAGAGAGAGAGAGAGAGAGAGAGAGAGAGAGAGAGAGAGAGAGCACCTTTGTAAGTTACGGTCGCAACAATAAACACAAAACAGTTCAATTAACAGTGTTTATGTGTGTGTGTGTGTGTGTGTGTGTGTGTGTGTGTGTGTGTGTGTGTGTATTGGTTGTAGGTTAGACATAAATAATCATGATGTGTTCATACGAAACTTAACTAAGGAGTTAGTGAATGATTTGTAATAATGAGGTTGCTGTGGGAATCAGCAGTTCTCTCTCTCTCTCTCTCTCTCTCTCTCTCTCTCTCTCTCTCTCTCTCTCTCTCTCTCTCTCTCTCTCTCTCTCTCTCTCTCTCTCTCCAGCACAAAAGATAACTGGCACAATGGAAAAATAAATCATCTAAAAATCTCACGTTATTTCTATATTTCACAAACAAGTATAGCAAGAGTTCGGAGAAAGAATCTCTCTCATCAATTGTTCCGTTATCTGTTCACGTGGATATTTATAGAGGGGAAGCTACGGTATTATATTTTTGTGTTAAACATGCTTTGAGTTGATTAATTAAGTGTGCAGAGCCGACAAGGCGTGAAGAACAAGTTTTTTCTGAATTATCTTAACCATCAGCCAGAAGATTGTGATGTGTTGGTAACCTTGGGCAGTGTATCCTGTAGATGCTGACACACACACACACACACACACACACACACACACACCGCATAGTGTAGTGGTTAGCACGCTCGGCTCACAACCAAGAGGGCCCGGGTTCGAATCCCGGGCGCGACGAGGCAAATGGGCAAGCCTCTTAATGTGTATCTAGCCCCTGTTCACCCACACAGCAGCAAGTAGGTACGGGATGTAATTCGAGGGATTGTGGCCTCGCTGTCCTGGTGTGTAGTGTGTGATGTGGTCTCAGCCCTACCCGAAGATCGGTCTGTGAACTCTGAGCTCGCTCCGTAGGGAAAGGCTGGCTGGGTGACCAGCAGGCGACCGAGGTGAATAACACACACACACACACACACACACACACACACGTTAAGATACTCTATTGCTTCAGTTCTCCTTTCATTCTCCTTGTTCTCATTCTTGAGCTTGTCATCTCCTCCTCCTCCTCCTTCTCCTCTTCCTCCTTCTCTTCCTCATCCCTCTCATCTTCCCTAACAATTACTGAATGGGGTGTGATGGGTGACTTCCTCTTCAGTTAATGGATACTTTTGTGTAACTCTCACGCCGCCGGTCCTTCCTTTCTTTCTTTCTTTCTTTGCACCTTACTCTTACTTTGGTCTCACTTCAAGCCTTTCTATTCAGAGTCGTATCTTTTCACCGTGTTATCAGTGCGTATCTCTGTTTATGTTTTGTTATTTTCTTTATCCATGTATTTCTGTTTCGTGTTGTATCTCAGTGGGTTATTTCATTTCATATTGCTTTTTCATGTTCTCCATCATACTGAATAGGTAATATTTTTGCGTGTATCTGATTATTTTTTTGCTTCTTTTAAATTGCGTTTATGTAAAGGAGCATTAAATGTGACTGGGTCTGGTGTGGAAAACATGTACATTTTTTTTTCGTACTTTTTTTTTTGTGATGAGCAGTTCAAACCATTTAATTAAACCTGTCCATAAATATATTTACGTGTTGCCGTGCGGCCGATCGGGAGGGTAATCTCACCGATGAATTTGCTGTTTAGCTGGCCAGGTGCTTGCTGACAGTGGCCGGAGGGGAGGAAGGGGGGGAGCAGCCATGCATACTAGGAACCACAATCTGACACTCGTGCGCGCAAAAGTATATTTCCCTTCACCCTGGAATATATTGGCCATGTATGCAAATATGCCGTACGTGACGTCATCGTATGAAGGGCACGGGTGGGGCCGGGGAGCCAAATAACGCTTTGTAATCGAGGGCGGCGTCTGTCCCTCGATTTGATGTAGAGGACCAGAGCGAGTTACATGTTTACACGGAAATCACTCCCCCATGTCAGGACGCTTGATGAACTGAAACAGGAAGAGCGAGAGGCAAGGGAGAGGAAAAAAAAATAAAGCAGCAAATACAGCTCTAGTGAGGACATTGTGCCGCCGTTTGCGAATATTTCATTGTTCAGACATAAAAGTTCTTATTGAGTCAATGGCGTCTTCCTGTTAAAATTGAAGCTGCGTTAGGATTCCAAGTGAATTTTTGGTAAAAGTAAATTTTTTTTTCTGCCGTGGTAACGAAATTCCGGGCCTGAAAATGCAATTGATGCGAGTCTTTCGATTTATGATGATCCGTCTGATGCTGTAATGCCGTTTGATAAGTGTATTTGCATAATTTTTAATTACAAATGCCGAGTGTTGTGTGTGCGCGACGCATTCATTTGGGGGCCACAATACACCTGCGTGTGCATTGTCTGACTGGTGGCTCGCCCCTGCCTGTGTTGGGGCAGGAGGAGGAAGAGGAAAGGGAAGAGGAAGAGGAGGAGGATGAGGAGGAGGAGGACGACGACGACGATGAGGAAGAAGAGTAGTCAGAAATCTACATCGTCATTCCTTGTTGGTCATTTCCTTAGAGCGTCATCCTCCTTGTGTAAAGAAAATGCAACATATATGTAGTTCTTTGCTGTCGCGACTTCTATCGATTTAAAGTGATGGTTGGCTATCAGTGCCGCTGTGCCAAAGCGCCTAGTGTCTCCCAATGATAAGTGTAAGTGTCCCGCGCCACTATAAGCCGCGACTAACGACCCATTTAGGCAATAAAGGAGGAGTGAGTCTTGATTTACTGCCTCCTGAGTTCTTTTTGTCTCGCCCCCTACCACTTTGTAGCGCGAGTTGGTACACAAAATGTTTAGTTTGGTGTTCAGTGTCCCAGACCAGGTGTGGCCCGGGCCGCCCTCACCTGATACTGCATGTCTGCGCTGAATTCTTCTGTCTCGTGTTGGATTCTTTCCTTGCCTCCTTGGTCTCTCTGGACGCCACCACTTCTTCAGTCCTTTAGCCCACGATTTGGGCCCCCTTATCCTCCAAATTTATCCACTGCCTTCCGCTTCCTTTGTCCCCAATCTCTTGATCGTGCCTCTTTTCTCCCCCACGTCCCTGTCCTCCCCTTCTGGTCTCCTTCCAGCTTCCGTCACGGACCGCCGGCTTCTCCTGAACGAATGTCATAATGACGTTTGCATCAGTCCCTGTCATCCTCCACCTGCCCAAGTTAGTTCCTTCGCCGTTTTCTCCTTTCATTCCTAAGAGAAAAAATGTCACGGAACGAAGGACGAAGCGTGACGAGACTGAATGCTTTAAGGCGCTTTGCTTTCACATCCACATCCACATTCACACCCACACTCACACCCACACCAGACCAGCACCCAGCGCATTCACCCACCTCGTGTCGCCAGCACCGCCAGAAGCCCCTCCAGCCCCTACCGCAGTGCTTAGCTGGCGACGCACACCATTGTCTGTCTGGTCGATGATAGGGGGCGTACTGAGGAACCTCTTTAGGGGGACTCCATATTACAGGCTTGTGCTGTGATGTGTGGGAGGTGGTGTTTGTAATCTTGTCTCTGTTTTTTTTATATTTGTTTGTTTCTTATTCATAACTGTTTTTGTTAAGGTTTACTTTGTTTGTCTATATTTTCTTGTTTATTTTTAGTTTTTCATATTTCCTTTCTTCCCATTTTTCGTCTAAGGCTTAACTCAGAGTCAAACAAGGGAAAGGAAATCCTGCTTAGTAGTTTACCCGAAACGATAATTAAGAGAAGTGCTACTTTATGATTATAACAGTGTTTACTTTATTATAATTTAACAGATTATTTTGCACAATTAAAGTGGTAATGAGGCGGCGTACATTGTAGCAGGCAAGTGTGTATTGCTCTTTTAATGAACACATTAAATTACGATGACGGAGGGAATCAGCATAATGAACTGGGGATGGGAGGCAGGGAGTGGAGGGCGGCAGGCGGGGCAGGGTGGGTGAGTGTAGAAGTGCGGGGTTAGGGCCGAGGCGCTGTTGTTGGAGACGCTGCTGCTTGTTCCGACCTTCCAAAGAGACCAAGGAAAATAAATGAACGTCTTATGATTTCATATTTGCTGGCAAGTGTATCTTAACCTCTCTCAATGAATTCTTAGGCTCTGAATACTCTCTCTCTCTCTCTCTCTCTCTCTCTCTCTCTCTCTCTCTCTCTCTCTCTCTCTCTCTCTCTCTCTCTCTCTCTCTCTCTCTCTCGTTTGGGATACTGTGGCAAAACGGTTCACGGTATATTTATTTTTAGTATTTTTTTCCTTCTCGGTGTACAGCGGCAATACATTACTTGCTACTGACGGTGCTGGCGCGGACTAGTTTTAGCATTTATGACCGAGGCTGAAGGAGCAAACAACGCACACCCCCTCGCTCTTGACCTGCAGCTGAGACACGAGTAATGGGTGACTTGGATGTGTTTTGTTTACGGCCCGTTGATTTGTGAGAGATCAGAGCCTACTGGGGCATCGCTACTCTATTGTATGACGAGTATTAGGTGGGTGGTCAGGATTAACTGCAGACAAAAGACTTAATTACGAAGAGAAGTCATGCGAGATGTATCACGCGACTACAGGCAAGGTGAAGCCCTCCGATGTCTTAAGGATGACCAGTACTCTCTCTCTCTCTCTCTCACTCACTTCACTCTCACTTCACTGTGTATGCTTTCTCTCTATATTGTTGTGATCTTGATGTCAAAGGCTCCATTTATACGATTAATTATTTCATTCATTAATTATTTCATTCTTCTTTCTTTCAATTATCAAAGCGTTGTGGTTGATTTCTTCCCGTGATTTAACTAGGATTCAGCAACATTAATGAAAATACCCGACTCTTTAGGACACTTCCTCTGCGGCATTTACAAACAGTCTTAATGGGAGAACAAAGCATGCCAGAATACAGCCCCAAATGGAGAGAAATCTAAGAAGTCTTTCCTATACCTTGGTGAACCGTGAATCTTAATGCCTCGCTGCCACACCAACCAGCAGTACTGTACCAGCTTGTGTTTGCTTGTGTTGCTCTTTCACCTGGGTAATGCAGGGCCCCTCACACTCGGCTTCCTGGTCTTTCTCTTCTCCCCTTCTTCTCTGCCTCGTTCGTCCCCGGCACCTCCGCTCGCTTTTCCTCACTGTCTCCTGCGTCCTTTTCCTTCCCTGTTTCCCGTTGCTGTGCTTAAATATTGTGCAGCGTAGCAGGCGCTATCCGAGAATCTCCGCGTATAGTCTGACCTGTTAAGAGGACAGCGAGGAACGGGGGTGGAAGAAGAGGAAGAGGAGGAGGAGGAAGAAGGAAAGAGGGAGGAGGAGGAGGTGGAGGAGAGGAAATTTGCTTCATATCATTTCCATGGACCCATTTCGCGTAGATCTCCCCAGATGGGCCCTGAACGCGAGGAGTCGTCTTGATCGTTGCCGCAAAGGGAGTCTCTGCCCATTTCTTGGCGGCCACTCACGATGATTCTCTCTCTGGCGGCGGCGGCGGTGGCGAGACGGAGCTCAGCGACACCCATTCCCAGCCCCGCCGCCCCGACCTTCCTGTCTTCCCCTTTGTGCGGCGGAGATACACGAACCTCACCAGTCGCCCTTTGCATACCTGTTATCATTTCAGAGACCCAAAGCTGAGAATATACGCCGCAGATATCTCGACGTGTGGACTCTCCCGCCGCTCAGGATTTCGTCATTACACCTGAATACATGACACACACACACACACACACACACACACACACACACACACACGGGCGCAGAGAGGGATCATGATGTTTTTCTTTGTCGTATTTTTAGCATTTTTCTTTTTTTTGTCTCACTTTTCCTCCTCCTAATTCGTCATCATCCTTTTTGCACTGTTGTTGTTGTTGTTGTTGTTGTTGTTGTTGTTGTTGTTGTTGTTGTTTATGCCTGCACGTCTTCAACAGCTTCATTCTCTCTCTCTCTCTTTGCTCTTCTCATCCTCTTCGTCTTTTCTTTTGGTTTGCTTTTCATTCCCCTATTTCCCTTTTCTTCTTATTTCATTCTTGTCGCATCTTCTCTTCTTTTATTCTGGTCTTCTTCCCTGGTAATATTATGAAGATCCCTCTTATCTCTTCTAAATCGAGTGTTTATGCGCTAAATCTCGCTCATCAAGGTAATATTCTTTCATGGGAATAAACTCGCTACCATCATCCTCCCCTCACTGCTGCCTCACCACCCCTCGCCCTCCTTCATCGACTCGCTCACACACTTTTTCCATCCCTACTCTTTTTCCTCAACTTTTAAAGCAACGCATGCGCTATCCACTCTCCTCTCGCCGCTCTCTCTCTCCTGATGTATACGAATTTTTTTGAGTTTACTGTGATCTCTTCAGTAAAAAGTTGGATTTTTTCCCCTTTTTTTTTCATACGCTTCATTATGAGTCATCTGTTATTATTCGGTACACATGTCAGCGTGTAGTCGTGTATTGTAAATGACCTGAATTGGAAAATATGCGGAATAACTGAAGCCAGCTACAGTAGTGCTTCTATATGTGTTTGTATTTATTTTTCTGATACTAGTAACATAAACAAAAAAATGTATGTTAGGTAGAACAGGATGAACTTTCCTCATGTAACATTTTTCCTGCGATTTGGTTTGTCTTCCGTATTAACAAGCCACCCTCGAGGTCTTTCGTCTCTACTCAGTCATCTCAAATAATTCTACTAGATAAAGACCGTTGAGTATACTCCTTTAGCTTATCTTTTCTCTCCTTCTTGTCGATGTGTATGTAAAGATTTCTTTGTTTTAGAACTGTGTTGTTTGGATCACAGTGAAACAGTTAAGATTGATTATAGGATAAGTATATTAATGGTCCACCGTTTTACAAGTTAACAATAACAATTATAGACTTACTGTGTGCCAGGTAATACTCTTATGAAGGGACGCTACAGACTTAAACATACTAGACTTCCATGCAGCACCACTTGGCTTCGCCTTAGTCCACCTGCCACAGATAAACCGATCCATGCTTGAACCCTGATCCAATCATGCTTTGCCGTCAACGTTCATTGATCCTCAGGAGTGTTGTAATCCTCCACCATGTAATATTACCTGGGTGCGTGATGATAAATACATTGAAAAGCTCCCTGATTTGTTTATTAATCAGAGCCGTCTGTTTAACTTACTGTGCCGCATGAAGTCTATTGTTCTAAGTGATCTCTTTCCTCACCGTTGCGGCATTAATGCACCGCAAGGCTCCAACTGTAAATTCAAGTGTTTTATCACCTTGTAAACTGTTTTTTTTTTATTTCTTGAGTTTCTTCACTGTTCCTTTGGCTTCTTTCGAGGTTTATTTTGATCATCTCTTTATAGAATGTTTCGTTATGGATTTCAACAGTGCTTCCTCAACTTGCTCATTGTTTCTTCAGTGTTTGATCTGTTTATGGAGTATTTCACCTCTTTTTTGGCGTTTGATCAGTGAGTTCAGTGTTTCATTCCTTCATGCAGTGTTTTTAATATTTCCTTAATGTTTTTCAATTTCATTTTCTTCATTTTTTCTGTGTGTTTGCTACGTTCTATGTCCTTAGCATTAGTGGTACTTCAACTCCGAGTCGCTGGAAAGTAATATATGAAACACACCCGTAAAAACGCCGATAATTTGCAGTGAGTAATGTATATTTTGTGTGTTTAGTAGCCGACCGGTGTGCGTATAGCCAGGAATACTCGTGTGAGCGTGGATATTTCGTTATCTGGTGTGCCCTTTTATTACAACTGTTTCATGTGTGTGTAATTGTTACTCTGGCTGATAGGTAGACCAGAGGGAGTGTTCCAGTCACTGCTAAGGAAAAGGGGGGAGGGGGTTGTCTCGCGTGGGAATGGCCGTGCACTGAAAGAAACCCTTACACACACACACACACACACACACACACACACACACACACACGCACACACACACACACACACACACACACACACACACACACACACACACAGAGAGATGATAAACAGGAAAGATGACACAAGCAGACAAAGAGAAGTGATAAAGGAGTTCGGGTGTTGTCACGTTAAGGGGGCGGCGTGTATGTAGGGTAATGTTTTTGTTTGCGGAGTCGCAGGAGGAGGAAGGGCGAGGGTTTGGATAAGGTGGCTCGTAAAGGAGATGCCTCTACTAATCCTGTGTGTGTGTAACATTGCTCAATATACAAGATCTTCGCATCACACACGCACATCACACGCACGAGGGGCGGCTTGGGAAGGACAGTATAATCTTGAGGCTTTTGAAAGAATGGATGTTGAATCTCATAGTAATGTCTGTGTTTTGTCTCAAGTTGGTGTGATGGTTCCTCAAGAAAATTGGTTTAATATGTGTTATTTCGCTGTTGTCTCCACTGTACATGAGAAGCGTAACTAAAATTATCAAAACATATGAATACGTGAATAGTGTCCCTTCCTCTACAAGAAATGAGAGAGAGAGAGAGAGAGAGAGAGAGAGAGAGAGAGAGAGAGAGAGAGAGAGAGAGAGAGAGAGAGAGAGAGAGAGAGAGAGAGAGAGAGAGTGAATGTGAAAGCTTTCTTTATCTTAAATCATACTATATCATATTGTACACATGGAATTGTTTATCTTCAAAAGCGCGCCAATTTTAAGCCGTGTTTCACTGAGACTTTCTCTCACGATTTATATGTGTGTATGTATTTGTTCATATATATACGTTTTTGTTTCATTTCACATTTATATTTCCCCAGGTGTTTTTCCGTTTTTTTTTTTTTTTTCGCAGTCTGTTCATTTTTCTCCTTGTTTTCTTCAGTTTGTTTTTAAATATTTCATACATTTTTATTCCTTTTTCACTGTTTTGATGTATTTGCCTCGCTTCGTTTTTTTGCATTATCATTGTTATTTCTCGTTCCTTTCCGTGTTTTATGCTTTTATTCTGCATCTTCTATCTTTAGAATTTTTGTTCATGTTAACGAAGAGTGCACAGATGTGAATAGAATGTAGTATTGTTGACGTTGAATAGATACTGGCAGTGCTGTGGCTGTGTTTATATCCATTCTGAATACAAGGCTGCGCTGAACTCGTCCATGAGGAGAACTTGGTGTTTTCCAGTGTGCTTCCTTTCTGGCACAGGATGTCACACCTGCACAGAACTTCTGGCAGGGATATTAATTACGCAGGTTATTGTTATGAGTGATTGTTTATATCGGTGACTTAGCATTATAGGTTTCTGTTTCTTGCTCTCATTTACTTTGTTACAACATTTTTCCCCTTTCTTTTTACTTAATTTCACGTATGACTTGCTCCTGCACTGGGACATAAGTAGAGGGAATTTTGTATCAGGGCAGCTATACTGAGAGCGCTCTCCATCTGACGAGAACTGTAGCATGTTCGTCCAACCGTCGTTTTGAACTCCACGGAGATATACTTGTACAAAGCAGCGGTTCTGGGAAAGGCGCCCATCTATCATTAAGCCTCTTGTTGTTGTGGGGTGATGCCTTAGCGCTTTGTGGTGGATTGTTTTGAGCTTCAGGAAAACCTCGGTGCATCCTTTTATGCTTTGTGGTTTTCGTATCCTGCACAATATCTGTTGAAGAGACCTTAGTTGTAGTACGCCATTTGGCAAGACTTGAGGAGGGAAGAGGACATTGAAGACTATACTCTATTCTACTGGTGGAAGCAAGAAAAGTCAAGGGTCGCCAAGACTCGTGCACTAAACCTTGTCTTCTCGCTGGATATCAACCTACTCTCACCTATAAGTGTTTCATGTTTTACACGTAACGTGATATTGTGACTACTGCCATCTCCACTCTGATGTTGACGGCTGGAGTGTCCATTACAGGGAACTAAAATGTCACGGCAGACCACTTTGTGCCTTCTTACATGTCTGTCCTTGCTCTTCCCTCTCCCTTTGAAGGAATGACTTGATTATTATTTTTTCTCAATTGCGAAGTATGGTTCGAGAAAATAGAACCGCACACACACGAACGCACACTTTTAAAAAACACACACACACACACACACACACACACACACACAGAGGTTTTGAAGTGGCGGGCTTTGTTCAGCGATAGCGCGAGAAAAATTATTTTGTTGTGTGGAGTGACGACATGGTGCTGGCGGGGGCGGCGGCGCGCACGGTGGCGGCGGTTGTGGGTTTGGCTTCGGCCGCAAGTGGTTGAGTGGGCTTGGAGTGTCAACAAACAGTGAGCCGCACAGCACACAACTCGATTCTTCCAAGTTTGTGAATTACGGGAACTTGCTGCTTGGTTTCCCTCACATATCACGAAGGACTCCAGTTTGCGTGGTGCATAGTCTGATAAATACTCGAATAAAGAGATGATTGCTTTTTAATTAAAATTCAACATCTGCCGCTGCTGATAAAGGGCTTTAAAGGCTGTGGCACACGTGGCACGATTGTACACCATCAAAATAAGTAATTAACTCGCATAACAGTCCAGTCTCCTTTGCTGATTCGTAAAAAAAGATATATATCCGGCGCCTCTCACGGTGTAAAGTTGAGACGAGTTCCATCCCTGGGCTCCCCTTCCTATTGTAACAGAAAAATATATTGCTTCACTATAACATGTGGAAGTTGGAATGGTGTGCCAATAAAGGCAGGGGTACTGTGCCAATAATAGAAGGGGGAAGAACTGTGCGCTAATAAACTGCATCTCGACACTTCCACTGCGGCGTGCTGGCAACGAGCTGGGTGGCCTGAGTTCCTTCACATCCCTATCAAGCCTTGCACTTAGCTCACCCACACAAGTTGCCTTCAATACCACCAAGTCAGAATCAACACCTTACTTACACTTTGCATCACATCCAGTCCCTATTACGTCATATATGTACTGTACTTCCAGAGTCGAGTGACCATCCCCTCACAATTCACTCTATACATTACTCCCAAGTACATTGCCTCTAGTCCCCACACGTCACACTTACCCTTTGATTACCCTTTGACATAATTCCCAGCCACCAAGTGTCACTCTTAACCGCAGCACATGTCAGTCACCACACATCCCCTCCCCCGCCTTTTTACATTTAAACAATCTGTGCTTTGTATGGGAATTTATGGGCTAAATGAGACCACCTAATGGAGACCTCCTATCTGAAAACCCACCCACTTGGGAACCGTTACCCCGAGTGGACGCCAAATCTCCACTCAGACCGGCCAGGAATCGAACCCATGCGCTCGTTTCACTGTACCGTGGCGGCCCCTTACCATGCATGTCACCTTTCAAGCATCGCACGTTATCGCTTACACACGTCATTCAGTCTACATACAGCTTTTTCTAGGCATAAAAGACACCTCTCATGCATCCCTTATTCATTACTTCACTCCTGTACTAAAAGGTCCGCGCGATTGAACTTGTACATAAAATGGCGGTGTGGATGTAAATTTCTCGTTCTCTCTGATGGGAGTGTATAGAAAAGTGAAATTGATAGTGTGTGTGTGTGTCTGCGTGTGTGTGTGTGTGTGTGTGTGTGTGTGTGTGTGCGTGTGTGTGTGTGTGTGTGTGTGAAGAAGGAAAGAAAGGTACGGAAAAAGACCAGAACACAGAGGGCGGAAGATCATTTAAAGGCGGTGGTTGTAAGGGCAAGGGAAATATAATCATCCTTTGTTGTGGTGCTCCGGTATAAAAGACGAGAGAGACTGTAAGAAAGAGAGGGAAAGAATAGAAAATAGTTTCATATGGGTTGATGTAATTAAGTGGAGGAGCCTCGGCCCGGTAGGGAGGAAATAGTTGTTTAGCACGACACGGCTAGACTGAAGCGAGACTCAGTAGGGAAGACCAGGGTATGTTGTGTGTTATGTTCACTTCCACGAGCATCACCCGCCGCGTCTTTATAGGAAACACACACACACACACACACACACACACACACACACACACACACACACACACACACACACACACACACACACACCCCTGCGATTCCTTTCAACACAACCAAGGCGCTCATCTCTTTGCGTTCTGTGACTCCTCTTGCCACAGTAAATTTTGTATGAGTCTCTCTCTCTCTCTCTCTCTCTCTCTCTCTCTCTCTCTCTCTCTCTCTCTCTCTCTCTCTCTCTCTCTCTCTCTCTCTCTCTCTCTCTCTCTCTCTCTCTCTCTCTCAATGATGCATCGCGTAATGAAGTACATGGTGATCAAAATTGACTGACGGTAACCTCATCATCATTGACTAATAATAATGTGATAAGAAGTAAACAGGTCAGTGATGAAATTAAGGCACCCAACGAGAATAAGACTGCTGGAATAGGGAGCAGGGAAGCGTTAACCTCTGCAGGAGAGAGATTAAAGCGTCGGTCGCATCACACTTTCCTAAAACAGAGTCCTTTAGTCTCAATCTAGTAAGGACTTGTTGTGGGCCGAGTCTAGTCTACCCAGCACGACATCATCAGCAAATAACTGTTATAACACAGTCCTCAGAGACCGTGTGCGTGCCAATGTGCGGCAAGCCGTGGCCACTCAGGAGTATTACACCTGAGCCGGCGTGAGTGGTCCCGCCATATTACCGCCGCCAGACTAGACACGAGGAGCGAAAACAGAGAAGCAGACCTTGCACTGAGGTGAGGGATCTAATTATCTCGAAAACGGTGCCTTTTATTACTCATTAGTGAGATGGACTTCACACATGAGGGACGCATCACTTCCCTCATCTGCTGCCTTCACTCCTCACCGCTAGCGTACCTCAACACCACCAGCCAAACACGCGCCCTTCCATTCCCAGCGTCCCGACATGAACTGTCAGTCACGCTACGTCATTGCTAAGTTTGTAGTCTTTGTCTGGCAGAGTTTCCTTATCGATATATATATATATATATATATATATCTATATATATATCTATATATATCTATATATATATCTATATATATATATATATATATATATATATATATATATATATATATATATATATATATATATATATATATATATATACTTAAACAAAACTATAATTATAGGTACTTCAAAGTATTTCTTTGTGTTCCAAGGTAAGATTTTCTGTGAAGAAGTATTGTCGTACTTTTGGAAAAAGAAAATACCTTAAGACTGCGGATATTGTGATAAAAAGGGGAAGCTGCGGACTGTGGGAGGTTTATTGTCTTGCAAGGTGCTGTACCTGGAAATGTATTCTTATATTTGTTTCTATATATATACAAGAATGTGTGTGTGTGGTGGGGGGTGGTCTGTACTTGTGTGTGTGGGTCTGTGTGTGTGTGTGTGTGTGTGTGTGTGTGTGTGTGTGTGTGTGTGTGTGTGTGTGTGTGTGTGTGTTGTTCCCTCTCGCACATTTGACATGGCGCTGCAGCACCAGTTTAGGGAGTTATTTTATTTGCGACGCTGCAGGAACAAGCCAAAGATAAATCTCAGGTCTTGACAAATTTGCTTTATCTTGCGAGTTGCTGAATTGTGACAGAAGTGGTTGGTAGTCAGTGTTGGTGCTGCTTCTCTGACGTTGTGCTGTTTTCACTGCACGTGTCTCGGATCAGGTGACTGTGTGGGTGGTGAAGGACTGGATGGAGGACTGTTCTAGTGAAGGTTTGGATTGTAAGCAATTAATTCATTATTGAAAGTACTTGTCATTGAAGAACAGCAAATTATTATCCATTGATTATGAACTCTATCACTCCCTTTAATTCACATGAAGTAAATACATAAGGTAACCAGTATTTTAACCTTTTCCATCTCTCTCTGGTCAAATGCATTCAATCTTTTTCTCTTTTCCCAAATGTTAAGCATTAATCATATCTGGAACTGCATTGGGCGCCTCATTTGGCAACATTTTTCTAATCAAGTCTGAATTTTTGTCTAATTTTGTCTAATCTCACATATGAAAATAAGAGAAAAATATAATGTTTTGGAATTTTACGAGGTGATGAAAAAAAGACCAAAGACCCACACCGGCAACACACCTGCAGCCATTCTTGACAGGTGTGTGTGTTTGGGGGTTGTGACGTACGAGTGTGTTTAGGCGGTGGATCAAGTGAATCACCAATATTTCACACCTGATCTGAGGGGAAAGACGGACCTTGGGGAGGCTGAGGTGAACAGGGAGGGGACACCTGTGCACCTTTCTTCCCTCACCAGGTGACCAGAGGCAATGGTTTCTGTTCTCCTTCACCTTTCTGATCTCCAGCTTCTTTTTTTTGTCCCACAGTCATTCCTCCTCTTATATCATATCTTATTCTGGTTTTTGTCTGTGATGGTATTTTGAGTTTTTATTATTTTCTTCCTTATTTTCCGGTGCTACTGGTATTTGTTCAACTATTTTATGTGTTATCTGCTTTCCCTATCTGTCAACTTGCCTTCTTTCTTTAGGGGTTTTCATCTTTTTTTTTATTTCCTTCTGTCAACTCTTTCTTCTCATGTCTTTCTTTTTTCTTTCTCCCTTCTCCATCATTCATTCTTTTGTCTTCCTTCTTTCTTCTTTCCCCCCCCTTTTATTTTTGCATTTCTGTCTCACTTGGTGTCGTTTTTCACTTTTGCTTCTCTGTCCATTTCGTATTTCTTCTTGCTGTGTCCCATACTATTACTCTGTTCTCCTTTTAGCCTTTTCTTTTTCCTTTTCTCTCTTATTTGTCTTTATTTTTGGTTCTGTCATCAGGTGCTTATATAACAAGACTGTTTGTGTTGCTGTTGCCAAAAAGAAAAAAATATCAGTATGTCACATTATTTATTGCTTTGTTTCTGTTTTATTTTTGTTCTTTTTTTCCTGTCCTATCATAACCTAGTTGTTGTGGCGCCAGGATCTAATCAGTCAGCCAATCAATTTCTTCCTATCGTGTCGTCTTCGATTTTTCCTCCCCACTTCCTTTTTATTAGACACAGAGTGCGGCAAGATGAGATGGGTTTGCGTGTTATCAAATATACCGTTATCATTTATTGTTTTGTACTTCTATAGTAAGCAATGGGGCTGAAAGATGCTATTATATGAATTCATAGATTGGTTAATAATTTATGAATAGATTTATCATGAAACTTTTATGGTGATGAATGATGTCCATAGTTATGGTAAAAAAATACAGCTTCAGAGAATATTACACAGTTATGACATTTCTAGGCCATATGGAGTGAAAAAGCCTACCGAGATATTAAGGCATACTGAGAATGAAAAATAAAAAGATAAAAACTTCCTACTGCCTCTATAACTTCACTTTTATTAGATCCTAGTGAAAGTTAAAAGGCTCTCCAAGGGGATTTCATAATTCAGTTGTTAGATTTACACCGATTCTACAGTATTGATGGAAAGACACAAAGGAAAACTCTGGAATTCCTTACCTGTTTCTGTAATTCCTTCCTTTTATGACCTGAACTCATTAAGAAAGAGGTTTCAAGACATTTCGGTTCGTATTTGAAAATGCTATCTCATCACTATTTTCAATGATCACCGAAATTGTTAACGAGATTTCAAGAGTGTTTCTCTAGTTGATAATGTGAATATCTTGTCACTTTCCCCTTAGAACCTTAAAAGACATCTTCAAAAACTCGTGTCAATTTGAATAAAGTCTTCTGAAATAGTGGAGATGAAGCATGGCAGTGTTTGAGAATAAGAGCGTTGTCCTTTTCTTTGGGTAAATCTCTCGTTTCTGCACGGGGACTGGCAACTGAAAGACGCATTTTGTTTAACTCTTCATGTTGTTCTTGGCTAGTTTTACCTTCTTCCATAAAAAAAAAAAACTCTTGGCGGCTTCAGTAAATAGTCTGGATAAGAAAAAAAAACCATTCAAGAATACGGCCTATTATATTTTTACGTCTGGCAACATCTTCAGGGAGACGCTGCCGGCTTAGTCTCTGATGTTCTTTACCACGTCAGTTCCTCCCTTTCCAGTGTAATATTTTTCCTTAGTAACGAAGTCTAAAGGTTTCTATGGTACTTCTGAATTCTGATATCTTCAATCTTGAGGATGTTGTGGCAGTGATTCTTTGCAGCCGTGTCGTGATAGAGTCCTGAGTAACAGTCTAGAGCTCTCTATGGTACTAATAATACTTCTGACACGTACATTCAATGGTGGTATTTTCAATGGTAGGGCAGTGCTTACCCGTGGTGCCGTGTGGGCTGGCTTAGAATCCTGAGTAACAGTCTAAAGCTTTCTATGATACTATTGATTTTATGATACGTATACCCTTCTACTGTATTTTCAATGTTGAGGCAGTGTTTCAGTGTGGCCGTGGCGCGGTGTGGGCTGGCTTAGCGTGACTCCCTCCCCATTATCCTTCATGGCACGTGGACGGACACTCGCCTCAGTTGGTAGTCCGTGCATGAATTTTTGACATGATTTTGTTTATGGGAGTGAGAGGTGTTGTGAAGCGCTCCATGATTGCAGGCTGCGTGGTGAGTGGGAACCTAAAGCAATGCCTCCCCTTCCTCGCCCATTTCAACCCCTTGTTTTTTGCTCTCTTTTTTTCGCGCACCTGTATATTGATGAAGTTTCCTTATGTTTAGACAGAGGTATTTTTATGTTACCATTATCTTCCTCATGTTGAGCGTCATTTGCCAGTCTCGTGTGTTCAGACGTGGGTGTTTTTCTCTTACCAGGTATATTTTATGCTCTTTTTTTCTTTTTATGTTTGTGTATGCTATGCTTCATCTTATTTCTGGTCTATTCTTGGCTGTTTGTGTGCGTGCGTGTTGTTTTTTCATACATTTTGCGTGAATTACGTTCTCTCTCGTGCAGTCTAGACGTTATTTTGTCTTCCTGAAGAGACCCTTAGACATGGAAGACTAAAAATACCTTAGTTAATTCAGTTATACGGAAAAAAATAAGTGACCTTTTAATTTTGGGAAGAAAATAAAACTAACTTTCTCGATGAACCAATAATTCCCCCACCTCATCACTTCGAGTTTAATTACAGCTCCATCTTCCTCTAGTGTTTGAGTCACGAAGTCAACTTCTATCAAATGTGTCGTGCCGGAGCCAGGCTGTCCGCGCTCGGCTGTTCCTGTTTCACTTTGATCTTGATAAGTTGGTCGTTAAAAACATTGGCATTTTTCCTCCCGTGTCACTCCAGATCGTCCTGTATCAATCTGCTGTCGTCTAGACTCTTTCATTGTCTGGAAAAATGTTCACACTTTTAAACACTCACTAGCTCGTGTGTTGTGGCATCTCATCCCAGTCATTCTCATTTTCCTCCGTTATTTATTATATCTGTATGAATGAAACTGGTAGTGTCTCTTCTCTGTTAAATTATGTTCTTGATGTAACCATTCATCGTATCTTCCTTAAATATGCATTGGTATCGCTGTCCCTTGTTATACCGGAGCCTACAGCGTTGTTTTCAGGTAATTTTTAATCCTTACAGACACTGGTGCGAAAATCTTGAAGAGGAATGTGACGTGTATATATAAAAAGTGGTTCAATTGTAGCTCAAGATGACACACACACACACACACACACACACACACACACACACACACACACACACACACACATTCTTCTGTATACAACATGTACGTAGTCAGACGCAGAATAAAAAGTGTAACTTAGGTTTACGATGTTGCTGCACGTTATACTTTATACATGATGCAACAACAATATCGATAACGACAACAATAACTACCACCACCACCACCACCACCATCACCATTACTACTACTACTACTACTACTACTACTACTACTACTACTACTACTACTACTACTACTACTACTACTACTACTACCCTACTACTACTACTACTACTAC
>CM035204.1:1413556-1416056 GCA_020233015.1 Callinectes sapidus
AAAACCCGGAAAAATGTCTTATTATTCTACTCCAGTAAAAAGAAAAGCATGAAAGAAAAAAAAATATAGACTGTTTATTGATTTCGGGGTGTCTCGTTACTTGGTTTGTAGTGATTCAGTTGTCCGTGTTTTCTATAATATATTTTAACGTAGTGAAGTAATGCCATTCGAATGAAGTATGTGATGCATGTGATCATAACTTCCATTCAGGTGCTTCAATTGTAGTGTTTTGTTACTCTTGGGGAAGAAAAAGAAATAAATAAAATTCTTCCCTTCCTCTAATGACTTCCTGCTGTTCTATTCTCCTCATTTTATTTCTTGATTTTTTTTTTCAGTTCTCATCATTAATGCTTCCTCTTCCTCCTGTTAACGTCGGTCTTTATTAGTCTTTATTTGATCCTCAGTGTAACCCTTCTGTCAATACCTCCTTCTCCCTTGACCTGCTACGTTGCCCTTCCTGCGTGTTTGAATTTCCATGTCAGCATTTGCACTTTCAACTGTTGCTGCATATGTCATTGAAACTGCATCATTTAGGCTGTCACAGGAGCTTCGGCTGTCATCATATGGAGAGAGAGAGAGAGAGAGAGAGAGAGAGAGAGAGAGAGAGAGAGAGAGAGAGAGAGAGAGAGAGAGAGAGAGAGAGAGAGAGAGATGCATATTCGAAGGGCAAAAGGTGATATGTTAGCCTAGTTTGTATCATTAAAGCGTTTTTTTCTGTTACTCATTAAAAGATCGTGTCGGATTTCTTTAATTAACGTGAACAATGCTTACTTCACCCTTTTGACAATGGCAGTGTAAATGCGCAAGAGAGGCAGATAGACACACAATTAGACAGACGGACAGATATACAGATAGATAGATACACTTGCAAACAGGTATATAGAGAAATCATTAACTTAAACAATTTGAAATGTGTGTAAAGATGGTAAAGAAAACCTGGGCTGGGCAGGGACACTCTATACTCTTACGTTTCGACAGAATTTCTTCCTCTGAGAGTGAGTGACACATAGAAAGAACAGCAGCATATTATTCACTCGTAGTGGATCACCTGTGCGGACGTCTGCCAGGGGAGTGTCCCTGACCCAGCCCAGGTTTTCCTTACCATCTTTACACTCATATGTCTTACTACCACTCAACAATGTGAAATATATATACCTCAAAACAACCAAATAAGATGTTCCAAGAAAAAGGCACATATTCCTCACAGATTTGTTCTGTCTTCAGGATTACCTACGTTCAAAGGGTTAGAGAAATAATGAACCAAAATGCCATGAACGTTTTCCTTACTGGTGATGCAAATTCCTCGTTAAACTCAACCAAATCATTAAACGATTCTCGAAAACCCAATAACATCCACGAGAACTCGTTAAGAGTAGTCAAGATCAAACGCCGATACTTTTTGCCAAGGCGTACTAACTTGAAGACTGAGGAACGCGAAAGGGCCTTGCGTGCAATGTAGGAAGTAGTACTACAAGTGGACTCTGGCTGGGCTAAAGGAGAGACTCGGTAACTGTAACAATAGAGTGAGTGCGAGTGGCTGAGAATGTTCGTATTTAAGGTTTAGTCTGACTTATGCGTGGGTTGGTGGGCGGGGGCGTGCAGGAAGGGGCGTTGAGTGCAGTGACTGTGAGGGACGCGTGGGCTCGGCTGGGTTGGGCTGGGCTGGGCTGGGATGAGTCGGGGTGGGTGTGTGTGTGTGTGTGTGGGTGTGGCGGGAAAGCGTATAGGAGGGAAGCAGACACGGGAACTTGTTGAGGCAAGCGGCTTTAAACTCTCTGCGAATCCACTCGTTCATGGGGTCTGGTGCATCCTCCCCTCTCACCGACACACTCCGCACTCTTTTTTCATCGACAAGTTCCTCTTCGCGCGATGCTGACGGTCCTTGTATCCTTCTCCGTGATTTCTCTTTGTGGCTGTTGAAGTTCGAGAGAGAGAGAGAGAGAGAGAGAGAGAGAGAGAGAGAGAGAGAGAGAGAGAGAGAGAGAGAGAGAGAGAGAGAGAGAGAGAGAGAACTGTACATCTTTCCTTTATTGTCCAATTTCCATTACTACATTGCTTCGCTGTTAATGCACTACTTTAGGCCTAAATAACTGTGCAACATTCAGTACTAATCTTGCCTTACTTATTACTGTGTGTCAATATTAATACGTTACCAAATCCCACACATGATCTTTTGGTGCCCTGAGAAACCTTGAATTTTTAAAAGAGTATACTTGTGAAGATCGTCGCTTTTGCATACTCTGAACGTCTTCCGAGCGAGGTCTTGGTAGGAAATAGTGTCTTTATTTGGAACACGAGACGCACTGGATGTTATTGAGCAGCAGCTGTGGAGTGGGGAGGAAGGGGACAGTCACGGGAAAACGAATTATTATGTACGTAGTTAGGTATTCAGATTGGCAGCACCAGTTTAATTATAATTCACAATGCAATTTGATATTAATGTGGAATTTATATGGTAGAATAAAGAGGTAAAGTTATGTTACTGTTAGGAGGGTCGACA
>CM035204.1:1421056-1436367 GCA_020233015.1 Callinectes sapidus
GAAAAAAGGGTGTTATTTCTTTAGTTTATTACACCAAACCTCTCTCACCCTTTCCCACGTGTCTACCTGCTTTTGACGTCTCGCTCTCATTAAAACTATAAAGAGGTATTTCCAGGAATGTATCTGGCTTACTGTGTCGATATACTTTAGCGTCGCTCGTCGCAGGCCTGAGTGCGGAGTCGATTGAGGCAGATGTGTTGTAAGATTTGCGTGTTAGACTGTGTTTTATGTAGGTTGAGAGAGAGAGAGAGAGAGAGAGAGAGAGAGAGAGAGAGAGAGAGAGAGAGAGAGAGAGAGAGAGAGAGAGAGAATCCAATAATAGTCATGTTTTGCCAGACCGTATCACTTTAATCAAAACAAGAACGTCTCTATATGGATTGAGTGTTTTGGCGAAGACTGGCGATGTCTTGTAAGTCTTTTCCGTGTCTTTATTCCTCCTCTGTCAGTCTCTTGGTCTTCCGTGTGCTCGTGTCTTGTGTCCTGTGAGAGTCTTAGCTATTCAGTGGCGGAGTTTTCCATGAATTAACAGCGCCGTGTCCCTCTTGAGATGTTGATGATCAGGCAGGAACGAAACGCTGCTGCTAGGAAGGAAGTGAAGGTGAAAGGTTAAAGGTTGATGAAATAGTATATCAGTGTGTGTGTGTGTGTGTGAGTGTGTGTGTGTGTGTGTGTGTGTGTGTGTGTGTGTGTGTGTGTGTGTGTGAGTGTGTGTGTGTGAATGGAGTATCAGTCACGGTAGGAGTACAGACTGATAGTGGTGCCTTGTTCTAAGTGAAACATTTTCATGAGAAATAGAAACATAGGAATAGTGCACGTGTTTGCGCGCACAAACACACGCACACGCACACACACATTCACGCACACACACACACACACACACACACACACACACACACACACACACACACACACACACACACACACACACACACACACACTTTCTCTCTCTCTCTCTCTCTCTCTCTCTCTCTCTCTCTCTCTCTCTCTCTCTTCACGGGCTTTCACACCTTCAAGAGTAGTGTTCCGATTCTCTCTCTCTCTCTCTCTCTCTCTCTCTCTCTCTCTCTCTCTCTCTCTCTCTCTCTCTCTCTCTCTCTCTCTCTCTCTCTCTCTCTCTCAAGATGTGCAATCATCAAATTATATTGCGTGCCTGTGGGGAGGCGTGGCTGCGGACTGTTGCTCAGAAGGGAGTGAAGTGTTGCATGGGAAGAGGAACCATATATCATTTTTATCATTACAGTCTTCATTATGTGCCGTGCGGTGAATCCCATGTATCATCTTCATCATTATATCCTCATTATCATTACAGCTATCACCATCGTCACGGCCGTCATTAGTCTACAGTATATCCAGAAAAGTTTTTTTAAGGGTGGTTATTGTTTTTTTCTTTTTGATATATATAGTGTATGTGTGTTTGATTTCTTTCTTTTTTAACTCGGTTTTATTAGAAATGTATAATTCTCTGGTATCTTGTTTCTAAGTATTTTGTACTAGTTGTCAGTACCATAACTTTGTCTCTTTTTTCGAGATATTAACTTCATTATAACATTTTCCTTACCCTCAACATTATTTTATTATCTGATTTATCTATATACCTTTTATTCATCTGACATTGCGAGTGAAGTGTTTTTATACATAACATTGTTCTCTCCAATGTTAAATATTTCCATTTCTTTTGCAGGTGAGTACCGCGGTGGTGCTGCAGGGTCAGTGAATTCCAGCGGGGCGGCAGCGGATGGGACGCCACGGTAAGGTAAAGTGGAGCTCGCTGGAAAGAGTGATTGTATCCTGTTTGTTTCCAGGTGAACGTGCCTCCCTCTGTACCCCCTCCCCACCTACACACAGAAAGAGATTTTACTTAAGAGTGAGCACTTTTGTCCCTTCCACGTCCCCCCCCAGACGCTGAGCAGAGGGGCTGGTGACTGTGTGGTGTGAGAAAGGTCACGGTTGTACCTATACACTGGACTCTACGAACTCAAGGCTCTCACAGGAAGGGCACAGCTGGTGATTACGAGTCACGAATATGTGAGCATGAGGACCGTGACAAATCACACACACACACACACACACACACACACACACACACACACACACACACACACACACACACACACACACACACACACACACACACACACACCAATGGACAGAAAGGGTTAGCCATATTTAAGGAAGGGACACGCCTGGTTAAGTGATTATTGTATGAGCGCTCTTCTCGGAACAGACGCCATGTTGGGATAAATGACGTTAGCTTTGTCGTGGAAGCGTTTGCGTCAAGATCACTTACGTAATTTACTTTCTAGAATGAAATTGTTAACTACAGCGCTTCTGTAGTGATGCTGTTCCTCATTTCACGGCTTTAATAATCACATTGTTGAGGTGTGGAAGTAGAGATGATCTTAATTGCCTAGTTCCAATAAGTCTTCATGGTTTTGTAGTGGATATTGTGTGGATACATGAAGATATTAAGTCGTATCTTCACTTCAACTCTAACACTTGCAATTTTCAAACACTTATGAATGTGATGTTTCCGTGCATCCTCAACACTCACAGACTCCTTTTCTTTCTTGATGCTGAGGGGGTTCCCGGGATAGAGGTGAGTGTTGAAGTGGGAGGGAGGAGGATGAGGGAGAGGCAGGTGATGAAGGGAGGGGCAGGAGGAGGGGTGTTGTCAAAATGGAAGGAGTGAGGGGGAACAAATAATTTTTCCGAGAAGACATTTTAATGTTCGGCTGGACTTTCCTGATGGAATCAATGTTCGCCTTTTTTTGCTCCGAAAGGTGAGATGAGAAAAGATGTTAGAGCGCGAAGCAAACACACACACACACACACAGACACACACACACACACACACACACACACACACACACACACACACACACACACACACACACACACACACACACACACACACACACACACACACACACATCATTACACGGCGGGACTTTGACACAGCGCCCCTCGTCCCCAGAAATCCGGGGTCAGCGAGAAACACGGTAATTGGTGACTCTTGGCTTCCTCCCGTCCTGAGTCCCTTCTCCTTTTCCTACTCCTCCTCCTCCTTTTCCTCCTCTTCCTCGTCCTCGTCCTCCTCACGTATCCTCACTCCTTCCTGGCTGGTTACACTTTTCTGCTAAGCAATTCCTCCTGAGCCGGTTATGTCCTTCTCTATCGGGTGGAAGGATCGCGACCCTTGGCCTCCCGCCTCTGTTATTCATGCTGCCTGAGGTGCGTCCGGGCGTGCGGGTGACAATCTTACTTTATTACAGATATATTGCCTAGAGGAAATCTCCCCTGAGAACATTTTCCCTTGTCCTTCCCTTCTTGCTCGTTCTCTTTCTCTTTCCATCCCTTCCTCCCTCGCTCCACATTTCGCTAATTTTCCATGCCCTCTCCTCCCTCCAGGCTTCCGTTCCGTTCTGCGTCACGAAGATTGCCTTTCACAGGTGTCTGTTGCGTGCAAGGTGGCCGCGAGGCTCGCCTCGAGTACCGACTTTTATGCCCTGTCGCTGGATTTTGTCCTGACCTTTCTGCATGTATTGCTTCAGGGAGGTGTGTGTGTGTGTGTGTGTGTGTGTGTGTGTGTGTGTGTGTGGGGTGAGTGTGTGGGGTGAGTGTGTGGGGTGAGTGTGGACGAGAGGAGAGAGAGAGAGAGAGAGAGAGAGAGAGAGAGAGAGAGAGAGAGAGAGAGAGAGAGAGCGTGTGCTCACTGTACTCGTTTATTATTTCATTAATTTACATATCGCTTATTAAAAATGCTGGAGCTTTTTAGTTAGCGTGCTCGACCTGGTTTTGGTTTGATGTTACAGCGTGGATTAATACGGGACTAAAACGACTCTTTAAACACGTACATGGCTTGAAATGGGGTGTAAATTGCTCACGTGAAATATCGATGCATGTACGTACCCAGCGCCGTGCCTTTTAGCTGATCCACACTTGCTTATCTATCCACCGGTGCAGCAAAGGCATCAAACACGAGGCACAGGAACCAGGCCTAGCTACATAGGATCCCCGTGTCATTAGCAGCGGCCATTTGCACTATTGACTTGCCTCGCCGCCCTGGGAAACCTGCACACACAAATCTACTTTCCGGCGGTGGTGGGGAGTGACTGGCGTGATTCCCTTCCTCGGCGGCTCGGCGGACACACTAATCTGAGGCAAATGGTGGAGGCGCTGCGACGTTCAGACCCAAACCTCACCTGTGGCTCGGGATGACGCGGCTTCCTCAGCTTATGACGCCGCGGCCAAACTGCTTCTCCTCGCTGGCTCTTGATTGGGTGGAGGTGGAGCGTCCAGATTGTGCTGCCATGACTGACTTTCGTGAGTGCAGAGAGAGAGAGAGAGAGAGAGAGAGAGAGAGAGAGAGAGAGAGAGAGAGAGAGAGAGAGAGTGAGAGTGAGAATGTACCTAGATTTTGTGTTATATTGTAAGTGTAAAGATTTAAGTAAGTTTTCAAAATTGTTGCCCTTAAAACAGGTGGCACATGATAGTGTACCTTTGGGCAAAATATGTATGTAACACAAGTATTAATGTTTAAAGAGAGAGAGAGAGAGAGAGAGAGAGAGAGAGAGAGAGAGAGAGAGAGATCGTGTGTGTGTGTGTGTGTGTGTGTGTGTGTGTGTGTGTGTGTGTGTAGGAAGCATCGAGCACCTTTTGGCGTGTGTAAGTCCAGCACGAACTTCTCTTTTTGCCGACACACTCATGATTAGCGTGGCCGGACAGACCGTGGGGGAGTCGGTTCCGGCCGTCCATGTTGACATTACGTGTCTTGTGATTGTCTCGCTCAGACTCACGTTCCTTCCTGCGCTGTATTCACCACTGTGTTCGTGCTTCCATTTTTGAGTCGCGTTCGTTCTGTGCCTGAAAGGGAAAAGCTGGGAATAGTTCCGGAATTATACTCGATAAAAAAGAAATAGCAAAAAAATATACAGGTTTATTTCTTCGGTATTGCACGATATTCAGTTTATGGTGAGTCGCTTGGTATGTCGCACCGATCGGGATATATATACTCGTACTGTTCGTAAGGAATGTCTTATCTTTTGCGCTGTAGTTGCTCCTAATTCTTTTTCCCCGCTCCATCTAGTTAATTGCTCTGGACGCAGTAGGATAGAAGTATCGGTAGGTGAATCTCCGGGAAAACAGGATGCCGTCTTGCTTTTATGGAAGCGTCGTCGGGTAGTGTGTTGGTAACTTTGTAGTCTGAACGTTCGTGTGATATTTGTTTATGGTGTTCTTCGTCAGGAATTTTCCATGAACCGAGCTACGTTGTGCGCGTGTCTGGAAATTATTAATGTAGCGGCAGGTCAAATGTTCCCTTATCCTCTGCATGCCTGACCACCTTCCGTACTTTACTCTCACATATGTTTTACGATCTTCGAGTTACTATTTCATTATGCTTACCTTTGACTTTGAATTTAGACTAAAAAATGCATTCTCATATCATTATTTGTTTTTTTCATAAAATTTACGATTTCGTAAAGAACATTATGACCTTCAGATTTGGAGACATGTAATTTGAGATGATAATCCTGGAGAATTCGAGCATTAACTTACCATACACTCAGTTCTCGGGTACACAACAGTAACTCACGATGTAGTACAATAAATATCCATCACACTGATTATCATTCTCATATTCCCCACGACTCAACACTCCTGGCGTGAAAGTTACGGCAAGAAATCACCACCCTTCTCTATGGAACACTGGCGCACCCACACTTACCGTATCATCAGCGTTCATATCGTGTGCAATACTTGGCCACTCAAATGAGGAGATCCGGAGGGGCTTTAGGAAGGGAAGTGACTCCGCTCGTCTTGTGATGGTTCGTGATTTCAGCTTGGCATTGATGGTTGGCCTTCCAGCGGTATGGGATTAGGGTGTGGGGGGGGGGGGAGAGTTCACGCGTCAGGCTCCCGGCACCATTGCAACAGGCGGGCTAGAGGCGAGTACTATGTGTGTTCTGAACTAACTCTGCTGGTAGGAGGCGCCGCCCGGAGAGACTGGACAAAGATGGACGCTCTGTCGCTTAGTCTTAATTGTTGCTTACTCCTGTGTGTGTGTGTGTGTGTGTGTGTGTGTGTGTGTGGGTGGGTGGGTGTGGGTGTGTGTGTGTTGGGTGTTTGTCTGAGCTTGTATTTAACTATTTGTATTGTCGCAGGATTTAGTCAAGCTCATAAGGTCTCTTTTCCCTTTTTTCTTTGTCTGCCTCATGGTATCACATTTTTCCCTGAAGTGATGGATAATGTTTGCATGTACCACGCAACTCTGAATAAAAGTAAGCACTGACTTTTGAGTTCAGAATTTAGGGCATTGAATAAAGTTTGGCCCCGTCATTTTTGGGAGACGCACAATCCTGGTAGATCACATTTGAAAATTTGATGACAACTAAAGTGAAATATGTTAAAAAAATGGATTGACATCAAAGGGAATATTGTTAGACTTAGTGAAGCGAATACGAAAGAAAATTAACTTTGGTCTGCTTCAATATACCAAATCCTATTTTGTGTTCAACTGTAAAGCGTGTTCACTAACCACCCAATGCCAGGAAATGATTGGTTCACATGGGCAGGACTCTTGTTAAGTGAAGAAGTGACTAGAAACAGAATATTCATTCTCTATTGTGGCATGTATAATAGTTTATTGTTAGATTACGTACAGTAATCTTACAAACTGCGTAAACATCGTGTAGTTGTTTTATTCAACCCATTACATCCAGCCATGACCAATATATATATATATATATATATATATATATATATATATATATATATATATATATATATATATATATATATATATATATATATATATATATACATAGTTTATGGAGTTTTATGTCAGTTTAGTTAAAATCGTCATCTGTACAAAATACGTTTTACTTAAGGAACACTGCTATGTTAATGGAAATGGAAAGAAAACAGTATTTGTGAGTAGAAAAAGCTGAATATGAAAGGGAAACATAGCAGACTTTCATTGTCAAACATTATGAAAATGTACAACATGAGTATCATAAATGCATTTCTCTCAGCAGAGAGGCCCGTGTATGTATGTGAGCTTGGAGAAGCATACGCAATTGTTGACATTCGTGTAATTATCATTAGCTAGCAAAGCTTGTGTTTTACATGTAAATTTCATTATTAGAATAATTATAAAAAGCTGCCAAATAATAATAACCAGTGTTTGAACAGGAGGCAATAGGAGAGGGCTAAGAGCTGAAAAAAAAAAAAAAAAAAAATACAGAGAACATATTATTTTTGGCAAAGAAAAATATATTTACAATAGAAACAAGGTTATTAAAACAATGATGAAGTGTATAGAACATTGAGAAATTTCGTGAAACATGCAACCTGGATACTAGCGTCATTGCAGTAGATATTACATTAGCTTGCATTCAAGACGAAATGGCGGGATAGCCGGTAGTCTGAGTCCTGTGTTATGTGAAGCCAGGGAAGGCGGTGAGAGCAGACGGAATACCCGGATAGAAAGACTGCATGAGGTGGAGTGCTGTGCTATTAAAGGAAAAAAATATGACTTGAAAGTAATGACGAATATTTGTAACCTTCTTTCCATGCCATGAGTAATAAATTTTCAAAAATTTTAGTTTCTCTCTTTATATTGTTTTAAACTTCAATCTAGGGTTGTTTTTTTTCGGATAAGTGGAGGGAAGCTGACAAAAAACAAACAAAAAACAAACAAACACGAATTGCCAGTCCCCTGAAAGGTCAACAGAAGATTTGCAGCGAGAGTTGACCGACTTAAGTAGGGGAAGTAGTTAAATGACTTTAATAGTTAATTGAGGACAACATTCTTTAAACGTGGCAGTGACTTTTTTTTTTTTTTAACTTTCAGCAGGATGTAGTGGAATTCATTAGTGGTTTCAATTTTGCCTTCATGATTTTCTCAGTAGTATGACAAAGATTCACCATTTTTAAAGACAAGAATACTCCTAATAACGCAGAGAATCATATTTATGGTTTTTATAAAGTAATTTTAAGAGAATCGTAACGTATGGAGTGCACTAAAAAATCAATGTAGTAAAAAGTAAACTCTACTCGTGGAAATGTCAGAAGTGAAACTATTGAAGGAGTCAAGCTGGATAAAGATCGAAAAAAAGTACTAGTTTGGAAAAGGTGACATTTTGTTGGAGTGATTTTTTTTCTTTATGACAGATTTCTTTTTCGATATGCCGGAAACTCAATACATATACATGTCCAGAAGGAATATTCAGCAGCCAGCCAATATGTGTGAAATGTGCAGGCTCTACGTAACACTGGGAACTACTTACACGAATAGAAATGGAGAGCTGAGTGCTGAGAGTGAGCGACAGATGATGAAAGAACTAGAGAACAAATAAAAAATATGAAAAAAATTATAGGTAGAAACAAGAAATAGGCAATAAAAAGTAAATGAATCGAAAAGTAATGCAACTGAACTAAATAAAGACGTTATCAGATATAATAGCCGTGGCTTATATAGAGCTTTATTTATTTATTTATTTATTATTTTTTTTTTTTTATTATTTTATTTATTTATTTTTTTTGATTTAGAGATGAGAGAGAGAGAGAGAGAGAGAGAGAGAGAGAGAGAGAGAGAGAGAGAGAGAGAGTGGTTGTGAATGTGAAAACTTCCTTTATCTCAGAATTGTGAGCTATAGATAACACATTTTCCACAGCGGCCCATCAACATACAAGTTTGGGTAGTTTAAGGGGTGGGCCTGCACGTAGGCGATAAAAGTGCTTAAATTGTGATGTTAGACAAGATACTGCGGCACAGATTCAGATCTACTGTGGCTTTACTGTTTTCTATCCTTTAGTTAGTGGCAGGAACTTTCATACTCGTAACTTCAAAGGTCGATAATGAAAAGAGGAACTCAGTAGTCGTTGAATGGACGGCTGGAAAGGTACTGCCAGGATAGTGTTGGGAGAGATGTTACGTTTTGAACAGTAACTTTCTTTTGGCGGCAGTGAGGGAAGACTTTTCAATGTGGGGTGCTCGGAAGTGTTCATGAGTGATGTGACGCTATTTCTTAATACACCTTTTATCAAGTTATGTACTACGAAGAGTTGTTAAGGTGGTGATTTTACTTACCAACGTTAAAGGACGAGTCCAGTGTGTCTGATTGTAGCATTGGTGTTATGTGCCTTTAGCTTTTGATCCTTGTCTCAGTATTAGTCACAAAAAAATATTATTATTATTATTATTATTATTATTATTATTATTATTATTATTATTATTATTATTATTATTATTATTATTATTATTATTAATATTATCATTGTTGTTGTTGTTGTTGTTGTTGTTTTGCTAACCATAGCAGAATCATGAAATTACAAAACAAAATCACGTAAACTTACAAAACTCTCCGTATTATAATATCCATTACAAAACAGGAGAAACTAGAACAAAAATTGAAATAAGATTTTGAAAAATGTATGAAAACAATAACGGAATGGCGTAATGGAAAGCATTACGACAAAAAATACACAAAAAAACACAATCCTATAACAAAATACTATGCGACAGTAATTCTCCGAGATGGATGGGCTGGCACGGAACTCTTGTTTAGATCCTGGTATATCCCTTACTGTATGAAATAACCTTTTATTGCAGTTTGGGAAATCCTAAAGAAGAAAATATAAAAAAAAAACTGGCAGTGCGGTACAAAAGTGTTATGTTTATACTTAATCTTTTCACTGTTGTATTTTTTCCCTTAATCACCTATTGTTTTCAGACACATTTTATTTTTACGTTTTCTTTGAATTGATTGGGTCAATTAATCTTCAATTCTCTGTTTTTTGTGTAGGTTGAAATTCTCCTTTTTATTTTGCTCCCACTATTAAGAAGAACGACCATTACTTATATCCGGTGAATGGTCGAAAGTTTAAATGAAAATGGATGAGAATACGATGAAAAACCGGTCTAGCTTCCAAAAATCATGAATATAACGTAAAGTTGATCAACATAGTGGAGGAGCCGTGAAAGAGGAAAAAATAGATGGAAATACAAGTGGAGAGATGAAAAAGAAAAAAAAATTCCTGTGATGATTTAGAAAGAACGAAAACCCCTCAGAGATGAACTGACAAGGCTGGGAGAGGTCTCTTGTGATACACTTGAATCACAAAGAATGATGAGAGAAAAAAAATAGATAATCGCCATTTAAAGTTTCATACACATTAGATATATTTATACATAGTAGTCCAAAGTTATCAAACCTTCTCCATGGCTTCTTGCATCGAAAAATTTATGCTGTAAAACGTAGAGGTGCGAGTAGTGCTCTTGAGGGAGGTATGTTGGCAAAGAGATCAGCGCCCCCGGTAGGTACTGCGCCGGAGGGTCGCTACCTCGCCCCAGGCACCACACACAGGCGGGGGGCGGTGAAAGGGCGGGGCGAGGCAGTGGGAGGGCGAAGGCCACGCACCTTACCACAAGTCCGCTCAGGAAAACGCGTGCTGGGCTGGAGGAGGAGGAGGAGGAAGAGGAGGAGGAGGAGGAGGAGGAGGAGGAGGAGGAGGAGAGGGAGTAAAGGGGATACGGTCACTTTGGAATGGCTTGGCTTCGATCTTAGACGCTTGCACACACACACACACACACACACACACACACACACACACACACACACACAGGCGTCCACTTTCTCTTCCTCTTGAAAAAAAACATGCCTACAAGTACATATTCATTTGTATTCGTCCGTCATCATCATTCCGTGTCATTTCCGTGTATTGACCTCTTTTGTGCGTCTATACTAACACGCGGACGTCTGTGTACATTATATATATATCCTTCCTCTACCTACCTACCCACCCACATACCTTCGTCCGTAACCGTGATAGTGCAGAGCCTTCATTCCCACACATGCCGGACCTAGCCAACGCGCAGTGCCTCCCTCGGCGTGCAGACCCGCGACAGTAATTCCCCAAGATGTCTCTATCGCCCCCTGAAGGCTGCCGAGGGACGAGTTAGCGGTGCCCTGGAGCGGAGGCACATGTGGGAACTCGCAGCGGCTGGATGAGAGAGAGAGAGAGAGAGAGAGAGAGAGAGAGAGAGAGAGAGAGAGAGAGAGAGAGAGAGAGAGAGAGAGAGAGAGAGAGAGAGAGAGAGAGAGAGAGAGAGAGAAGGTAAGATGAATTATGATTAATGAGGATATGCAGTTAATATCATCTGATGTGTGTGTGTGTGTGTGTGTGTGTGTGTGTGTGTGTGTGTGTGTGTGTGTGTGCGCGTGTGTGTGTGCCTGCGCGCGTCTTACTTAAAGGATACACATTGTTCTGTATTCATTTCCAGATTAGGCTCACAAACTGCCAAAATATCGCAGTATAACATCCCACCCTAATTAATTACTACTAATAGGTGAGGCCTTTTCAAAGTGCCCATGAACGAGGAGAGCAGCAGTGGTTGTTGTGATGGTGGTGGCGTCAGTGAGGGTGGCGGGAAGGGATGTGAAAAGCTAATTACCGCAAGTGACGTCTCGAAAGAATGTCCGTAACACAGTGGCTCCATAAATCGTCCTAAACGACATACTTCCCTGTGCAGTAGAGACGCTCCTGGTCCTGGTGGCAAGGGGCTACATACTGGCAGAACGTCCTTTGTTTGAGCCTCCCTCCTCGGCGATGTCTTGAGAGTCCCTGTTTCTCTAAGGACCATTGTTGGCGCCACTGTGGATGTTAAGAGCACCTCGCCTTTTTCACACATTGCTGTCACACTTGCTATTGTTGTTGGTGCGGCAGATGAATGACACGTTGGGACTCCAGAGTTTTTTTTGTTTTAGGTGCTGCGCTAGTGGCAACCCGAGAGTGTAATTAAGACTCGACTGTCCTGATGAGTAAGCTTTCGTGGGTCTGGAAATATTGTCATGTGCGATTCATTATAAGTACTTACCACATAACTGCGAGATATCATTGGTCAGTGTGATTGTTACGATTTAGTTTTGTTTGTCGTATTATAAAGATGGACCATAGGAACATAAGGATCAACACACACAAACACACACACACACACACACACACACACACACACACACACACACACACACACACACACCGAATTCGGTATGAAATGTGGAAGTTGTGGGGTGGATTATCATATTGACAGGTGTGCTGGTATGGCGTACTGTGGATATTAGGTTGAAGCTGAAGATGACACCTCTCTGTGATATCTCCATCCTCGGCTCATCCCATAATCATCCCACCATTTTCACCCCCACCGTCGTCTGTACCATCACATTCCCGCCACATTTAATATAGCTTTTTTACTCAATTTCTTTTCCTCCTCATCCCACCATTTTTACATGGGTAACTTTTGTGTGCACAGTTCTATTTTGGCCGCCAGAGATTGGAGTGAAGTAGGGCAGCAGCTCATTAGGTATTGTGGCGTGGAGGAGGCAAGAGGGTTGGCAGGGGAGGTCCCGCCATGTACAGCCCATTGTGGACCTTTACGGTGTTCTTTGTGGAGCATTTTTGTTAAAGATGAGGCATTTACTTGAATACTCGGAACTCTTGTCAGCAGGATGAAGGCATTTAGGGCAGTCCTCAGCTGTAGCCGCTTGGGACTGGCGGGGTTGAGGGAGGGGAGGAGACCGCCCCTGGGGAGTGGCGCCGCTGCTGGAAACAATTCATTTAAAGAGAAACAGATAATTGTCGGCATGCGAAGTGGAATGTACGGTTAACAGTGTGTGTGTGTGTGTGTGTGTGTGTGTGTGTGTGTGTGTGTGAGAGAGAGAGAGAGAGAGAGAGAGAGAGAGAGAGAGAGAGAGAGAGAGAGAGAGAGCAGACACAATATAGTATTCATGTAAAATGTAAAGCGTTAGTTTCGTATTTTAAAGTACAATTCCTACAATCATCTACGTTTAGTCCTGCTTAGAATGCGCTAAAACTTTGCCTGAAAAATCACACGATTCGCATTTTTAAAGAGACGCAGAATTTTTCAAACGTATTCATGTTTCACGGTGTACTTTTTTTTTTTTCCTTCCCTTCCTTTCCTCTGTGTCCCTTTCATTTCCCTGCTCTTCTTTCTCTTTTCATGTTTTACTTTTACAACTTATTTTTTTCTGGCTTTCCTTGGTTCGTGTTCCAGCTCTCCCACAGACCCCTCCGCCTTTCTTTCAGTGTTCGCTGAGGTGGCACTAAATCTATTCGTGTCCATGGCCGTTCGTGTATGAATGAATGCTGCGCGAACCTTATTCTCTCTCTTGTGTGGAAACGAAAGCGGTCAGTCGGTGTAGGGATGGTAGTGGACATTGGGTGGACGCTCCTCTGTGTGTTAATAGTCATTGTGATCTCGAAGCTTCGTAATGAATAATGCGAAAGAAGGTCTGTAATTCATGTGTTGAAAAAAAGACACTTCCTCTACTGAAAGCTTTCACTTGCTGGGTAGACACGACCGGAAGCAAGGGTGATCGACTGTTAAAAGAAGGAACATTCTAGTGGCGTTTAGACATTCATTCTTTTTCCTAGATGTTGTACCACGTGTGTATAATACTTACGAAATAGAATCAAATATTTATAGGCAAAACTTTCCTATCATTAAAAAAAAGGTTAATGATAAATGCAATACACGAGACAAAACAGGATCAGACGATGAAGTACCACCAATTCAATGACAGCCGTGTGGGACATCATTGCTATCAGTATTTAATCATGGTTTTATACAGGCGCAGCTGTACAAAGGTAGTAAAAAATTAAAACCTTTGTACCAACAGAATGCTCTTTCTTCTGCCAGGCAATCACCCACCTTGCTACAAAGCTCGTCCATTCTACAGGTGCATGCTTTGAAGTATAGATTTTGTTTATTCACACACACACACACACACACACACACACACACACACACACACACACACACACACACACACACACACACACACACACACACATTGTGCATATTACACCAGTTTTATCATTCCTTATTTGTTTATTTTCTTGACATCATCTATTCTCTTTACAATATCCATCGGTGTTACTTACTTACAGTGCCATGCAGAAGATTGTAGTATGCATCGTGTGCAGCTGACTCTTGCACCTTATTGCTTCACTTGACTGGAAGCACACATTGAGGAAAAGTAAAGGAGGAGTAGCTATGCAGGCCAACTTAAGTCACCCACCACCAGTGTACGAGTAACAAATAAATACCAGGGCTTCGAATGTGGGTTTGTGCACCGCCACGCAAACACGTAAACCATTCACCCATCACCGATCTTTGTTTTATTTGTGTGTGGACGTGTTTGTTTTTATGTATATGTGCGTGATAACTGTAATGACTGTAAACGAAATCGCTTGCTGGATGCCTGACAGCTAGGAAAGAAAATGTAAAAAAAAGAAAAAGAAAAAAGAACTGAATAAAAATAGTACATAGTTCGTATAAACTCAGTACCAAACCTTCACATGGAAAAAGGCCTTACGAAAAGCAAATACAAAGGAACTCAAAGGAGGAACGAATAACAGTGTGTAACCAAAGATGACGGTTTAGCCAGGAAGTGTTCAACAAGTCTCCAAACCATCAGCTTCTAATCCATTAGACAAAGAGGACGTGGTAGTAAAAGGACGATTTTATTTTTCTTTTCTTTTTCATCACTTGTAGGATTTGTGGTCTTAGCAGAAGTACTTCAAGACTTTCTCGCGACCTGTTAATCTCCCCTTCCTGTGTGTGTGTGTGTGTGTGTGTGTGTGTGTGTGTGTGTGTGTGTGCGTGTGTGTGTGCGTGTGTGCGTGTGTATGTGTGTGCAGAGCGTGGCGTGTGGCGCTATCGTGATATTCTGAAGCTTGAATGGCTGGCGGGCGAACGAATGGAAGCTCAATCCCTTTCATGGCGTAATCTTTGATAATCCTGCAGCTCTCTATTTTTCTAAGCTCTGGCTATCCCTCGCCCTGTGTTTTAATGGAAATGAGGTTAGGGGATCATGTTGATATAAAATTTTCCCAACGTTTATGTTTTCTACCGAGGTTATAGTTTTTACTTTCGAGTCCAGATCCCTTTGCTATGGTCGCCGCGCTCTCTGTATATATATTTATTTGCAATCTCCGCTCCTTCCTGACTCATTTCTACCTTATTCTTGCTTCATAGGTACCCACTCTTCACTCTATTCACCGATTATTCCTTACCCTTGCCTTCCATACAGTCAGTCCCCTTCCCTGGTCCTTTCTCCATCCCTGCTGTAGCTATAAGGGCTTCTCTGTGCAGTATGTATGTGCATATATATATTTCAAAGCCGCTATAGATGGCACAGTACGTATCTCATCTGGGTGTTCTCTTACTACCTAGGGAGACTTCAGACTGGCAGGTGTCTGTCACTCGGTTAGTTAGTCAGTCAGTCAGT
>CM035204.1:1461970-1477167 GCA_020233015.1 Callinectes sapidus
TCCCATCATCACAATCCAGAAGAACAAAATCCCCACCATCACCATCACCACCACTACCACCATCATCATCATCATCATCATCATCATCACCATCATCATCATGCATGGCTCGATAATTTGCAGTATTGATCATGACAGTTTGAATGAGTAAAGTAAGTGCCCAGCCCGCCGCGCTCCCTGTTTGTTATTGCCTCTACCCGCCCCCTTCCCCTCATCTCTGTAAACAAATGCCTTGCTGAGTTCTCGCTTTGAAGGTGGAGCTGAGCCGACTGCCGCGAAAGGGAGAGGAAGAGAACGTGGGTTGGTGGTGGTTTGCTGGGAGCGTGTGTGTGTGTGTGTGTGTGTGTGTGTGTGTGTGTGTGTGTGTTGGAGTAGTGGATGTTTGTTTGTCGTGGTAGCAATTGTTTGGTGTTGTTGAGAGTGGCTTGGAGGGTGTTGGGTGATGAATGGAGGGAGGTAGTGGTGGTGGTGGTGGTGGTGGTGTAGGTGGTGGTGGTGGTGGTGGTGGTAACGGCGGCAGGAAAGCCATATATGCTGGTTTGGTTTTGCTTCCTTCCTCAAGCTTTGTTCCGTCAGTCGTAAGCGCCTTCCTGTTGTTTTAAACACACACACACACACACACACACACACACACACACACACACACACACACACACACACACACACACACACACGTAAGCTGTAACAGAAAACGTTCTCTTTTGATATTCTTATTTTCGGACTCATAAAAAGACGCTATTGACAACAAAAGGAATAATCTATTAACCTGAAATCATTCAATATCTGTAGTTTTTAACTTTAACAGTATACTTTAACAGGTATTTTGTTACTATCAAAGTTTAAAGGTCTCAGTATTTTTTCTAGTCATAAATCACGTATATTCCACTCATGTTAGCTAGTTTGTTGAATAATCCTAATTGTATCGATTCACAACGGCACCTCTCTCAAGAACAGTGCCACTCCGTACTGCTCCACCTGACCAGTGCCACCGCAATGTGACCTGCAGGGAATCGTCAACCTTCTGGGACTTTAAACCACAAGGCGATTTAAAAGGTAAAACAAAAAAAAGGAAAGGAAAAAAGAATGTTGAGGCCGCGGCAGCTGTGTCCTCCCTGCGTGTGCTCATGATTACCACTCTCTGCTCGTGACTGGTCGTGTGTTACTTCCCATGAACTCTGAAGGTCGTCGCTTGTGGCTTGTTAACTGTCTCAGGAATTTCAGGCGACCAAAGCTTACTGTGCGATGGTCAGTGTTCTCCAAAATAAGACCACTGATAAAGCTGCAAGAAAGTAGTGAATCTTCCCTCATCAAAACCTCTAAAGATATGTACAAGTCCAATCATCACTTCTGTTCATAGATTCGCCTGATCTTCTCTTAAAAACACTATATTGACCTTTCATATGAGACAATCTATTTTATTCATCTGTGACTGTAATTCACAACTAATATTCCTCTTTACTTCCTTATTTCAGTCTTAACCTTTGAACCCTTGAACAATGTTACTTATCCCCGTCCGTGTTTACTAAAGGGAACGACTCTGGTCCGTATTCAGAAACGCTTTACTCTCACCACGTCTAGTTTCTAAAGCCCTAAAGATGATTAAAGGGATTTTCAAGAATGTTCCTCCAATTAATAATGTAGAAATTTTGTCATTCTACCTTTAGAACCATAACAACTTGAAAACTAGTGTAAATTTAAACAAAGCTCTCTAAAATAGTGGAGGTGAAGCACAAATGTGTGAGAATACGAGCCTTTACATCTTTTACCACCCATGATATGTACCTCATACTTGATCAGATGCCCTCCACGTCTCTCAACCTAACCACACATAACAAGTTTGAATCGTTGTATTGTTGGTGTGGGCGCGTGTTTTCAATTCTATTCTAGTTCTGATAAGTCTTCCTTATTCACACAATGGAATATGCACAGAGTTAAGGAGCGATATATGTAGATGAGGGGAAAGTGAGCAGAGGGTGAGTATTACGAGTATATGTATAATGTATAGCGTGAGCGGCGACACAGCTGCTGCACACGAGGTGGGCTGGCATGTGGTGGTGATGGTGGCGGGGGTGGTGGTGGTGGTGGTGGTGGTGGTGGTAGTGGTGGTGGAGTGCGGCTGTGGACAATGGCAGGGCTTCCGGCGACCAGCACACCCATGGGGACGAAAAATCTTACGCCAAATACGCCTTGAGCTTAATTACTATTATTTATTTGTTTATTTTATCTTATTTAAAATTTTACGGTACACAATGTTTTCTTTATGGGTGTTTCAGCGGCGGGAATAAACCCACTTCTAAAGGAAAGAATAAATACACGTATAAAGTTCCGTTTGTGGCATTTGACAAGGAGAGAGAAACATCAATCTATTTTCCAACGCAGTGCCAAAATGAGAACGGTGGGAGACGCAGCCAGCCGGAACATTTGTTTATTTTTGGTGTCTTGTGGGAAAACCGGAGAAAAAATAAAGTTTAGACAGCTTATCGCCTTGAAATCGTGAAGTTGAAAAATCATTGCACCATCAAAGCTCGTGATTGGTATTGAACGCTGTGATTGGCTCGGACAGGGAGGAATCAGCACCAGCCAGCCAGCCAGCCAGCCAGTCCACTCCGGGTAGGAAAGGCGAGGAAGACCGCACACTGAGGCGAGAAGGACGGAAATAGAGGTTGCACAGTTCTTGTTGTGGTTTCGACTTTTTTATTTTAGCTTTGTGGATTCTGTGGCAGCCTCTTCCGTCCTGGAGTTGTTGGTGTAGATCTTTATCGCTCGTGTCCTTGCTGTTGCATTCTTTGCCACCTTTGTAATGTTCTGAATTCTTGGTATTTCGACCCTTGCTGTAGTTTTCCATAGTTATTTTAAACCATTCCTTTGTAGCACACGTTCTTTCCGTATAGCTGTATACAGAATTCCTGGTGAGCCTTCCTGCTGCAGATAAAGGCAGATAAAGGCTCCCCTTCTATTGTATTTGATAGTGGAAATGCATACATTATAGTAAAAGGTATTAACGGTCTCATCTGGAGGAAGATGCGCACAGCAGAGCTCGGTATTAAGTAAAGGAGAAGGAGGGTCTCGTTCTACTTTCATAAACAGATACCAAGGCAGCAGGTGGCGTTAATTTCACCTTCCCAATGCGTCCTCACGAAGCTTTTGGTTAGAGGGGACACGAGATGCTCTTCTTCAAACAATGAGACGCCGCTCACTCTCACTCTCACCCACCCCTTCTTTTCATGTCAAAACATCCTCGTTGGTGTTTCCCGCTTTCCCTCACCCTCGCCCCTTCACCGCTCTTCGGCGAACCCTTATTTCTACCTAATCCTCCCCTGCCTAACACCCCTTGCCTCCCCTTACCAATTATCTACATACCCTATCTCTCTCCTAGTCTCTCTCACCTTTCCGGTACTTTTTTCCTATTTTCATTTCACTCAATTTCTTCCTCGGTTCCCTCCTAGTCATTAACCTCGTCCCTCACAGCTTCTGCGGGTCTCTTCCTACATTTCACTGGTTCTCTTTTCCATGCTCGTGTTTCCACTATAATCTCTTATCACAAATGCTTACCCTTCAGAGGATTTTTCTTATCTATTATTTTTTTTTTTAGCATATCGTGGACAATGAAAACATGAATGGAAGGCGAAAGTGTTAAGCTGCGGTCTAATTTATGCAAAGGAATGTCAACAATCTTCCTCCTTTAAAGAATTCCTGAAGTGTGGGACGCAAGGGTGGGGTGGTAAGCAGAGTTGTAAAGCATCTGGAAGGGAGAGTACGTACGTGTGACATGACCATATGACAGAGCTTTACAATTACTGGCGCTATATTAAGGTATCTGTCTGGGAATGTTTTCGGAACTGTCACCAAATTTGGCAAACTCACAAAGCTTTGGCAATGTTCCCTGGACAGTGAGTGACGGAAAGGACAGAGATTGTACAATTAGTCATCCCCCTTCTCTTCTCTATTGTATTTTCTTGTAAGAAGTGTGGGACAATAAATCAAGGAACCAGGCTCTGAAAGACGAAGGACATGTTGTCTCTGGCTGGCTTCACTCATTCATAGCAGTGACGTCTTCAGAAATTACGATCTCTGGGTCATAATCTGATTTTGTGTGTTGGCCTTGGTAGATTATCGGTTGTGTAAATGTATACTTTGAGTTTTGTGAATTCATCTTGCTGCGACGATGGCTTCTTTTGTCTGCTGTCAAGGTGTGTCCCATTGAAATTCAGATACGTGTAGGCAACAACTAGAAATGCTTAACTTCCCAGATGATGTACAGTATCTGAGTGAAGTTCTCGTATTTCCAGGCCGTAGTGTGAATCCACACGAATATCAAAATTGTTCTCTTTCTGTTTTAGAGACAATAAAAAGAAAAAGAAGACGGCCTGAGAGCGTGACAGTGACGCTTCAAAAGGCCTTCACGCGCTGCTCTCCTCCTCCCATTGTCCTTCCTCCCGGGCAGTGCTTTCCTTTCATTTCAGAAAGTGTTTTCCGCCTATCCTTTTGAGTGTGTGTGTGTGTGTGTGTGTGTGTGTGTGTGTGTGTGTGTGTGTTATATTATATATATATATATATAATATATATATATCTATATATATATATATATATATATATATATATATATATATATATATATATATAGATAGATAGATAGATAGATAGATAGATGATGGTGATGGTGGACAGTGGACTTTGGTGATGGTGCCATCCCTGTATGGCAGAGTGTTCTGGCTTTCCCTTGTATACCGCGCTGCTGCCCCTCTTCTGGCCTCCATTGTGACGTTGCTGCCCACGCAATAACGGAGCTGTGCATTTCATAAATCCAGCCAATGAAGGCACTGCCCATATATCCAGTTAAGACAACAGTAGCCGCCTAAAAGCAGGCGATTGGGCAGTGGGCGGCAATCTGGTGCAGTAGCCTGGGCCGCCGTGTTGCAGCTGTCAGTGGCTCTTGTTTCGTGTTAGTAATAGGCCTGATATACAGCATGTTGAGGGAACAATGTTGTTAATTGCAGCTCGCGGCTTTGTGCATAGCGATAAATCAAACAATACTGTATTGTGCGTGGGCTTCCCGGTCTTGGCAGCACCAGTGTGGATCTTGCTCAGCTTGCCTTGGCCTCAGGCAAACTAGAGGATGAACAAATTATCTGAAAATACCAAACATTAATAGATTGCGAAAGCTTGTTTCCTATAATTCTAGTGCAGTGACCTGCTATCTAATTGTTCAAATCATTATAATCACGTGATGTGCATGTGTTTCCAAATGGTTGTTATGGAGAGCAGCATATGATGAAGGCAATAAATAGACAGCAAGGTAGGCGGCACAAGCAATGGAAACATCCTGGCACTAGAAAAGTTATCAATAACGACAGTGCTGATACTGTGACACACACACACACACACACACACACACACACACACACACACACACACACACATGAGAGGGAGGGAGTGAGAGAGGGAATGCACACTTGCTTTTACTCTTTCATTTTTAGAATCAATTAACCTTGCTTTAATCGCGTGGTGTGGAGAGCCTTCAGGGAGCGGGACGGAGGTCATAAAACTGTGGTGCTCCGAGTCATTACTTAGCCTGGAGATGCTGCAGGAGGAGGAGGCCACTTGGACATTATGGTGCGGCCTTTCTTCAGGTGATGGGGCAGGAGGGCGTCACGTTAACAGCGGCCGCCAGTGAGGAAGAGAAGGGCGGGGGAGAAGGGGTAATGGGAAGTGCTCCTGGGATGGCCCACTTTCACCCCGCACACTTCAGATTACTGTCTAACTTCGGGCATTCTGTCCTTACCGGTAATTACTTTCGTGTTTGCTAAAACCTCCATTATCACCTGTTCGCTGAATCCCTCCAGTGCAGTGGCGCTCCCACGCTCTGACTTTAACAGGTTCGCAGGGTTTTATCGTATTTGTTTTGCGTTTCACTCCCAGGAACGAAGAGGGTTGCATGTGCTGAAGGATTTTCAGTGACCGGTATACAGACATAAAAAGAAAAAAAGAATGTATTGTTTGCTAGGCTCAAGACGAATGTGACTGTTTACATGTGCTAAGATTTCCCACCGATCAGTGTATTCTTCATGGCAATTTTTTTTTTTCAACCCAATAATGAATAATGCCTTGGTATAGTAAATGCCAATAATATTTGTAATAAACAAACGTGGGTGTTACAATTTATCGCGATAACGAAGTCGAGTTATCGATTATCCTTTAGTTATTTTCTCTGCGTCATCGATTTATCGTAAAATTAATTTATAAATCAACTGATTATGTTCTAATTTGAATCTTCTTTCTTTGACAGGTAAGTGTCGTGGTTTCCCTGGTGGGTGGCTGGAGTTGTGTGCCACCCATGTCCTCACGGTGTGGACAGCACCGACTGCCTCCTGGTGTGGCGAGAGTTTTGTACCAGACCCAATCCTTCAGGTAACGTTATGACAATTGTATAGTTGTGCATAACCTTGGTGTTGATGCCAGTCTTGTTCCCTGAAAAGACAGTGAGTGAGCACATGAACATCTTATTTGTCTCAATACCCAAATATATATTCTTCAGGAGTGTTCTGTACTAGAGTTGCACTAAGGTAATTGAGGCAATGACAAATACTTACCAAAATAGTGGCACAGGGGGATAAGTTAAGTTGGAAGAAGTCAATACAACGTGACATTCCCCGTGGAAAACATATTATCTGTGTCCACGTATGTCTCACTTATCCTTTAACTAATGTAATATTCTTCAAAGTTTACCTAATCTTCTCTTAAAGTTCAGTCTTTCAAAAGTTCAGTCTTTCAATGTAATCTTCCAACCTAATCTAACACAACATAGATCAGTTTCAATTATGACAAAGGGGGATATTTTGAGGAGGTCTTGTGGGTAGAATTGAGTTAATTAATTTACTTTGGTAAGCTTAAAGTATATAATTTTAGGATATATTTAAAGCTCCACCAGCCACGCATTATACATACATTTCCTATATAGTGTAAAGATGGTAAGGAAAAACTTGGGTCAGGGATACTCTTTACTCTAACGTTTCCCTAACCCAGCCCAAGTTTTTCCTTACCATCTTTTTACTCATTTGTCTTACTACTACTCAACATTTCCTATATAGTTAATAGGGAGCAGTGTTTATGGGAGACTCAGGTCAAAGTAAAACTGACACTAATGGAGCACGATAGACTGTCGAACTCTAAACACGCTGATACGAGTACTATATTTCAGGGTAAACTAACTGGCGTCTTGTATTTTCCTTGTGTTTTTGTGGCTTATACGTCAGAAAGGTAATTTTGTTTTATTGTAAGGCGATTAAAACTGAAGGAAAAGTTAGACAAAGACTGTGGTGAAAGGTTACTTCATTTCCAAACTACTGTCATATCCAGACACACACACACACACACACACACACACACAGACACACACACACACACACACACACACACACACACACACACACACACACACACACACACACACACACACACACACACCTTACGGATGCACCAATATCAGTAACCTATATGAATTTCCGGCCGAAACCATAATTTTTCAGAGTGTAAAAACTTTGGGTGGAAAGTAACCGGGGAGAACCAAAAGGGCGAGTTTCCCACCTTTATTAATTTTTGGATGCGTTGGGAGTTAAGCTGAAGTTGTGAAAAATATGTCGTTATGGCCCTTGCGTTACTGTGTCAGAGAGTGAGAGTAGGACGAGTATTGCCGCTGCTGCTATTACTGCTGTTGCTGTTGCTATTACTACTACTGCTACTGTTACTGCTACTGCTTCTGCTTCTGCTTCTGCTACTGCTACTGCTACCTCTACTGCTGCTGCTGCTACTGCTACTGCTACTGCTACTGCTACTGCTACTACTACTACTACTACTACTACTACTACTATTCACATCATCTCTATCTAAAATATTAATAAGTTTGTCTATCTGTCTGTCTCTCCTCGTAAATGTTGATTTGAACACCAGTATATAAATGAGTCATGATATTACATATGCTTCTACTAAGTCGCATGCCTGACTCATAACCAAACATTGCATTAAACATCAGCTTGAAATGATAACCTTCCAGCCATGGCAACCGCGGCTGCAACTCCATTTAGATATGCGTATATTTTGTCATCAATGCTGGCAATAATGCTGGATGAATATTAATGAAGTTATGAATACTGCATGTAGGCCCCTTGTGCCGTATCATGGCTTTTATTATTCTATCGTTCAGATGCATTGTTAACAGCATGACTTACCTTTACTTTAACTGAAGATTATTAGTTTCCTTTGAACGTGGGAATATTAAAAACATCAAAAAAAAGCTGTAAAAAAAACACCCCTCCCCCCATACATGTTTTTTTCTGTAGAAATATCCATACTTATGCCCACTTACCAATACTGGCCGTGAAGTAGTTGATGTTCTCGTGTTCAGCAGGCGGATTCAGTCACCTGCCACGTTATTAGTGAACCAGACGCCTCACAGATGATGCAGAAAAGTAACGCCGCAGTGTAACCCATAGTTGTGATTATTGCTCGTGAAGGAAAAATGAAAAGTGAAACATGAGCTCAAATCGTATAATCGTGGCGTCTTTTATATATCACTCAAAAAAGAATCTCATCTTTGAAGATTCCACTGTGTAAATTTTCTTTGGGAGAGGATGAACGCGATGTAACGCAACATAAACATATCAATTTATCAATTTGGGAGAAATAGATCGTTTCATCAGAGGAAAAAAGGATGAAAATGAAGGCGAATTTAGATTCAACATAAAGGATAAGTAGGGTATAAAATCCAACTTCCTTTGGCGAAGGAAAAAATACTGACTTTTGAAGATCTGAAAGCAAAACCTAAATTTACATGATAAAAATCGGGATTGAGAACACGACCTTTGCGTTGGTTTTTCTGCTCTGTAAAGTAAATGTTAAAAATTCACTGTCTTCAGCAACGTCAAAACATCATTCTCCCATTAGTCTGGAAGTGGGAAGGTGATCTCGAGTCCTTAATTTAGATTTGTTTTGAGCACACGGCTTTCATTGTCATCTAAAAAAACTTTCATCACTCTTTTCACATATTTTTATCATCAAATCGCAATCTTAGAGACATTGATCTGCCTCATCCTCATCCTTGAAAAACCAATGTTTATGAAAAGTCCTTGTCATTGATTTTATACGAGACGAAAACATTAATGAAGAGGTTTGTATATCTACCTGGACTTCTTTCGCTCAAATATGAATAATGTTTTTCAAAATTTCCCGCAAGGGACAGGTAAGTTTAAGAAAAAGATCAAGAAGGAAATAAAAAACTTTTCTTAAACGCTCGTTCGGTAGGAAAGAAAAGATAACACACGCTTTTCACAGATATTGTATTTTTTGAGGATAAGTAAGGATGGGACAGGGAATCATCTCTTAAATCAAACTTAGGGAGACTTAACCAAACGTAATTCAAACATAATCTTAACCTAAACCTAAACCTAATCCATAACTAACCTAATCTAACAACAATTTATTTTTATTTATTTATTCATTTATTTATTTATTATTTTCTTTAATAAGAGTAGAAAGTGCTATGAATATAAAGTCTTTAAACTGTTCCCGTCTGTTAACTTACACGTGTCGTCTCAGAACACAATCATCTAAACTTTCTTTTCCTTTCCAACATCTGACTCAAGTTTTGTTCATTTACAAGAGTGTCCTGCCTAATGCCGCTCCTTATGACCTTCTGCAAAGATTCCAATTTGTATTAAACTTATCTATCTTTTCAATTATCTGGCTTAGAATTTCTCAAACATCTTTGTACTCATTTGAAAAGAATATAGGGGAACAAAACAGCGATTAAAGGATGTAGAGAGAGAGAGAGAGAGAGAGAGAGAGAGAGAGAGAGAGAGAGAGAGAGAGAGAGAGAGAGAGAGAGAGAGAGAGAGAGAGAGAGCAGAAAAGAATGACTAGGGGAAAGTTTAATAGACAATACAGGAGGAACAGAAGAAAACCACGATGAAAGAGAAAAACAAGACACGTGGCTGAAGGAGCAGGGGAAGGAAGGTACGGTGCGAATATTTAGCCGCATTGTTCATCAAGGGACGATGTTAAGCTCCGTAAAGAAGAAATTATTAGTAAAACGCATTATTTGTTTCCGTTGCACCGGAGTTTCTTAAGCCAAGACTGTGGGGGAGCTGAGCACGGATTGATATACACAACCACATACTCCTCTATCTACGTACATGTATGGGTTTCCCTACCGCCATAGAAAATGTAATCCTCCTTTTAAGAACTTCGCGATGGTTTATGTCTTTGTGTTCGATTTAAGAAGTGTTTTTTTTCATACTGATTGCGAAATGGAGGATGATAATAACCGGTGCAGAAGACGAATTATGTTGTAAGACTTGTCAAGATTTCAGGGACTTTTTACGTCACGGTGTAAGCTTCCCACGTGTAGCTGAAAATATAGGGAGTTTAATTCTTTCACTGCGATACGAGAAAATTAACATCTCAATAACAATGTATGATGAGATCTTTATTATGAGCATCTGCGAGAAATGAATGCATGAAAAAAGAGTAAAGTTTTCCATTTCTACTCACTTTAAAGGTTTCAGGCGAATAAGGAACAAGTGTAAAGGTCGTAGAGTGATCGGTTCATAAGGAAAGAGGGAGCAAATAGCAGTACAAAGATTAATGAATAAGCTTCGTTTTCCTAGATATGATTGGGAGTATTTCGTAACGGTGACACTAAGTTCAAGTGAAAGAGTAAGAATATCAAAGGTTCAGGAACGTCAAGATACTAACTAGTTTATCGCTAACAGGAATTCACTAAAAATAATGCAAATGTAATGGGCGAGTTCTTTAATTATGCCTTGAATATACAAATGGGGAAGGTTTCTCTGTCATCGTAAAAAAGAAAAGAAAAAAACACATTAAGATGAAAGATTTCTTATAGGTTCCTCTCATTGGCGTTCTGCTATATCTCCCTTCCTATCTATCTATCTATCTGTATATCTATCTACCTTTCCTTTCCTATCTATTTATTTATCTATCAATGTATATATCTATTTACGTTACCATCTTCTTACGTACCTTTCATTTACTTATCAGCCCACTCACCTATTTACCAACATGTCTGACTATCTATATACCTATTTTATTGTTTTGCAAAACTTAATTCAAATAGTGAAGATATGAATACCGTTTAAAAATCTCTCTCTCTCTCTCTCTCTCTCTCTCTCTCGTGTCCCCTCCTATCACTTTAGCCATCACAGGTCGGGTCACTTGGTATGAAATGTTAGTATTATCTCACAGGATGTGCCTTAAGTAAACTTCCTGAGCCGAAATGGCCTGCTTCTAAAATATGCTCCGTTACTGATGGACTCCTTACTACAGTCAGGGAAATAATGTGGAGTATAAGAGTAGGTCACTTTTCACCTGTACTCTATGTACCTTCTTTATAATTAAGACGACGCTTGAAGAAGTGTGGTAGGGCGTTAAAAATCCTTCCGCAAAACTGCACGGGCGCTACAAGAAAGGGGAGGTCATCCAGTCCAAAGGTTCCAGGTCAGTTTACAAGCATGTTTGGTGCACGTAGAATGTTTGAACGCACGAGAAAATAGGATGGTGAAGAGGGCATGGATAAATCCGTTGCGTTAGATAATTGATGAATGAAAACACACACACACACACACACACACACACACACACACACACACACACACACACACACACACACACACACACACACACACACACACACACACGGGTATGCGCTTCTCTATTTTTTCAGTATTTTCCGAGCGACGTATTGCTATAACATTGATTGCCAGTGGAGCTGTTTCTGCTGGACCTGCTGGCACTGTTATTTGTGGAAGGTTATTTAAACCTGCGCTTTTGCTTTATATTACTGTTGTCTATATATTTACTCAGTAAGGCGCACTGTTTTGTTTTACAAGTATTGTGTTGGTTTTTATTGACTCCCTGCCCTGATATTGGTGCCGGCCAGTCAGACTGTGTTGTGTTTGGAAGCAACATAAAAGTTTGTCCCACCTGTGTGTGTGTGTGTGTGTGTGTGTGTGTGTGTGTGTGTGTGTGTGTGTGTGTGTGTGCTGGCGTGGATTGGCCATTGGATGTGTGTGTCAGAGAAAGCGGCACGCGCAAACGTTTTTCTGAAAGGACATTTGATTGAACTTAACCTCATGGCATTCTTTGGCGATGTCTGCTGTGACCTTTGATCCCTGGTTGAGACATCTACACCCAGGTCACCCTTTCATGCTGTCTTTACTTCACCTTGTGTTATTATCTTCTATTTTCAATGTTTCATAACAAGTTCTCTTTGTCCACTATTCGTTGTTTTTCTTAGTTATATGGTGAAAAGTTGTTTTTGTAACGCGCAATGCAGCTTTGTTCACATTATCACAGCTTTTCTGCGTCCCTGAAGTTAAATGCAATTTTCATGATTATTACCAACCGCTGTATCTCTGAGGGTAGCTTGTGTATCATTATATATTTTTCGTGTGTGTGTGTGTGTGTGTGTGTGTGTGTGTGTGTGTGTGTGTGTGTGTGTGTGTGTGTGTGTGTGTGTGTGTGTGTGTGTTTTCCTCTTTAATCTTTCCGTGTTTAGTAATTAATTAATAGTATGAGCTTGATATTCTCTCTCTCTCTCTCTCTCTCTCTCTCTCTCTCTCTCTCTCTCTCTCTCTCTCTCTCTCTCTCTCTCTCTCTCTCTCTCTCTCTCCCCCCTTTGTCTCACTTTCTCCTTCCATCCCTCCCTTCCTCCTCATCCCTCTCTTTTTATTCGCCTTCCCTGGTCTCTTTTTCTTTCTTACTTAGCCATTTGATTACGGGCGGGTCAACCGATATCCTGGCCACTCTTCCCGCCCCTCCTTGCCTTCTACCTCCCCCCACCTCCACTCCCTGCCTTGCTTCCTACCTCCCCCCGCCTTACTGCCTCGCCTTGCCTCCTGCCCTCCTGCCTGCTTTACGGGCCATCCCAGCTGTCTCGCTAAGTGCCACAGGGAACACCACTCACGCCCCACCGACGCCCCTGGACCCCCTTTCCCCTCACCCCGACAGCCTGTAGGGGTCGTGACAAACAGCCTAGTTAAGCTGGTGAATCATATGGAAAGTTCAGTGGGCTGAGACGCGTGAAATTAGATTCTTTTTTTATTCGCCCGGTCACTGGTAGAGGTCCTCCTTTTCCTTTCTTTTTTCTTTCTCTCTCTCTTTGTGCAGGTTCATTTTTTTGCTACCTTGGTCGTGTTTTCCGCCTGATTCTGTTATATTTGGGTCAAGGTTTGCGGTGAGGTGATGGTCAGGTTATCATTGACTCTCTGCCTGCCATGGTTTTCGTACAAGCTTAATAGAATGTTGTGTGTGCTTAGTTAAGGTGTTTTTTTCTTTCTTTCTTTTACCCCCTTTTTTGTAGAGGGAAGGGCTGGTAAAAGAAGTGGTGTAGTGTGCCATGCCTTTTTGGTGTTTTAATATGGGTTTAGTTGGTTAAAAGCAAACAAAAAAATATGTAGGGTTATTCGAACTATGTTACATACTTTCATTGGTGGTTCAAGAGTTAGTGTTTGATTTTCTTACGTATTGTGTTGCATTTTCTTTCTTTAACATTGTTTCTAATTCCTGTGTCTCTCGTTTTTAGGTATTGTATGGAACTTTAACTATAATGTATGTGGCGTTGTATGGCTTTGGTGTGGTAAAGCGTAAACACAATTAATCAATCGATAAATCACTCAATTATGGGTACTAGTGGTGGTGGTGGTGGTGGTGGTGGCGGTGGTGGTGGTGGTGGTGGTGGTGGTGGTGGCGGCGGTGGTGGTGGTGGTGGTGGTGGTGGTGGTGGTGGTAGTCGTAGTGATAGTGTTAGTAGTGATATCAGTGGTGGTTACAATAGTGGTAGGAATGGTGGTGGAAAAGGTACTGTTAGTGGTAGTGGTGGTGTTAGTAGTAATATTATTGATGGTTGTAATAGTGGTAGGGATGGTGGTGATAGTAGTCTTAGTAATCGTGATGGTGTTAATAGTGCTGTTGGTGGTGGTAATAGTGGTAGAGATGGTGGTGGTAAAGGTACTGTTAGTGGTAGTGGTGATGTTAATAGTAATACCAATGGTGTTTGTGATATTGGTAGGAATAGTGATGGTAAAGGTACTCTTAGTGGTAGTAATAATGGTGGTCATTTGGTGATGTGGTAGTAGGGATGGTGGCAGTAAAGGTACTCATAGTAATAGTGGGTAATAGTAATAGTAATAGTGGTAGTGGGTTCTCGCAGTCTCCATCGGTGGTGTTACTGGTGATAAGTTGAAGAGAGGGAGTGACAGCCTGCAGCGCGGCGCCACCAGGTCTGCCTTGTGTCGATGTCATGACCTTGTAGGGCCGAGTGTTCCTCAAGAGTAATGGCGACAGCTGGGCCCAGTTACGTCTGTGTGTTAATAGTCACGGTATTTATTGGGAAAGAAAGTGCATGTGATTCTTTCCATCCGTGTAACCCCAACTTTTCCCCCTTATTTATTCATTACTTGGGCAATCTTTCTCTCCTTGTGGTAAGAATGAATGAATAAATGAATCAGCCAGTCAGTTTGTTAATCTTCTTTTCATTTTCATCAATCTTCCGTCTCGGCCTTGAACTCAGTTAATTAATCAGTTTTATTCCCTTCTCGGTCGTCATTTTCCTCATTCGTCTTATTGGTTTCCCCTTTCCGAACCCTTGGAGTTAACTGGTCTCAATTATACACCTTCCTTTATTTATTTTTGTGGTGTATTACGATAACTTTCAGGCCTTCCTCCTCTACCCTTCGCTTCCAACACTCACTCCCTGGGTATTGAGAAAAGGATTGCACCAGTAAACTTGAGACTCGATGCAGAAATGTACAATGAACCCCTCCACTGTTCTTTGGTCTCCTCATCGTGATGTTTTATCATCTTTAACCTCTCCAATTTTTTTCTTGTCTAAGATTTATGCGGTTAAAAACGAAAAGTGGCTTTTTGTATGTACTTAGCGTACGATCTGTGTGTGTGTGTGTGTGTGTGTGTGTGTGTGTGTGTGTGTGTGTGTGTGGAGGTCAATGTAGGTGAGCTGATTATTATTGTCATTATTATTATTGTTATGTTAATTTGGTAATTATGCACTGAATTTTATCAATTAAACGCTGCACCAAGAATATTACGCATGCTATTGACTGGACGGGACAGTCTATTTCATTAATTTTGTAAACTCAATTTATAGTTTAATTCATGAATTGACT
>CM035204.1:1477824-1490134 GCA_020233015.1 Callinectes sapidus
AATTATCTTAAAAGTCTCAGTCTCTCTCTCTCTCTCTCTCTCTCTCTCTCTCTCTCTCTCTCTCTCTCTCTCTCTCTGTCGAGGGGAAGGAAGGAAAAAATGTCATAATTAATCTCACCACGCCTCCCTGCGCTCCTTCTTGGTCCTTCCGTCCCTCCTTTGTTGTTTCCTCCCCATCCTAAACTTCTTCTTTCTTCTTCTTCGACTTTTCCTTATCGCTTATCTTTTATCTCGCTCTTCGCTCACCCAGTCTACTTTGTTCACCTTAACACTTTCTTTTTTCTGGATCTATTTTCATCTTATTTTTTTATTTTTATTTTTTTTTCCTGTCCATATTGCCAAGTGGTGCTAACTAGTCCGCGTCTGTTCGTTTTCCTACATCAATCCTCCCCTTTTCCTTTTACCTCTCTCCTCTTCCTCGTCCTCCTCGTCCTCCTCCTCTTCGCACCCTCCGCTTTTCGTGTCTCCCTCCCCTTAGTTAACAATAAACCCGTCAAATCTGTCTTTCCTCTATTAGAACCATTTGCATGTCTTTTAAGAAGTCTAACTTTTCCCCCTCACTTCCTTTTTTTCGTCAATGTTATGGGAAGAAGAGAGGGGCGAGGGAAAGGGGGAGAGAGGGATAGGGAGGGAGGGAGTGAGGGAAGGAATGTATAGGGAAGGAAGGAAGGGAGTGTGGGGTAATGTAATATAAAGGAAGACTGAGTGAAAAGGAAGAAGAGATGGGCAGCTTGTGAGAGATACAGACAGACAGACAGATAGATAGAGAGATAGAAAGAAAGAAAGAAAATTATTCATACATTTTATTATGCCTTATATAAGTTTAGAGAGTTTAGCGTTTGAAAATTATGTAAAGAAAGAAAAAAATATGGATTATAAATTTACGTGGACGATGACTGAGTGTAAGGATGACGGAAGGAGCAATAATGATGATGAAAAAAGAAAAAAAAGGAAAAAATCACCATGAAAAGTTATTAATCACACTTGTAATGAGAGAGAGAGAGAGAGAGAGAGAGAGAGAGAGAGAGAGAGAGAGAGCACACACAACACACAATAGCATCGAGTAAACATTGGGTAATAAGCTTCAGTAAAAGATGACCAGACAAAGGACCAACGAATCACCAATATGCAAATAAAATCTCACGCGCAAAATTAAATATGAAAACTTAAACACACACACACCAACAGAGAGAGAGAGAGAGAGAGAGAGAGAGAGAGAGAGAGAGAGAGAGAGAGAGAGAGAGAGAGAGAGAGAGAGAGAGAGAGAGAGAGAGATGAGAGAGGAGACAGACAGACAGACAGACAGACAGACAGAGACAGAGAGACAGACAGAGACAGAGAGACAGACAGACAGACATGAATAAATGGAAATTAAGAAATAGAATAGAAACTGAAAAACGCGCATCCCCCCCCCAAAAAAAAAAGTTACGTTGTTAAGCTTTTTTTTTTTTTTTTGCCGGAAGTGCTGTGACCAATAACTTTAGACTAAGCTTTTATTGGAGAGGAAAGTTGGTAGGCGTGTAAAGAGATGAGAGAAAGAAAGGGCGGCGCAAATCCTGCTAGTTGCCGCATCGTATAGAGAGCGGTGAGTGAATTCTAAAAAGTCTGTCTGCGAGAACACGGAGTTACAAGGGACGGGAAGCAGCGTTGCGGTGAGGGCAGCGGTCCACGAGGAGACTCAGAGAATTTGAGAATTTCGCTTCACAGGTTTCGAGGAAAGGTGGAAGCCTGCAGCAACAGAATCTTTAGTTATTTTCCTAGCCTTACGACACCCAGGCCGGCAACAGGCAAGTCTCTACCAGTCACCAGTGGAATAGCTTAAAATGCCACATTCTGTCTTGTTTGACATCATACTGCAGAAAGCCATAAAAGCAACAGACACACACAACGGAGCGTACCCAAGAGGAATAAAACAAGGCAGACCGTAGCCACCGCCGGACACGAGCCATCACGGAAGGAAGGGAAGGAAAAAGCGAGTCACGCACACCAAAAAATCGCCACCTAACACGAGGAGGACGTCCAAAACAAACCATCCCAATCTAAACCAAATGGAGACACGTGGGAGACAAGCGGGACTGACCAGGCTGGCCGCTATATTGAATGCTGAGAACAAGATGCATCTCTCGACCTCCCTCCCTCCTCTCCCTCCTCCCTCCCTTCCCTCCCTATCCTGTCTCTGCCTTTCTATCTTTCGCTCCTGCCTTTGCTTTTCTCCCTTTCATTCCCTTTTTCGCCCTCTTACTGCTGTCTGGTCCGAATATCTAATTTCCAGGGCCAGCCGATAAACAAGCCCTGGAACAAAGGACATTTCGGAGAGCAGAATGTGACGTACCCTACTGACTCGCCTCGCCTAAGCTGTGTCTGCCCCGCCGAGCCTCGCCCTGCAAATGTTTGGCGCGTGTTTCCTGCATTTGTTTTATTGCGAAGCGAAACTGGTAATGGTGATTGGCCGTGATTTACTGTCATGGCTGCGGGTTTGTGTGCCGCCCTTATGGTCCCAGAGGTCTCCATATACTCTCCTCCTCCTCCTCCTCCTCCTCCTCCTCCTCCTCCTCCTCCTCCTCCTCCTCTTCTTCCTCTTGACTATGTCCCCATAGCAAATGTACCTATTAACTATTTGCATTTTTTTAATACCATCTGATCTCATATCCACATAAATGCCTTACTCCTCGTCACAATAGGTGTTATTTATTCCAACTTACTTTATCTTACGTGCGTGCAGTTTCGAGGCAGACACTTCCTGGCACTTCTGCACTGCCTGATTCATCCCCTTCAGTCTGACAGGCCTTCGCGGCGCCAAGTTCACTGCCCTGCCTGTCTTACCCAGAGCGGCCCCAAGGCGTCACTCTAACGCGACACTCTAACACAGACGATTTCCATAACAAACATAAAAGAACAGGGACATATTTTACCTTAACGTTTACCTTCATGTCACGTCATTAACCGAAAGCTGGTTAGGAGACAGAGGACTTTAGAGAAAAAAATGAAGGAAAATGAAAGAAGAGAAGAATGTAATAACGAAAAGAAAAGGAAGAGATGAAAGGAGAGAGAGAATGGATGAGAGGAGGGAGGTCACATGTGGCTCTCATTTGACCTTAAGAAGGGTCCTCTGTTCTTGTGACAGTGGAAGGGAGGGAAGGGGGCAGCAAGGGGAAGAAAGAAGGTGAAGAGGAAGGGTGGGTGTGGGAGAGGAACTGAAGGAAAGTAGGAGAGGTCAGACGGAAAAAAAAGGAGAAAGAATCTTCCATAGTGAATACATACCATATGGACTACGGAATGAGAGAGAGAGAGAGAGAGAGAGAGAGAGAGAGAGAGAGAGAGAGAGAGAGAGAGAGAGAGAGAGAGAGAGAGAGAGAGAGAGAGAGAGATTGTGCGTGCGCGTGTGCGTGTGCGTGTGTGCGTTAGGAAGTCACGTGTTGATTGATGGCGTGGTTATGGCGGCGACGTTTCAATTTGTGAGAAAACGAATATTTTCCAAATTAATTACATTTAATCTTAATGAATCTCTCTCTCTCTCTCTCTCTCTCTCTCTCTCTCTCTCTCTCTCTCTCTCTCTCTCTCTCTCTCTCTCTCTCTCTCTCTCTCTCTCGTGTTAGCTGAATATTTTTAGGATTTCTTCTTTGTAGCCTTTTTTTTGCTAAATATGTGGAAGCAAAACCTCTCCTCTGATACACGGGAGTGCGCATGTGAGTGTGGACGAGGCGCAGAGAGGGAATGAGGAAAATTAATACTAACCAGCGGAGATAACGTAAAGCTTTGAAGGATGAGATCTGAAGCTTGGTCTGTGCACTTGTCTATTTATCAGTATATGCATTTATCTATTTATTCGTGATTTATTAATAGAAATCCCATGAAGTTATGTTGCATGAAGGGCAGGGGACAGTTGAATGTCATTGAAGGAGAGGTGGGTCTGTGCATATGGTTTTGCAGAATTGCCGGCAAGGGAATCGTGTTTCGGAGCCACTAAATCATGCAAGGTTCCTCCACCACTTCCTGAAATTATAGAAAGGTCGTGAGTTTTAGTGGTCTTTTTACCATATAAAAGATATGAAAATGTCGTGAATTTAGTATTTATCCCTTGACATTGATTGCTGACAATAAATAAATTCTGCCTTGATAATAATAATGCGTACCACATTTTAAGTTCCAAGAAGGATGAACTTCTGGCCGTGTGTTACTTGCAGGAGACTCAGGGTTAGCCTGAAGGGACACCACTTGTGTCTGGCAAAACTTTTCTTGAAAAACCTTGCACTAAGTACAGCGATTTTGAAACTTTGAGAACGCTTGCCTTGGGAAGGTTTGGGGAACATCAGGAATACTGCCAAAACTTGTGATATTGGAAGAATATTTTGAAACATATTTGATTCACGTAAATGCAGACTTCTTCATTTACTTTTTTTTCTTTATGTGCAAGGAGATATGTAAAGATAAAAAGTAGTTTGCGTTGGACATTGAGGAATTTCCCATTACATTTGACACGTTCAAGAGGAACCAGTGCACAAAAAGTGGTCGCGGGGGAGAACTGCGCAGCCATGCAGAAAAAATAAAAACGTATCAAATTCATGTGTCATCTGCAAGTATTCATTCCTTTTACCGCCTGAATAAGCTGAGCAAATGAGGGAGACTTGCACCGCCAGCACGTAAAGGAAAACTTCTTAATCACCATAAATAACTAATGTACTATGGGGGCAGTGTCCTTGTTGCCTCGTAGCACGTGATCAGTTAGACCTGTCTTGTTAGAAGTCTGGCGTCCCTCGTGGCCCACTGAGTCAGCATTACGTCCCTGGCCAGTGTTTACTTTTTCATCTACTGGTATCCTCGAAAGGCAGGGATAGATAATAATGAAGTTTAGCACAGGTGGCAGTCATCCCCCTTCCCATGGACCGAGATTTAGACCAGTGCTTTGTTATCAGATCGACACCAGCCGCAGTAGCCTCGCCAGCCACTCCATCACCGCTAAAAATACGATAGGGAATAAAGTAAAACAACGTACTTACTCTTACCAGTAAATGTGGCACGTCCTGAAAAGCTTTTATTTGTTATAGCACACACACACACACACACACACACACACACACACACACACACACACACACACACACACACACAGCGGGAAAGATATAAATCCCGCTCAGGCCCGGCGGCATCTGGACCATAAATTCAGCGGCGCGGCGAGGCACAGAACCGTATAGCGGCGGCCCAGTGGCTCCGGGAAAGTGGGAAGAAAGGCGATAACGACAAAGGAGATAATAGGTACAGAAATGCTTGGAGGAGGAGCACCAATGAAGAGGGAGTGAGAAGGGCGAGGAGGGAGGATGTGGGGGGGGGGGGGAACCAGACACTACGAAAGAAAGTATAAGGACAAAAATATAAAGTGTTCTACTCGATGAAATGCAGCCAATGGTCTTGCTGGAAGGAAGTGAGGGAGAAAAGGGAGCACGATTCTTTATCCCATTGTAGTGAAGAAGGAGATAATAGGCACAGAAATAGTTGGAAGGGGAGCAGAGTAGAGGGGGAAGAAAAAGAAAAAAAAAGAGGAGGAGGAACCGTTTTTACTCGATGAAGTCCTGTGGATGATAAAGTGGGAGAGAACAGGAAGTGAGAATGGCCCCATTGTTAGGCCGCCGGGGCGAGAAGAAGGCGCAGGGGATGGGCGTCCTGAGGGTAAAGGAGGAGGAGGAGGAGGAGGAGGAAGAAGAAGAAGAAGAGGAGGATGGAGGAGTAGGAAGAGGAGGCGGAGGCCATGGAAGAAAAGGAAGTTGGAGTAAAGAGGAAACAGGAAAGGAGGAAGCGGTGTGAAGTCTAGGCACGTAATTGCTGTGGAATACACACACACACACACACACACACACACACACACACACAGGGGAGGTGACCTTGTGGTGGTGCGAAGAAAATACAAAATGAAAAATGTTCTTATGAAAACATATTTATGCTGCAGCGAAGGTTTTATTAATCATATTTGTAATGTCCCAAAATAACATGTATAGTGTGTGTGTGTGTGTGTGTGTGTGTGTGTGTGTGTGTGTGTGTGTGTGTGTGTGTGTGTGTGTGTGTGTGTGTGTGTGTGTGTGTGTGTGTGTGTGTGTGTGTGTGTGTGCGTGCGCACGTCTTGTTCCGGCGCTCCTACATGGAAGAAATTTATTCTCATTAACGATGTTGGAAGTTGCAGAGAAAGTTTTGTTGTTTAACTGAGACTCGAGTTTAATGTTGTTGAAGTTTTCATCTCGCCTTCACCCTTTTACGTGTGCGGGAACCACTGCTCCCCACCCACACCACGTCTGCCACCGCCCACGCCCTACGTCACTCCTCCGCCACCGCCACCACCATCATTTTAATCATTAATACCCTCCCCTACAACAGAATCCCTAGATTACACACCTTTTTGTTTATTAATACTCTAATTACACTTCTCTTATAATTTATTTAGGTAGAATAGTGCAGAAAAAAGCATGATAGTTACATAGCAAGGTGGTAGTATTTAAGGTTCCTTGTAACTTTTCATCATCACCGATCTCTATAATTTCACGGTATGGCAAGTTTCCCTTAGTCCTCTGCACTCATCTGTGTCTGTTTTCCGTGTGCTCCGTGACACTTTAATATAAACTTATTTGTAACATTTTAGTTTTGTCAGTGTTTATCACCATCGCTTCCTGTTGTTTCCATACTGATAAAAGATTAAATTTCCGTGATTCATTTATCGTTAGCCGGGCGGAGCATATTAACAAAGGATCTGTACAATTTGGTTAATGAATGTTAATGAATCTTCTTCAATTTCTCAAGGTTAGGTTGCGTTCACACCAAGCGAGTCGCGTTGAGTGGAGTCTTGTCAAGTCATTTTATGTGATTCCTTTTGATGCATCTCTGTTTACATCGACCGTGTCAACTGAGACTTGTCACTCGCGGCAGGTGAGAACAAGTAGTGAAGGCTGACGGAGACAACGCATCTGTACTGTATTGTCAATCCCCCCTCTCCGTCAGTAGCGATGAACAGCGAAAGCTCCCAGCCTGAATGAATATCATACCTGTATCTAGCGTTAATACGAAGACGAACACAGGTATGACCGATGGTAGAGGCTGACGAAAGCAATGCAACAACATATTGTCAGCTCTCACTTCAGTCAATACAAATAAGAACAATCTGACTTTGGAATTGTCCTCTTGTAGCGTTGATTTATAGGCGAGCACAGGTATGACAGATGACGATGGGAGTGACAGAGACGGACGCAGGGAACATACCAGCATATCCTTTTGCTACCAAAGAACAACGAACACTCTCAGGCTTCAGGGAAATTATGAGTCTACTGTCAACATGAAGGTGAAACAGATATGATTCTTTACCAGCATACTTGAAAAAAAAAACACCACCGCAGACTCCTCATAACTGACGTCAAAAAATGGGTCCAGGTACATGCAACTCGACTCGATGTAATAGGACGTGATGTGACTCGAAGCATCCGGTGTAAACATTTCTATTTTTTCACTGATGACTTTTCATTGACATATCAGTGGAAAAAAAGGGATGGTGATTCGTGATGCGTCATGAAATAGCTTGACTTGGCTTAGTGTGAACGCTGCCCAATGCTCCGTAATAACTTCATCTTCAGCAGCATCATCATTCTCTTTATAGTCTGTCATACACACGGCGGAAAAGAACAGTAAAACGCTGACGAGAAAGATAAAGTCAGCAAAGAAGAAATGTTTCACTGCATTTTTATTTTTCACTTTCTCGTTTCCTCTTCCCTTCAGCCCCTTATAGGCGACTGCAGCTCAGAAGGAAGCGCGGAATTGGAAGCTGAGGGGAGAGAGAGAGAGAGAGAGAGAGAGAGAGAGAGAGAGAGAGAGAGAGAGAGAGAGAGAGAGAGAGAGAGAGAGAGAGAGTGAGAGTGAGCGAGTGAGTGAGGGGAATTGAGATTAAACTTTCACTTGCCAAACGAAATTGTATATCTCTTCTGATTCGTGGTTCCACAGACACAATATCACCGAGTTTGTATGTTGTAATTTCATTCTTCCTCCTAAATATTTACCTAAACCTTCAATCCTATGACTGGTAGTTACCGACTGTGGGATAATTGTTAGTCAAAGTAGACTCAGACTCTCTTAATAAACTTTCAAAGAAACACAATGTAATTCAAAATACTCATTGACTCAAGAGACGCGTTTTATCAAAGTTTTAAGAGAAGAAAAAAATGTCTTATGAGATATTTTTTTCATGTAAGGTAGGGACGCTGGTTAAGGGCAACAAAAACAATGAAATTAAGAAAAGAAAAAAAAAAAGTCCATCAAATTATCAGTCTCTTTAAAGGCCAAAAGAGTTAGCCGAAAGTCAGCGGTAAATGTTTTGAATCCTCCCTCGTAAGTACACTCGAGTCATAGGAAGTTAGAAGTATAGAAGCAGGTAGAGAGTTCCAGACAGAGCTTACCAAAGACACAAGGTCCCCATATCCCAGTAGCGAAAGGCACACAGTATGACACGTGTATCGAAGAACACGCGGGAGAACACTCACTTCGATCCTATCCTTCCTTGTGTGAGCCGGCCATCTGTCTGGAGACACAGCTGCTGCCCTCCCATCTGCCTGCTGTGCTAATGACCTTCTCTGCCTAATACAAGTAATTGCCGATCTATTTCTAACTCTCTTTTAGGATTTATCGTTCGCGTGTTCTTACGATTTTAATGATGTTTCTGTCCCTCGTAAGAAATGGTTGAATTCCCCATTTTCTTTTGTGTAGAAATATATCTTTTTGTGCAGGTTATTTAGGTTTTCAAAAGCGTTTCCATGATTGAAAACGTACAAGAATTTGAACTCTAATTTGAAAACACTCGTGAAAATGTCTAACCTAAATGTGACCTCTGAAAATAGAGCTGATGAGAGTAGGGATCATTCAGTACCTTATACTATGCATAAAAAATACTGTCTATATAAATAATATGGTGAATACGTAATCGAATAGAGTTTTGAGGCACCCGAAAAGCGAATTCGTATCAAGAGTTACGGAAAAGTGTTACTTCTCTCCACGAAAGTTTGGTAAGCGTGTGATGGATCGAACGTGTAACCTTTGGAATGTTAGAAAACTTTGTGGATACCTTTGTGGCGCCAGAATTCTAAGTGAAAGCTGAATTTACTTGAATATATATTTCGAAGTATTAAAGGAGAAGTAATTTTGTCACAACGAAAACGATAATGTTTGGAATTCTTAGAAGTAGAGACTGGCACCTTTAATAACTTTTTTTTGTTGACACTTTTGTTGCTCTTGTCCAGAATCCCTCTCACATTATTCCAGATTGATGTGTGTGTGTGTGTGTGTGTGTGTGTGTGTGTGTGTGTGTGTGTGTGTGTGTGTGTGTGTGTGTGTGCGTGCGTGTGCGTGCGCGAACTTGTCACCTGCATGCTTTTGTTACATCATTATTAAAACAGAGATCCAATTCTTCCAATGCATGATCTCTTGATATGTGTTCTACCTGCGCCAGGGAAGAGACAGGTTCCCGCGAGTTATGACTTCAGAAACACCACTAAATTTAGCGTCCATAAACTGAATAGAAAGAAGTTAAAATAAATGTAGGTAGACGGAAAATATTGCTCTCTAGTCTGACGTATTTGGTATAATATTGCTTAACTATTTATGCCAACTCTATAAGGGGATCAGAACTGCTTTACTTTGTTGATTTGGTCTGAAAATGACGCAAACTGGTGAGGAGGGACAGAGAGCAGTGGGGAGTGTTTGTGTGTGACATTCAAACTCCCTTTATTTATTCTTTTTTTTGTTTTTGTAAATATTTTGTGCTCGTTTTTTTTTCTCTCTGTTTTATTTATTTATATATTTTCAGTTTTTGTTTTCATTCAACGCTTTTGTTTTTGTTGGTATTTTTTGAACGCGGAATGAATCTGACTTTCATTTTATTTGCTGTTTTATGAATTTTAATCTTTCCATTTTGCCTTCCTTTTATTTTCAACTTTTATTCATGCCGAGTTAGTTCTATTTTGAATATTGTACGGCGTTCTCCCGGCACTGGCGCACACACATAGTATACACACACACACACACACACACACACACACACACACACAGGAAAACCAATCACACGTAATCATAAAACTAAGAAAAAAAAAAAAAATCAAACCACACACACACACACACACACACACACACACACACACACACACACAAATAAAAAAGGACAGAAAGCAAAATTAAATACACATAAAATCTAGATAATTCCTTCCCCGCAGCACGAATCACACTGCGAATACTAAACAAAAAAGCAAAGAAAAAAGAAAAAAACAAGCGTATAATTGTATCCTTCTTTATGTAGCGGGTCAGGGTCCATTTGGTGCTTACTGAGTCGTGTCCAGTGGTGAGGGCAAACCAGAAGCTGTTAGTGCTCTGGCCAACAAACTTACCTGCCTTTGCCTCCCTTCCTTACTTACTTATCTGCATTACTGGCCGCTGTACTGCGTGGGGGGTGCGATTGCTTCCTATTTATACGTTGGGGTGGGTACGTGCGGGTTTGTGTATAGCTGTGCAGGTTTATTTTTATCCATTCTTGGGAATTATTAAATGGGTTAGCAGCAGGGAATGTGCAGGTGATTGGTATGAAATAAACCGGTAATAGTTGCTAATAGGGAAGGGTAAAGGATTTTTTTAGTGGTATGTGCATGGTATTGATTGCTTATTTGTTTGCTCTCTCTCTCTCTCTCTCTCTCTCTCTCTCTCTCTCTCTCTCTCTCTCTCTCTCTCTCTCTCTCTCTCTCTCTCTCTCTCTCTCTCTGTCTCAGTCCAGCCCGCAGCCAGTCCTCCCCGTGTCTCTGTAAGAAGGGCACTGACACCTCCACCAGGACAGAGTGACGTCACCAGGAGGGCGTCACGTGACCATGGGGGCTGTGACGTCACTTCCTACGCAAGCCAGACAGTGTTGCCATATCAAGAGTACTGAACCCTACCCACTAAAGGCTAAATAGATTCAACGTGTCACTTTAATTAAGGACATTGTTGTGTTATTAGAGTTTGATTATGTGATTCAATTTGTTATGTTGATTATTGGAGATTTTATTGGGTGTTACAGGTTATTATTATTATTGTTGTTGTTGCTGTATTAGAGTGTTTTGGTTTATTTTGTTATTATAAAGGAAGGAAAATAATTGATAATGAAAAGAAAAATGTAATAATGAAAGGAAGTTGAAGAATACGAATATTATAAATCTGAGAGCTACAAAATAAAAAATAAAAAATAATAATAATGATAATAACTTGTAATAAAACTAAGAAAGTGATTGAAAGAGAATAGTATTTAGTGGAAAAAAAAACATATATATACTGATTCTATGAGTAAAAAATAGGTGGTGATGGTATACAAGAAAGTAATAACAAAAATACAAGAACATTAATTAAAGAAAACATATTGCAAGGAAAACAAGAAGCATGTAGAGAAGAAAAAAAAGAAAAACTTGGAGGACAAAAACAATAAGGAAAACAACAACAACAACAACAACAACAACAACAACAACAACAACAACAACAACAACAACAACAACAAAAGCAATATTAATGAAATCCCAGTTATTAGTGTTTATTTCTTTTTTATCTTATTATCTTATACATTACTTAACATTTCTCTGGTTATTCTTTAATTTATTCAGTATCATTGGAGAAGACAAAAGTAAATCACACGTTCATTACACACAAAGAAGTAAATGAACGAAAACAAAAGACAAAAAAAAAAAAAATAAATAAAAGTTTGATAACAGTGAAGCAAAACAAAATTAAAAAAAAAGAAAGATTAGACAAAAATAAAATGAAGTTTGAGACCATAAATAAATAAACAATGAATTAAAAAAAGGGGTCAGTAAATAAACTAATGGATGAAATAAAGAGATACACATTTTACATAGAAGAAAAAAAAAATGTGGAATAAATGAAATATTATCACCTCCAAGAAATAAACCGACTCGAAACATAAAAAAAAGAAGAAAATCTATCATGAACCAAAAACAAGAAGAAAAAAGAGACAAAAATATATAAATGATTAACAGATATGAATAAAAATAATTCAGTAGATTAGTGTCAAAAGTAATATGAAAAAATATATATATATCTACACCAAAATTTTCCAATAAGTAAACAGCAAAAACAACAACAGCAACAGCAACGACAACTTGGAAGAGAAATAATAAATAATAATAGTCAATGCTACTACTACTGCTATTACTACTACAACTACTACTACTACTACTACTACTACTACTACTACTACTACTACTACTACTACTACTACTACTACTACTACTACTACTACTATTACTACTACTATTAC
>CM035204.1:1522963-1561452 GCA_020233015.1 Callinectes sapidus
CTCCTTCAGTCAGTCAATCACTCACTCGCTCACTCAACCATTAAGTCAGTCACCTTTTTTTTGCTTTACTCATTCACGAACGTTTTGACGAGATTGGACTCCTAACTCTGGCAAAAGAAGGTAAATAAGTGTGAAAGAGAAAAAGGGAGTGACTGAGTGACCTACTTAATGAGATTCCTTCACAAGTAGTGTGTGTCGCTTAGATTAATTCCTTGAAGTAATTATTGTCACGTGATCTGCTTCTTCCTAAATCATTTGTCATTTTCTTTTATATGTATATTTTTAGATCATATAAATGTATTCTTTCACGTAATTTCACCATTGTCACGTGAATTATTTGTCATATTCTTCCATGTATATTCACGAATCATATAAATGTATTATTTTCATGTTTTTTTTTTGTCTGTGTGTGGATACAGTCATGGTTAGAGGTCTAGTAAGTGTCCCACGGTCGCTTTCACTGTGTTTCGCCTTTCCCACAACATTGAGTCCTCTGAGCTTCACTAACTACAAACTCCTTGACATTTTCTAAACTGATCCGACGACGTACGGATAGGAAAAACCTTCAGCACACTGGAATGGAGAGCAGAGGGTTACTCAGCCACTGATTATGGCTGTACATTGTCAACCTTCATGTGAGTTCAGCGAAAAGAGGGAATGAGCGGTCAGATGGGTGTGTTTATGCCCCGAAAGGTCCCCTCACTCATAACACGAGTAGTTACGAGGGACATTTCATGGGGGTGGAGGACATTCACAGCGGTCACAAACAAGTCATCTGTACCATCTCTCATTTTCAGAAGTACCCATAGATAAGCCTACCCACAACCACAATGCTACTATTTTTGCTTTATTTGCTTATTCCTATTTCTCCCTTTGAATAGAAACTTAATAAATAATCAAACTACCACAGTACATACATAGATGATGATGATTAACATATCCATAAGAGAAGCTGTGATATTCTTTTTACGTTTCAGCTAATTCCGTTTTATTATGTGGTTTCTTGCTTTACAACCTTCACTCTGCTTCCAAATGTGCTGAAGGAGAGGCGGCGGCTCTGTGCTCGTTGCTGCTCGCCTGGTAAGAGACCCAGACCGCCGCCAAGCAGTCGTGGAAGAAGGCTCCTATCACGTGTTGAGGCGTTACAAGGCTGTGTGGAAGGGTACTAAAGGGAGAGAGAGAGAGAGAGAGAGAGAGAGAGAGAGAGAGAGAGAGAGAGAGAGAGAGAGAGAGAGAGAGTATAAAGATGGCAGGAGTGAAAATAACAAAGAAAAAAGAGCAGCAGTGACATGGCGGTGCGGTCTGTACAATCCAACTAACGTCGATTAAATGCATTTCAATAACCGAGAAAAGCGATCCATTTTTCAGACGAAACAAGAGACGAATAGAAAAAAAAAGAAAAAAAAAACATGTTCGGTGAGCCACAATATAGCGTTCAATCTTCCTCTCTTCATCCCGGTGTTACTTTTTGTTTTGTTTTGTTTGTTTCCTCCCGTTTTCACAACAGAACTGTACAAATGTTCCTGTGATGTCTTTTCTCGTCCTCTGTAAAGCCTCAGTTTCTTCGTCCCCGTTCCTCGTCGGTTTGTGAGAGAGTCTTTGCTGTCAATTCCCTTTGTCGTGTTCTATATCTTCATTTTTTTCTAAGTACCTCGTTATTTTTCTATTCCATTTTGTGTTTTATCTTGTCATCGATTTGTTTTTTTTTTTCCTTGACTCTTTAAAATTGTGTTTATCTCCTTTCTTTTTTTCTCTGTTGTTGTCTTCTTCATCATTCTTGTTTCTCGTCCTTTCTTTAAATTCATCGTCTTCGTTGTTATTTTGGGGTTTATCTTGTCATCGATTCGTGTTTTTTTTCCTCAAATCCTCTTTAAAATAGTTTTTATTTCCTTCCTCTTTTTCTCTATCCTCGTCTTCGTCTTGATTCTCATTTCTCGTCCTTTCCTCAAATTCATCGTCTTCGTTGTTATTTTCTATCTCCATATCTTCCTTTTCTTCCTCATCGATTTCTATTTCTCGTCTCTCCTTCATGCACTCGTCACCATGAGAGTTCCCGTCATCATTATCATCATCGTCTTCGTTATTACTCTCCTCATTCTATTCCTCCTGTTCGTCCTCCTTCCCTTTCGTCTTCAATTCCTTATCCAATCTTGGTCATGATTGCCGTGATTACCGTCTTTATCACCGTCTCCACCATTACTCTCCTCCTCCTCCTCCTTCCCTTATTTGTCTTTCTCCTCAATGAAACCGAAGCCTCCCATACACCGCCACAACCTCCCCCCTCCCACTCCCATTAACCACTGACCCTCAAATACATTACATCGACTGTCTTCCTCTAGTACAGCTGCGTAGAAGGAGCGCGTAGGCCGAGACTGAGGCAGAAGCACCATTTGTAATTACTGCACCGAAACACTGGCTGGGTCCTTAATTGCCCGGTGATTCAGGGCGCCTCGAGCATGGAGGCACCGCTGATAACCACATAATGAACGATCTGGTGTCTTCTGTACAGGGACCGGTGGATAGAAGGGAAGGTCGGGGGAGGGGAAGGAAGAGCGGTACTGAAGTGCAGAGATGTCAATGAGGAACGGCAGGAGAGAGGGATAGTGAAGGGAAAGTAAGAAGGAGGGAAAGGGAAGGTACTGTTGAGAGGAAGGAAGGAAGGAGGGAGGTATTGTAGAGAGGAAGATGGAAGGAAGCTATTACGGAAGGGGAAGAGGGACGAAAAGGGGAGAGTGACAAAAGGGGAACGAGAAAGAGAGAGAGAGAGAGAGGGAGGGAAAAAAAAAGGATATTAAGGAGGGAAGAGGAAGGGTAAGAGAGACGGATGAGAAGAAAGGAGGAACTGAAGGAGGGTTAGAGAGAGAGAGAGAGAGAGAGAGAGAGAGAGAGAGAGAGAGAGAGAGAGAGAGAGAGAGAGAGAGAGAGATGACCGTATCTTGAAATACTTCTACGCCACACCTCGATGGCTCTAGTTAAGCCCCGTTAATCATCTCTATGGCCTTTAAACAGACGATTGTTGTGGTGAAAGAGGGTTGGCTCCTATCCTTAAACACTTCTGTGCGTTACCTTCACTGTTTTAAAGGTTTCATCTTAACCGAGACATGTTTTATAGTGTATTAAAGGTTGTAGAATAGAGTGACTTGATTTCTACATTATTAATTGGAGAAACGCTCTTGAAAACCTTACTAATTAACTCTGATCTTGGGAAAATAGTCGTGGTGAGAGAGCAGAGCGTTTCTGAATATGGACCAAAGGATTTTCAAATATGGGACAAAGGGATGCCGTAGTAGTGGACCCATGATAAGCCCGTGTAGAAAGCCTTATCCCACACCCTCTAGTAATCTGGTGGAAGCTGACGCGTGAAGCCGTGACGCATCCTTAGGCCTCGTGTGACAATAGGCGCCTCTTGTGATTTTTCAAAGGTTCCCACTGATGTAAGTAGTTTCTGTGGCCTCGGGGCTTTAACTTCATCTCGTTATAAGGGTTATGCTAATTCTCCTTCTTCTCTGCCTCCTCTCTTTCGTCCTCTTCTTCCTCCTCTCCCTCTCTCTCTCTCGTCTCCCTCTTCTCCCTCGTTCATGCCGCTAAATGGTCGATATTTTGGGGTCGATTTTAGACACCGTATACTATATTTTGTCTGACAGAACCGCCGTCACTTCGATTACTCATCTCCTTCACGCCTCACCTCGTCTCATTCCACGAAAAATTGTCACGTTTCTGCCGGTGCGTTACGAATTTCACTGCACTAGTCTTTGTTTAATGGTTTTGTTCCTTCTAACACTCCACTGGACAGAGCTTCCATATTCCACGAGGCAATGAACCGGATTATTAAGCTGAGTTCTTCCCCAGACACTTCAGACTTGCTCGTATAATTAACTGTCCCCATTGCGAGAAAGTTTTATAAAGTGGTGCTGCTTTTGTTGGTTAGTCTTGAAGTGCATTATCTAACTTATCGTCGTCTTGATTACATTTAAGGGCATTAGTGGGAGTTAAAATGTCCAATTGTGTTTTCTTAATTATAATGATAGTTTAATAAGAATAATGAAGCACGAGAACGGAAAATCCTCACCTTTTGAAAGAAGACAACATTTCAAAGATCATTAATTCCTGCACTGTTTCTAATACGATGATGATGACCACCACCACCACCGCCACCACCACCACCACCGCCACCATCACCACCACCACGACCCTCCCTAACTCACAGGCATACATATCCTCGCTTTTGCTACCCCCTACCACCACCACCACTACCAGGGCACACATTAGGGAACAAATTGTGGCCTCGACTATCGCTCTGAGCCACCTGGTAATTACGTGAATGAAAAGCTAATTGGGCAGCCAGTTCGCCATCACTCTGGGCCAGGTAATAGATGTCGCCTGGTACGGTTCATCCTTTCTTCCTCCTCATCTCGCCACTGATCGATTCCCGGCCCAAAGTCGTGTGTTATGGGAGAGACTGGGGAGTTATAAGTTGGGATTACCGCGAGGCTCGACGAACCAAATGGGAGTTATCGATTGTGTGAAGGGCGGAAGAGGAGGAGGAGGAGGAACAGGCGGAGGACAGGATGATAGGCCGCGAGACTTGTATTGATCTATTGTTGGTGCTCTCTCTCTCTCTCTCTCTCTCTCTCTCTCTCTCTCTCTCTCTCTCTCTCTCTCTCTCTCTCTCTCTCTCTCTCTCTCTCTCTCTCTCAGTAGTATTGTGAAAATTGTACTACTACTACTACTACTACTACTACTACTACTACTACTACTACTACTACTACTACTACTACTACTACTACTACTAGTACTACTACTACTACTACTATTACTACTACTATCAATAGTAGTAATGGTGACATAGATGATAATGGTGATTATGAAAATAATAATAGTGATGATGATTATAATAATAATAACAATAATAATAATAATGATAATAGTAGTAGTAGTAGTAGTAGTAGTAGTAGTAGTAGTAGTAGTAGTAGTAGTAGTAATGATAATAATAATGATAATAATGATAATAATAGTTATGATAATAATAATGATAATAATAATAATAATAATAATAATAATAATAATAATAATAATAATAATAATAATAATGATAATTATAATAATAATAATAATAATAATAATAATAATAATAATTATTATTATTATTATTATTATTATTATTATTATTATTATTATTATTATTATTATTATTATAATGATAATAATAATAATAATAATAATAATAATAATAATAATAGCAATAATAATAATAATGATACAAACTCCATCACCACCACCACCACCACCACCACCACCACCACCACCACTGTTGACGCTACTGTGTGTGTGTGTGTGTGTGTGTGTGTGTGTGTTTATATGATTACGTGCCTCAGGTGCTGAATTCGCGCTCATTCTCGGCAAGGCAAACGCGTGTCGGTAGGGTGATAACGGCAAGTGCTGGCAGGGGGCGAGGGGAACTTTTTGCTCCTTATCTCCTCCTGAAGGCAGAGTGTAGAGGAGCATTAATAGGCGAGCAAACAGCGGATTAGCGCGATGAGGACGGCTATAAAAAATCTGTAATGTGTCTGGGCTGACGGGCTCATAATGAGAACTGAGGAAGCACAATCTCTGGGAAGCACGTTTAGATGAGCCTCGCAGAAGCACTTATCGTCTCTTCTGTATGACGTGCCACTGTATTCCCTAATAGCTTGTCGCCTGATCTCTTACACTTAACAAACTATAATAGGGTTATTTAGAGTGTTCATTGACGTTTTTTCTGATTGCGGTGATTGGTTAGTTTGTGTTTTGTGTTCGTTTACGGATAATCACTCATGAGAACACTGCTATGATCATAATTTATCAGTTTAACCTCTTTAGTGCTATGACGCATTTTCATATCTATTCGATACAGCTTCAGAAACTATGTGGGAGTTAGAACAGGGAAGACTCTGGCCATTAATATTCTGACCTTCATAGAGCTTTCCTAATGTCAATAAAATCATATAATCATACCCAAAACTGAAGGGAAAAATGCGTCTCAGTACTGAAAGGGTTAAGATTTATTGCTGAAAAGAGATCTAGCACTCTCTTAGAAACAAACTAAAGGTAAAAAAAAAAGAAAAAAGAAAAAAAAGCAAGAATATGACCGAGCAAATCTAAGTCAATGAAGATCTTGAATATTGCATTTATTGGCCAAGCATCTCCTCTCCTACACTTCCGCTCCCCCACTGTCTCCTTTCCATTACCGCTGACTCCACCACAACGCTGAACAAGTCCGTTGCTGTTGCTTGTTCTTCCTTGGTGTTCTGCTGTGTTCCTTCTCGTTCAGCCACTACCATGGAAAACACTTGCTCCTCCTCCTCCTTTTCCTCCTCTTCCTTCTCTTCCTCTTCCTCTTCCTCTTCCTAGCATTTCAAGCACCTCACATCCCATCACCCACCACCGCTCCACTCATTTTTCCGTCATCATAATGGATATAATTTTCCAATAATCACTTTTAATTCGGAGCATAATTGTGTCATTTGTAATTTACTTCACGTGGGTGCAGTTTTCATACGAGTGGCTTGGCTGGAGGGAGGGAAGGGAGAGGGGGAGAGCAGGTGGAAGAGGAGAGTGCTGGCGGAGGTGGCGGCGGCATGGATACAGAGGCGGCTGGTGACAGGGAGTGAGAGAGAGAGAGAGAGAGAGAGAGGGAGTGGGAGTGAGAGAGAGAGAGAGGGAGTGGGAGTGAGAGAGAGAGGCGGAGTGTCATGAGGGAAGAGAACGTTGTGCTGAGTCTGTTGCCGCTTTCTTCCCCTTGAGCAGCGCCTCCACCCCAGCCGCCCCCCCTCGTCTTTATCCGATTACTGGCTCTCTCTCTCTCTCTCTCTCTCTCTCTCTCTCTCTCTCTCTCTCTCTCTCTCTCTCTCTCTCTCTCTCTCTCTCTCTCTCTCTCGTGTGGGGGGTGTCAGCGTGATTTTATTCTTATCCCTGATCACCACCACCACCACCACCACCACCACCACCACCACCACTACCACCACCACTACCACCACTCCCCGTCACGAATGGCCGTCTAATCAAAATGTGACTCAGGAGATCCATTAATAAGTGTGAGATGATTGGTTCTTGTTTGGCGCGAAGTGGTGCGTGTTCCTGACTGAGCGGCGACGATAGATCACCGGGCTTGACTATAGAGAGCTGAAGCGGCGTGCGTGGTGCTCCGGTGTGAGTGTGGTAGATGGATTGCCCCCCGCCCGCTGCCTGAGAAACCGTGTATGGCTCAAGATTAAGTTAGAGGTTAGAGATGCTGCTTTCCCTGGTGTTAGAATCGTGATGTGTTATTTGTTTTGTTTATTTTATTCATTTATTCTTGCGTTTTTCCTTCTCAATAATGGGATGCAGTTTTATCGTGAGTTTTTGGTGTGATTAGAGGATTTTATTGGCATTAAGAAGGGTATATGAAGGTCGGGAAGTTAATGGTCAGAGTCTTCACTGTTTTAATCCCCACCTAAGTTTCTGAAGCTGAATAAAATTGCCCAATAGTAATCAAAATGAATATGAAAATGTGTCATTGTACTGAAAGGGTTAAATAATATTCGCTTCTCATGTTACATTGATCTATGTTAAATTAGTGTACGTTGTGTTATACAATCTTTAACGTTGGTAATATGATGCATTCTATTTTTAATTTAGTGATTTTTTCTGTCTGGAAAATTATCTAGGTTAGGTTGTACTGGGATGAATTGGTCTCTCTAAGGTTAGATTAGGTTAGATTAGGTTAAACTAGGCCATTTATTTCTTCCTCTGGGGATAAGTAACGTCTGGTGATGGTGTTACACTGATCTATGCTAAAATAATGTGCTATGCTACCTGATTCGTTAGGGTTGATAATGTAATGTGTTATACTTTGCTACATTTTTTTTCTTTCTTTTCATTTTTGTGGGTATTATTCTGTCAGGAAAGTGGTCTAGGTTAGACTATCTTGGGTTGATTTGGCCTCTGTAAGGTTAGGTTAGGTTACACTAATTCATTTTAAATCTCAAGAAAAATACGGAGGGAAGACTATAAGAATACGTTATAACTTCATCTTAGCGAGAAAATCATAGAGGAAAATTACAGGACGCTACAGTTTTACCTCAACGAGAAAAATAGAAGAAGACTCTACGATTTCATTTCAGGAAAAACACTAAAGAACACTGTGAGACCTTATATTCCCGTTTCAGGAAGGGATGCAGACAAAATAGCCACAATTTTAAGTCTACAAGGGACACAGGTAATGAGAGCTTTCAAGACAACGTCGTATTTTTACCTGTGCAAAGATAACATTGAGGAAATAATGGGTGAAGATGCCAAATTTCACCACTGTATAAATGATTAAGTTCAATGTTGTGGTGAAATAGTAAGGCATGTTCTCCCTAGGTACATATTCACCTCTTTTCTTCTCACTATTTTTTTCACAATATCCAGAAACTTACTTTTTTTTTTGTTATTTATTTCATTTGGAGTCAGCTCTCGTTTTTACCTTAACTTCTTTAGGTTTTCCCTCCAGACTTTCCTTGATCGAGTAAAATTGTAGCCCCTTCTAGTATTATTTGGTGCTTTACTTACAGAGTTAAAAATTTGGAGTCTTCTCTTTTGGTTTTCCTATTCTCCCTTTCTTCATTTGTGCCCCTCGTAGTGATGGGCCCCGTCAGCCTGATCAATGAAAGCAATCAGAATGTAATTTATTCACTCTTGAAGACCCAACCCAAAATTAAGGCATGATTAAACCCGAAGATCAGTTTCCCTTCCTTTCTTCTCTCCTCTCGAAACGTTTTACTCTATCCAGTTTGAGGGAATAGAAATATCTGATGGGAAAAAAGATTGGAATGGCAGACTTATTCTAATTTTAATGTCGTAGTTAATCTTCATGAAAAGAACGACAAGTATGTGTTGCTAATTGTGACTAAAGGTTTTGTTGTTTGCCTTCATTATTCCCGTCTATGAGGCTGTTTGCTCCACTTAATGAGGTAATGAGGCCAATGTTTAGCGGCTGCGTGTGGGTGCTGCTAATTGTGGCACGCGTTACTGTGGGTGCGTCGCTGCCTTGGAAGGAGACACCCACCTTAATTTCCAATAACTATTCTGTAGCTATGCCGTGGCGTGCCTGTACATGGAACCAGCCTGACTGTTTCTTGGTGGTCATGATTCTACCGTGAGATTATTGGTTACGTGTTTAATTTACAAGATAAGGAGTGAAATTCAGTGTTTTCTTTCTTTTTCTTTTCTTTCTTTCTTTCTTTCTTTTTTTCTTTCTTCCTTTGTTTCCTTTACAGTATTACGATAATTCCTTAAGGAGCCACATAATGAAAAATTAGAAAAAGAAACACTTAAAACCAAGACGAGGGAATAGAAAAACAAAACAAAAACATAATCCAATAAAAATCTGTGGAAAAATGAAAAACAAAAAAAATCGTGTCACATTACACCACTACATAGATGTGATTACAAAATAAATAGATAAATGAATAAATGTGATAAAACAAATAAAATACAGTCAATCCTGATTCAATTGATACGTGAACGCGAAATGCAGAGGAGGAAGAGAGGCGTTCACTTTGCCACATTACGTCTCTTTTCCTTCATGAAGACTCACCGCTTTATTGTGTAATTCTTCCTGTCTTCTAGGTGAGAGAGAGAGAGAGAGAGAGAGAGAGAGAGAGAGAGAGAGAGAGAGAGAGAGAGAGAGAGTGAGAGTGAGAGGGAGTTGAGTGTGTTTGAGCGTAATTAAAAAGTATAGGAGGAGGAGGAGGAGGAGGAGGACGACGACGACGACGAAGATGAGGAAAAGGAAAAGGAGGAGGAGGAGGAGGAGGAGGAGGCCAAGGAGGAGGAGGAGTTGGTGGTAGTCGTGGAGGAGAAAATATGAGCAGTCTTTATAAACCTAATTATATCTTATCCAAAAGCGTAGAAATTAATGCGCGCCCACACACACACACACACACACACACACACACACAGAGAGAGAGAGAGAGAGAGAGAGAGAGAGAGAGAGTTTTGAGAATTTTTTTTTATCAAACCCGTATTATGATCACCAAAATTGTTTCGTTCTTCAGTTTCTATTCGTCTTGACATGGAAGGCACATATGAACTTCCTCACTATTTCTATACAGTGTTCTGTCATACACTTTTAATTCGTGTGTCTGATGTTCTCTGCCTTCGTTTTCTTCCAAGTAAAACCTTTAAAAGTGAGTTGAGTAAGAAATAATTAATGTATACCAGGTTAAAATGGGAAATTTCAATATGATTAAGATTTAGCACATTTACAAGTGAGATATAACAGAAAAAAAACTGCCATTATGTGCTCACTCGTACCTGAATGATGAAAAAATGACAGGTTTCTTAATGCTGTATTGAGTTGAAGTGCATTAGTGGCTCTTTCATGGTCGCTATCCTGCGTACTCTGATTGAGAAAAAGTGTTCAGATTTTCTTCCTCCTCCACCAGCGCGGCGTGTGGTGATTGCCTGGAGGCTCCTTTATGGACGCTGAAATGATCAGGCTAAAGAGAATTACCGGCTTAGCAGGGTTTCCTCTTAGTAATTAGTATTTATTCTCATAATGGGTAAAAGTATGAAAAGTGTAGCGAATTGCCTTCTGGGGTTTTCCTAGGCAATCTTCAGTAGTAAGGTGAGCCAGGTGACATTCCCGTGTGCTCTACGAAGCTCTCCTTCAGGGAATAAAGAGTACAATGACTTAGTGGAGGGGGAACTTTATGGTTTTAATAATTTCTCGTTGTAAGTGAACAGAGTTGTATCACGAGAACATTTGTATGTTTTGTAAATGTTACATTCTCTCTCAAGGCAGAGAAAGCGACCATTTGTTTGAGTTTTGAAGAGCGAGTAATGAAGCTTTGACAAGTCTTATGGCAGTACAGTAAAGGAAGTCTTTATCTGGGAACTAATGTATGTAATTAACGAGAGTGAATTGGTGTGGAAAATTACCTGTTTTCTAAAATGTATTTCATTAACTGTCTTTGTGGCATCAACGTTAGAAGAATGTAGTGTTTGTAGTTACACCAGGTGAGCGTTATCAAACACTTCTAAGTGAGGGGAAACCCTTCACTGTAGGAGTTGTACCTTAGCCTCCTATGCTTCGTTATTTATGATATTTCTTTTATTTCCAATATTGACTATTTCCATAGGGTGTAGAGAAAACTTCCACCGTAGCAATTTTTATATGAGACTATTTGAAGGAGCCAAAGTCTTGAGGTGTCTTCCCTTGAGCAGCAGAGACGAATGGAAAGATGGAGTAACAAAAATAATTGACATCGAAACTTGTGTTGCCTGCGCTTGTCTCATCTGGGAACGTTTATATTTTAAGTGAATGTGTGTAACTATCGCATAAGTTTTCCTCAAATTCTGTGTATGGTTTTATAATTTCTGCTTTCCATCCACTTGGTCTGTTGTATCTCGCAACTTTCCCACCCTTTTTTGATCAGAACTTTTAGATTTGTTTTCAAAACTATTAGAGCGTCCTCTCTCTCTCTCTCTCTCTCTCTCTCTCTCTCTCTCTCTCTCTCTCTCTCTCTCTCTCTCTCTCTCTCTCTCTCTCTCTCTCTCTCTCTTATAACCGCACTACAGGATTTGTTTTGTCATGATAGGGTCCGGTGCTGCCCATGTAGCGGCTTGCTCTCGAAAACTTTATCATTTTCTGAAGGTCATCTTGGTACAAACCTTGAACAGTTAAAAAAAGAAATGTTATGCAAGTGACCTCATGGAAAACATCATTGTGAAGGATCTCAATTGGTAGCATGAAGTGGTCAGGGGGAAGAGGAGGAGGAGATGGAACAGACCCTGAATCATCCAAGATAAGTTTTTTTAGCAAAGATATTTTTTTATGTATATATTCATGAATAATTTTAAAGGATGTCAACTGTTACATATTATAATGAAACCGTTCATATACACAAATATTGATTTTTCACAGATTTTCCAAAAAAGTAAATTGGTTTCTTTTTTTTTCTGATACCGACAACTATCAGCTCCTAAATTACCTACCTGAACAAGGATATACAAGGGAATTTTCAGTTGTACAATAACAAAATATTTCTCTTTGACATCATTATACCCTCTAACTATATTGATATCACCTACATTAGCGAATTGCGGGCGTGAATACTAATTTGTGAGAGGCTGAACTGCTGTAGGTGTGGCAAAGCGTAAAATATTAGCGGCAATAATGAGTAGAAGACTTGTTAAAAGCCAAAAATTATTCACCCACCTGGTGTGTAATGAATAACAAGCCGGTTAGCGACGCTGTGTTCTAATGCTTTTAGTTTGCTTTTTTTTTGTGCGTGCGTGTGTATGTGTGTGTGTGTGTGTGTGTGGGTGTGGGTGTGGGTGTGGGTGTGGGTGTGGGTGTGGGTGTGTGTGTGTGTGTGTGTGGGCGCGCATTAATTTCTACGCTAGAATAAGTAGGATAAGTTATATGAAGAATACAGATTGAAACTTGTCCAACTGAACATGTGTGTACGTACGTCCTTCGCTGCCGTGGTAACTGTGTTTTTCTTTCTTGTACTTCCTAGAACTACAAACTGTTTGCGCACTCGCCGACCGTTATGCTATAAGGTCAATTATATAGAAAAACAACGACGGTAATAACAATGGAAAAACAACAATATTAATGGAAATGACTACTACTACTACTACTACTACTACTACTACTACTACTACTACTACTACTACTACTACTACTACTATTACTTGTACTAGACTATTTCTACTTCTGCTGCTACTACTTGTACTTCTACTACTTTTTTTCTACTACCACCACCACCACCACTACTACTACTACTACTACTACTACTACTACTACTACTACTACTACTACTACTACTACTAGTAGTAGTAGTAGTAGTACTAATATTAGTAGTAGTAGTAGTACTAGTAGTAGTAGTAGTAGTAGTAGTAGTAGTAATGATAGTATTACTACTGCTGCTACTACAAATACTATCAATCTTATCATAATAATGGTATTAATAATAATAATGATAATAATAATAATAATAATAATAATAATAATAATAATAATAATAATAATAATAATAATAATAATAACAAGAACAACAAGAGCAATAATAGAATGAGGATCATATATTACATTAATTATTGTAAGCAATTAATAACACATGGTACTAAATACGAGATGAATCACTCTCCAAACATATTTCATTCCTTATCTATAGAACGAGGCAGTAAGTCTTCACCATCATCATCAGTATCATCATCATCATGCACGGCTGTTTATTAATGCCGTCCATCACTGCTATCATTATTTTCCCCTGCGTGTGTGGAAGCGTGGAGGAGAACGTGATGGTAATAAAAGTTAGAAAGGAAAGAGTTAGATCAGATGCAGATGCCAGTCACTAACAGAAAGCGCTCCAATACGTACTGTTGCGTCCGTATTTTAAACACTTCGTACTCTCATCAACTATTTTCAGCGGTCACGTACATGGTTGGATGGGTTCTCATGAGGGTTTCGCCACATAGTAATGCATAAAATGATCTTATTAATTTGTCACCGGAACCGTAAAGACACTCTGTTACACATGAACACAGCAGAAATATACACATGATAAATTCACATGCTGTTCGTGGAAATGCATTAGACAAAGATCAGTGGCTAGGAAAATACCTAACTTGGAGTAAAACTATAACTTGATACGTTTTTTTGGTAAATTATTATAACTTGCAATGCTCTATGTATGAATTGTGGAAGAAAACAGTATGACATAGAGAAACGAAAGGCAAAACATTTTAATGGAAGCAAAAATAAACGAACACGAACAAAATGGAACATTCTGAACAAAGAATATGTAGCAGGGTGTAGCCTAGTGACAAGGAAAAATGTATTGTCCTTATGTTATCGCGGACAAAGTGAACCATGGAGGAATGAGACGAACAACCTTTCCTTGTAACAAAATGCAGAAATAGTAGAAAGTAGAAAGCAAGCACACGCTGTAAGCAAAGACAGGGACAATGATAAAGCCTAACAGCACGTACAATGAAATAATCCTCTTACCTTGGTGTGTGAAAAATAGGAAGGGTGTCACTTCCTCTTAAGGAAATATATATATATATACGGCGCATCTGTCACTTACACCGAGGAAGAATGCCTGGGAATATGCGAGGGGGAGCGTGAGAGGCGAGGGCTGGTGTAGAACGGGAAATGCAAGAGAGGGAACACTTTTTCGGGTTTCCCTCACCTGTGAAGACTGAGGCTGCTGAATTAAGAAAACGGTTAGCACACATTACCTTTCCCTACAGGTTGTCTCGGTAAAGGTGTAACTCGTATCAAACTGGGAAAGGCTCACCTTTGCAGGGGAGAAAATGATACACTTTTCCTTAGTTGTGCAATGTAAAGCGAGTATAGATGTAAATAAATAACTATAATCAAGGATGTCCGGCTGTAAATGCTGTAGAATAAAACTGACTTTATTTTTAATTACACGACATGTTCATAGGAAGTATCCGTAAAGGGGATATTTACCGGAAATTGCCGTGAAAATAAAGGATGTGTACTGCTGCTGTTACGGGGCAGGATTTTGTTGGACTAATCTGAGAGGCTGTACGTAACAACCATCAGGTCATTCCGTGAGTAGAGTATCAGTGATTCCCAGACAATATTCAAATTAATTAATTTTTTTCTAAGTCAAAAGAAAATGAGAAAAGATTCAGAAGATTTCTCAGGCAAGAACTCAAATTAAGCAGTTCGATGAAATAACTCTTGCATGAAATCATAAATTGTAATGTGGAATATATTCGTGATAGGCTATAAAAGAAGGAATCATGACCATCAGAATCTTGGTAGAGATGTTAGAGGAGTCAGTTACAAAGTTCACCATTAGTAGTGACAATATTAATGTGTATATTAGAGGAGAAATCATAAAAAAAAACATGATCACACGACTAGTAAGGAAGTATCAGAGTAGTAAGAGATTCCGGACAGACAGACTGTACTTTTCGGCATGTAACTGTTATTCACTGGTATGCTGTCGATATTAGTGTTTGCTATGAATGGCCTGCCATATATAAACATTTCACTTTTTGTATATGGCTGATTAAAGAAGATGAACCCGACGTGAAATTATTGAATCTCTGGAATCATGAATGTAACAATTTAAAATCGACTTAATCTTTTCGAAATACTTATATATGCTACGTAAATGGGTCCGCTGCTCGCAAGTGAATGTACTGGCTGAGAAATCAAGGACTACTGAGTGTGTGAGGTTATTAAAAGAGAGGAAACAAAGAAAGGTTTTTACGATTTCTTGCTCTGGTTATGACTTGAATGATCTGCGAACGTGAATTTTTGCCTTGTCAGTGTTACGGTTCCTGAGTTCAATCAGTCAGTCAGTCAGTCTGTTTGTCTGTCAGTCGTTTTGTTTTCTTCTTCGTCCAAATACGTGTTTGCGTTGAGTTCTGGTTTCACGTCCCCGAGGAATTAGATTTATTACTCCGTGTGTTTGTTTCAATCATGTTGTTTTGTATTTCTCGGAGGAACGAAGGCAGTCTCTTTCTTCCTTCTTATTTTCTGATTTCTCTTCTCTGCTTCGAACCATTTTTATCTTTTTTATGTAAGAAAGTTTAGCGATCTCATTTTATATTGATGGGAGGTTTACATATGTCCTCTCTCTCTCTCTCTCTCTCTCTCTCTCTCTCTCTCTCTCTCTCTCTCTCTCTCTCTCTCTCTCTCTCTCTCTCTCTCTCTCTCTCGCACACACACACACATCAAGTCAAGGTGGTAAATTAACTGCGATACAAAAAGATTCATTGTGACATTTTTGCTTAGCTGTAATTTTTTTTTCAAATTCTTTGAGCTCTGAAACTTTTTAGCAGCATATCTTTTTACTCTGTTTTATTACTTTTATACCTGTAGTCCTGAAGAGCGTGTCAAGTTTAAAAGAAAAAATATGCTTTGTGTTTAAGAGCAAGAAAGTTTCGAACTTAATTTTTGTCAGTATATTTTTTCCAGTATTTAAATACCATAGAGACTGGAAGCAAAACAAGGATTAGAAAGAGTGTGTGCTTTTATTTACTCGTCTACTTTAATTTTTTTGATGGAATGAACATTTATTTATTTTGCTGTCTCTCACTTTCTGCAGTGAAAAGATATACACGTGTACAGTGTGGAAACGACTACACAAAAAATGTCAACGCGAAAGAAACGATTGAGTTGTCAGTTTTTTATATATTTTTTGAAGCCAACAATAAAGTAAAAGGAAAAAAAAAAAAAAAAAAACAGAGATATTTGATTTCCGACTTTGATTTTAAAAAGGATATGGATTTCTCTTCTTGTTGATCCAAATTATAGTGTGACAATGAAATCTAAGAACTCACATTTTAGATTTTCAATGAAGTAGGTTTGTGTGTGTGTGATTTGTATTTTCAAAGATTAGGTGTCCTGCATACGCTGAAAAGTCTGTATGGGGAAATTATTGAAGTTTTCATTTCTATTCCAATGATTCCAGTGATAGTTCAACAGATTCTATACCACCAATGAGAGAAAAGAAAATTATGAGAATCTGACTCATTATACCCTCCAAGTTCTTATCAGAGGAGAAAGCATTAATAATCGAGGCGTCAGTGTCACCAGCCAGAGCGTGGAGTGGTGAGCGGCAACGGTGCAGCTGCTCTCCTTTACTGTGTTCTCGTCAGTCTTCCTACAAATCTGTCAGCACAAAAAACCGACACAAGACAGTGTAAGTGGTCCAGCCCTCCTCGTCACGCCTCACTAACTTTTCCTTCAACAAGAAAAGAAAGAGAAAAAAAACGAGGAGGTCGGGGCCTGTGGGGCAAGGCATCTCAGCAGGGGAGGAAGTGAAGAGAAGGAGAAGCGAAAGTTTTCTCAATTGTCTGGAGGTTTTGTACCGGCTCAGTGGTGTTCTGGCTAGTTCTCGCCACCGATCACGCCGCCGCGTTCCTCAGGCTAGTGTTTGGTAGTCTGGTCAAGATGATGCTTGTTGGTTTGTGTTTGTATCGTCTTGGAACCTGTTGATTACTTCTTTTTTTCATAACGAATGAGATATCAATTACTTTATTTGAAACAATATCAAGGAAAAACCTTCGTTTATGACTCATCATCATCACGATTATCTTTTTCATCATTATTGTCACTGCATCGATAAATTGCAAGACAAAACATATTATTTGGAAATTCACAGAATGTTGTTCTTTTCTTCTTGATTCCGAGGTATATCGTCAATTGTACTTTGAAATTGTCTTGCTTACTTTCCCTCACACAAGCGGCTTACTTGAGTGGGATCTGTGCCTTTGACTTGAGTAGGTAACTGAAATATACAGTGGAAGTAGTTGAAAGACTCTCGAGCTCCCAGAGAAAAACCTCGTGTATTTTGTTTTGCATTTTCTCCGGAGGACTGTTGATTAGCATAGGTAAACACGTTAATGAATAAGAAATCACATCAAATGACAAATCGGTAACTAATATCAATGTTTGATAACCGATAACTAGCGATGAATTCATTGGCCGACAATCGGTATAACGAAAATACGACATCAGTGCTATTGATGACGATATTGATATCTAGGAAAACGTAGATAAATCTTAAAAAATCTAAAGTTAAGAGTTTATCTTGTCTCTGTACTAATAAAGATACTGTTTTGTAAAATAACTACATTTTTATTGTGAAAGTTTGAACTCTGAAAATCCTCATGTTAAAAAAAACACGATATAATTATCGCGATGAATTATTGTGAACATTTATACTCAAATTGTATATCCTCTTATAGTCATTAACTTATTTCATATATCTTTTTTTTTTCTGAAATTTTCCATATTTTAGGCAAAAGAAAAGAAAGAACTTTGATTTTACTTCGCCGGTATAAATTTACCGTTTTTCCTCCTATTTTTTAAATTAATTTCCTGTTCCACGAAAACGACAAGAGGACGCTGCCTGCCGCAGGTGTGGTACGTGTGTGATGTGTGCACCTGCTGCGTGTTGCTTGGTGGGCTGGGGAGCGTGTGTTCCTGTGATCAAGGAAGCATAAAACAATTTACTGGAAAGTGCTCCAATGAATACAATACTACTGAGTGGTGAGATGCCGGATGAGAGACTTGGTAAAAAAATTAACTTATATATATTTTCTCATTGCTTTCATAAAAGCAGATAGACCACATTGAATAAAACTTCTCTTACACGCCCAATATCGGTGTAGCAGAACAGTGCCTGAAATTTGACTGTAGGTAGTGTGTTTAGTTAAAATTCAATTCGGCACATCGAATTTAAGTATAGATCCGAAATGTTATTGTAAATTTTTAGTTCATATTTCATCAGTGCGGATTACAGCTTCCCTATAATTTGCTGTTGATGTTTTCATATTTAGAAAATATATGAAAATGTTTTTCCTTTCATGAATGTTGTGGGTTTGTTGTTTTTACGTTCGCGTGCTAGCATGAAGTAATTTTATGTAATTTATTTAAAACAGTAAATTTTTCAGGGCACATTTTTACCCTAAAGCTGAACTATCACTACCTTTGTATTGTCTTGATGTGTGTGTGTTGGTTGAAGAAAAAAAAAATGGGTGTTCATATTTTTTGTATGTACATTTCACACACACACACACACACACACACACACACACACACACCGCGTAGTGTAGTAGTTAGCGCGCTCGGCTCACAACCGAGAGGGCCCGGGTTGGAGTCCCGGGGGCGGCGAAGCAAATGGGCAAGCCTCTTAATGTGTATCTAGCCCCTGTTTACCCACAGCAGCAAGTAGGTACGGGATGTAACTCGAGGGGTTGTGGCCTCGCTGTCCCCGTGTGTAGTGTGTGATGTGGTTTCAGCCCTACCCGAAGATCGGTCTATGAGCTCTGAGCTTGCTCCGTAGGGAAGGGCTGGCTGGGTGAAGAGCAGGCAACCACGACAGTGAAAAAAGATACACACACACTCACACACACACACACACACACACACACACACACACACACACACACACACACACACACACACCATTAACCTCCCAAGAAGCCGAGCAACAGGACATTAAGAAGACGTGCCCTGCTTGGTGATCGGGGAGTCCCACTGGTAGCCCGGCCCTCATCATCTCAGCGAGGCGTAGGAGTCATGCTTTCTGTCTGAATGAACACCAATTTGCCGTCCCTTTAGCCCTCTTTTCTATTACAGATGAAAGGAAATATACCAGATTCCTTCATTTTCATCGTGGTTCAGCAAATATAACGTATGGGAATGTTAAGATTTAAGTGTGTTTTCTTTCTGACGTTATCAGTGTATCACTCGTTAGTTTACTTGTATTTACTTGTGTGGTCACGTGAGTGGGTTCTTCCTGGGGAGCTGTGAGGGAAATTGGACTCACCCAGAACCAGGGGTAAGATGAGTCGTGTTTTCTTGAGTCCCAGATCACGTTGCCTTGTAGAGTAAGTGGGGGCAATCAGTATTCCCTTGTTGCTCTTTTGTTCGTTTTTGTGTGACGTTGTCCTAAGGAGTCGCGAGAAAGAAAACGTATTATTTCTAACTAAACTCCCGATGTCTTCCTCAAAATAAGTATGTAGACCGCTGATGAAAAACAAGTTATTGATTTTTTTTTTCGGAGGTGTCTTGATACTTATTATATGGCGGCTTATATGGCGGTGTTTTCTTGAAAGAGTATGAATGGGTACTCTTTACTAGCTTGATGTCATGTATAATCCCAAGTGTATGTATAAAGAAGAGCCTTTCTGTATCCTTTCGATAAGATTAATTCCCCTTTTGTTAATATATATTGATTATATACTTTTCTCTTTGGCTATCTAAAGAAGAGCCTTTCTGTATCCTTTCGATAAGATTAATTCCCCTTTTGTTAATATATATTGATTATATACTTTCCTCTTTGGCTATCTACCTACTGTCATCTATTGCATTCCTTGTTTTCCATCTTCAGTCTTATTATATTTATTACTTCCCAAATTATGCACATAGATTGCCAGCTAATCAAAGGACTAAGGCTCATATTTGGAAACACTGTAATATCACCCCGACAATTTTTCAGAGCCATAGAAATAGTAAGTTTGCTTCTCAAAAGTGTTGTTTCAGTTCAATGTGCAAAAATCTTGTTTATTTGTCAGCAAAACCGGATAACACACCCTTATAAACCCAGAGATGTTTGAATATACAGTAGAAGTGTGGTGCAGAAGTATTTTGTAATATACTGTACTTGTTGTTCCAAAGAATGAAAGAAGACGTAAAAATACAAGGAGTGGCGGTGTTTCCATTATAAGCCAGTACTTCTGTGGCGCATATCATTGTGGTCCTTCATTAAGGTGCCTTTGGCTTGGGTGAGGTAATTTGCGTGACAATTATGGAAGGCAAACAAGATATTGGAATATTGATGTCTGAGCATCTGTTTAGTAGCAATGGGTGAGGATGAGCCTTACTGGGAATCTTGGTTGTAAGCCGGACTTCCTTTGGTTAGCATCATTTTCATCTTACTCTTTGATCTGTTGTTATTGTTTTGTATGTCTTTTTATAGGTCGTAATCATTTTCAAGAGTGAATGACTGAGAGAAATTGTCTTTCTTTAACATGTCAAGAGTTTGACCAAGAATGTGATGCAATTTAAAGAAAGAATTGGTCTCCAATATACCACTCTCGATTAGTACATTTTAGATGGCAATTCTAGAAAAGTGGCTTGTTTAATTGACATGGAGTTTTGAGGAAGTATTCATTGATTGACATATGTTAACTTACGTGACAAGACAATAGGACAGTTTTTGGGTCCGAACAATCCGATAGAGTAGGAAACGTGTATTGAAATATGGACATCACTATTATTGTTTTATTGCACTAGCTGACTGTGATCTATAGGATTTAAATGGTTATAATTATACATACATACATACATATATATATATATATATATATATATATATATATATATATATATATATATATATATATATAAGTGTGTATATGCTCAAAGGAGTATATTATGAGTATATTATGAGTCTCTCTACTGGATGCTATTTTATAAATAATAAGATAAAAGCATTACTACCCAAAAGAACTCAGTTTACATGGGCTACGGGAATGTGAGATGTAATATTACAATTATTATACATTCGTTATGCATAAAAAGTGCTTTAATTACCATAAATTGTATAATGAAAGACCGAGTCGTAACCTGTAAGTTAGGCAAAGTTCTCCCTATTCTTTTCAAGAAGTGGAATGTACACAAGCCAGTAAGAGGTAAAGACACGATGAGATAATATACGATATTTCGCTCACCGGACAAGATGTGAGCTTTAAGAAAAGATAAAAAAGAAAGTCAACGTCATGTCAGAAAGTCTCGTGAAGGTCAAGGTCACAAGGGCTATCAGTTTGTTAAACATTATTAGGAAGACGTAACCAAAATCTGAGGAATTTGTCAAGAATGTATTTTTAGATTGAAACTGAGATAAAAAGTTGAGGTTTTCTAAAATGTGGAGATAACATTGATATCACTTGGTGTGTGTGTGTGTGTGTGTGTGTGTGTGTGTGTGTGTGTGTGTGTGTGTGTGTGTGTGTGTGTGTGTGTGTATGTGTGTGTGTGTGTTGATATTTTTTGTGAGGAGAATAGAACAGAAACTTGTAGTGGAAAAATGTTGAACGAAATATGAGATTCCGGAGGCAGAAGATTATGTTACCTTCCCATTGTCATTTGTCTTATGTTTGCTAGCAAGAAAGTAAGAGGAATTCAAATCTTTTTACCTGTGGAATGGTAGAAAATAAGGAAATACGTTTCTCCATGCCAGATGTAATCATGGTTGTAGTGCGCCGAGCCAGACAAACTGCTCCCCGGCACGAGAGCAGCAGTGATTCCATGAGCAATCAAAATAATGTAGAGCCAAGTCCTCCCACTTAGCAGAGACGTAATGCCTGTAACACCCGAACTTTGGTGGGTGCAGAGGCAGCGCAGTAACGGAAGTAAAGGGCACAGACGTGGCGGTATGGGATACAGCAAACAAATGGAAAAAAGTCTGGGTTGCTGCGAAAAGTCCGGAATGTAGAGTTTGTTTAACGACAGGTAAGGGATTGCACTAACAACTGTGCGTCACGAAGATAAGTAATCGACGTTATGCACCAGATTGCAAGTAAAAATGAATAAAGTGATAGCGTATATGTTGATATGAAATCAAGATATTTATGAAGGAACCATCATTTGATATTTACCTGGCTCTTATCGTTCAGTGTTTATCATATCTTAGAGAGTGATAAGGTTTGAATCACAGAAGAAATGCCAGTTAAGGTGTCTGAAGGAAGTGTCGGAAAACAATGAAAGTTGTGAGCAGGAGTTTAAATAAGATGGTGCTGACGTGCTCGAAACCTCACTAATATCACATTAAATCGGAAAAGAAAATAGAGAAATTACACACAACAGAGTATAGGCAAATTATCAGTGCTGAGAGACTTATGAGCCATTGGAGACACAAAATCGTAACGGAAGCTGTTTGGAAGACTACTTTGCGTGTAAAGCTGCTGTGATCAGAGTTACGAGCCATTAATGGAGCAGTGTAGTCAGGCAGCAGTGTGGGCAGGGAGGCGCTGTGAGGGAGGATGTTGCTGGGTGGCGGCGATACATGAGAGGCGTGTCTGAGAGCTGGTGGATCACGTGAGCTTCTCCAACTTAAAGGAAAGCATCGAACAGAGTTACCACTGTACACAACACACATGCGTCACCATCTAACCCCCACGGAGACAGTTGAATAGTTACGTGAAATAGCTTCGAGTGAGCCTGGTTAGTTTTGTACTATTACTGTTCTTTTTATTCATTGTTCTTTGTGCTTTGTTTCTGACCTCTCTGCTTCTCCTGTATTCCTCCACTCTCCTCCCGCCTTTTTTTGTGTATTCTTTAGTGAAATGAACTGAGCTGGTGAGTGAGTGTTTCTGAATTTCACCTTCTCTACAGGACCGGTGGCTTGCTTCCAGATCGCTACATTTGTGCCTTGTTCCTCACCACTGTTTCTCCTGTATTCCTCCACTCTCCTTCCGCCTTTTTTTATGTATCCTTTAGTGAAATGAACTGAGCTGTTGAGTGAGTGTTTCTGGCTTTCACCTTCTCTACAGGACCGGTGGCTTGCTTCCAGATCGCTACATCACACAGGAAGTAAATTTGTGTAGCGTGGCAGATTTCGGCAATCGCGTTAGTAGTTTTGTGCCCCAATCTCCTGTTCCTGGTGGTCTTAGCGTGCCGGGTCCAGCAGATGGTGGTGGTGGTGGTGGTGGTGGTGGTGGTGGTAGTGGTGGTGGTGGTGGTGGTGGTCGTGGTGGTGTCATTAGAGGAGTGTGCAAATGTGGCAACTGTGAAAAAAACGTATTGTAGTGAAATGTAGAGCTGCTTGAATAATGCGAGAGAGAGAGAGAGAGAGAGAGAGAGAGAGAGAGAGAGAGAGAGAGAGAGAGAGAGAAAGCAATACTACTCCGTGAATGTCGGGAGAGAGGGAGAATAACTCTGAGGAGGAACAGGGGAATTACTTTCACTGCGCCGAAAAAAACTGCAATAATTTCGGTTTCGTATAAAATAGTCAGACATTAATGAAGTCTAGCTTGGGCATGTCACCTCAATTACACTAACATGGAAAATTGGGACGAATTTAAATTTTACTTCATTTTCTACTCCGGAGAAGAATATTTTAAAGTAAGTGACGGGAGGGAGTTTTAAAAAATGGTCTCAACATGCGTACTTTTCCTTAAATATAAACTGTGCCATAACTAATGGAAAAATTATACCCTGATATCACTCTGTTGTGGAGGGGCGGGGCGGGACAAGGAGCAGTGGACGTGGTGTGGCCAGGCAGCGCGGTTGTGGGGGGAGGGCAAGGGGGCAGTTGGGGGGGGGGGCGAGGGTGACTGCGGCGAGCATTAATGAGTGGCTGGAAATTCGAGGGAAACAGAGTACAGTTGAAATAAGGTATTTTGTAAACATTGCCACGACCCCTGAATTATGGCATGGTTTTGCTGCCACCCACACCACCTGAGCCTCTTTGTACCCCATGCACTCTTGCCTTAGTCCTGCCTCACTCACCCCTGCCTGTGTCCTGTCCTCAGTCACCGGCACTGCCCCGCCACCTCAGTACTGCCAAGACCACAGCAAAAAGGTTCCATGTGGGCGGGTGACTAAGAGTAAATCTATTATGTCGTAGTGGTCATTTTTCATCAATCCTTTAAGCTTGCCTTGGCCTATTCATAATCATAATTGGCACCAAGGGAACCAGAACGACTGATGGATCCTGATAAGGCTGATATCATAACTCCCACGCACGGTTATCAGTGGTGATGTACGCTGCGGAATCTAATTTAGGTGACAGTTATGGGAGCCTGGCGTTGTTGTGGCCCCAACTTAACGCCTCATTGACTTGGCTAACTGTTTAGAGTTTATCGGGGCGAGGACACGTAGAGGGACCAATGTTGCGTCTAGAGAGGCAGGGGGACTGGTGGGAGTGTGCGGTGAAAGGGGGTAAACTCAGTGCAGGAATGACATTTGAAAGTTAAGCCCCAGAATAGAGTCAAGTACATTGCTAGTAGGTGAAATGTGTTACTTGTCTCGTGCTCCTCAGTTTGGCTTCCTCTTTTAGGGGTTTTTAATGGACTCAAGTAAAAGAGAGAGAGAGAGAGAGAGAGAGAGAGAGAGAGAGAGAGAGAGAGAGAGAGAGAGAGAGAGAGAGAGAGAGAGAGAGGGGGGGGGAGAGGGGGCGGGAGCAACGTCCATGAAGAATTATATTTAGAAGTTAAAGATTACAATGGAGTTTTGCTGGCTGTTACTAGTTTCAAAATGTGTTACCTTTTTTCCTATTTTTCAGCTATGTTTAAGAGCTTTAATTGGAAGATATCACGGGTTTTCAAGATGTTTTTCTATGATTCTAATTCCTAATATTAAAAAAAAATTATCTGGAGACTCTTAAGAAGATGATTGATCATCTTTGTGATCTTTGAAAAATTATCTTGATATGAAAAGTATTCGTTTATAATGCTTTTATTTCTTTTTGATATTCCCGTTACGTATATGTACTTTCGCATGCACGCACGCAGACATACATGCACATGCGCTCACTCACACACACACACACACACACACACACACACACACACACACACACACACACACACACACACACACACACACACACACACACACACAAACACACACAGTGAAAACATTTTTTTTCCCAAAATATAAACTAGATGCTTAATATTCTGGTACAGTTTAATTACAGACATTACTTGAAAAAAGGATAGACAGATAAAGCAAGTGAGAATTAATTTGGCGCCATGTGTAAGCAGTTGTCATACAATGAGGGGGAGATTATATGAAGTAAAGCTGCCAACATTAAAGGAGAGAAGAGAAAGGGGAAACCTAATTAAAATGTTTAAAGTAATAAGGGGACGGGAAAATGTGGACATAAGACCGGCAGATGAAGGATGACGGAGGAACAAAGGGACGAGAGTACGTGATTAAAAAAAGACAAGTTGCTTATACGTACATGGTCAAGAAGTTCACCTTGTCGAGGGAAATTACTCACACTCCAAATGGAAAAGAAAAAAAAATGTTTCTGAGAGGTTTATTTTTATCTTCGCTTTAATTTGTATCTTTGTAGTGTAAAAGGTAATATGTTTTTCTTCTCTCTAATAATGTCTTTTGATCTTTTAGTAAAGATATTTCTGGCTTTCCTGCTTTTGATTCTAAAGTTTTTTTTTTTAATGGGCAAAAAAACTTGTATTATTTTTTACCCTTTTATATGACTGATTTTCTTGTGTGATTTTTTAAAAATCTTTTTTACAAAAATTAATATGGAAATTATCCTCGGTTCTCGTCCTATTAGTTTCAATAAAGTATCTTATTGGTAGAATTTTAGATACATTCCTTTGTCTTAAAAAAAAAAACGCAATTGTGTATGGAGTTCATCCTGTATTTTCATTAAAAAAGAAATACCGGTACGTATTCTGACAATTCTTTCACTGCAATACACGTCAATTCTGGGTACGAAAAATGATGTACAGAAACTTTACAAACATCTGCAAGAGAGATGATAAAATGAATAGATTCTGATATCCACAGCTAGTGCAATATTTTGGGGTAACTGTAGAGCAAGACAAGACAGTTCAGAGTGGTCATTGATTAAGGAAGTATGTGGGTTGATAAAGAGGGTTAATAAAACTTGTATTATGCACACTGTTCCTCCTTGTAATGTGGAAATGTCTTCATTATTTGTTACAAGACGCTGAAAATTATGAATACGTGTAAGATTTTAATAACCTAGGAGTCTATAGTAAGACATCCAAGTAAATTGAATGTATGAAAGATTTCCCATCGTTCGGATTTCATTCATTTATCTATTTTGTATCAGCGACGGATATTGTATAAAGAATAAAAAAGTGAGAGTTGAGCCTATACAATGCCTGGATATGGAAAAAAATGATGGGATACCCTTGAAAAGACTCGTGTGGAAATTGAAAACTGTAGATAGAGGCCACCAGCGGAAGTTGTCGAAATGAATGGAATGTTGTGGACTGGAATGGCGGATGACGACATGGAAAACAATTAAGTTCTTTAGCTGGTGAGGTGCGCTGTGTGGTGTGTCCATAGTATTACATGGAGATACAACATACAAACTTGAAAATCGCCTATCATGATGGAGCAATTCCCACGCGCATCGTATCTTGCTGAAATAAAACGTGAATTACTATACAAACCTGTGTTGATAATGTCTGTGTTTCTCGCTTACGTAACGCCAGATGAAAATGGTTTATTGAGTGACTGATTAAGCTTAGTGTGTTGTAGCAGTGGATCGTGTAATATCGGGACAAATAAGATGAAAACACGTATCTCTTTCTTCAAAATAACACAACCGTCAACTACTTTAACATTCCTATCGACAAAGGTCAAAGAAAACATACGTAAATATCTTTGGAAACAGTTGCAAATTAGATATCACTGGAATATATATATCGTTAAATCATTAAGTGTATGTATTAAGAGCGACAATATGTACACAGGGGAAGTGGACTCTCTGTACACTCACTCTTAAAGGAAAATATGGAATAATTTATCGTCACTGAAAAACTCACCAGCAGAAAGACATAATTAACTGTACAAGTGGAATCAATTTCAAAGATAAGATTTGAAAACGTCAAAAATACCTTGTCATAATTTAGGAAAACAAACACGTCAGTAAAAAAAAGGATTAAACCAAACCAACACAGACTGAAGAGAATGAACGTGACAACGAAGCGCAGCGTACCACATGAAGTCTACGTGTATTAAACGTTGGGGGCTTCTATGTATAGTAATCATTAGGACAGTGCATGCAGGAAATGGTGAGCACATGAGCACGGGTGTAATGTCCACAATGTCTGGTAGAATAACATGTAACTAGCTGCAGGAGGTAGAGCAAATAGCCGTAATTATAATGTGAATAGCGCTAAGCTTGAGAGACACCCTTGGAGAGAGAGAGAGAGAGAGAGAGAGAGAGAGAGAGAGAGAGAGAGAGAGAGAGAGAGAGAGAGAGAGAGAGAGAGAGAGAGGAATAATCTTCACGTTCAAAGAGGATGAGAATTTTGAAAGGAGCAGATAAACGAGGCTAATTAGACAATATGACACAATGCAAAACAGATTTCCTTGGAGTGAATGTGTCGTTAATATTAAGAAGTTCATTGCTCTAGATCGAGTCACTGACACCTGAGATTGATGAGAGCGCAGGTGTGCGTTGGCGTAGGAAATATACATGTGTGGGAGGTGTGAAGAACCTAAAGAGAGAGAAAGAGAAAGAGAGAGAGAGAGAAAGAGTAAATGAATCTTTCCTCTCAGGTCATGAATCGGCTTAATCTGCAGCGTGCTAGACTTACTTCACGGCCGCTGCTCTCGCCACCATTACCGGGAACCCTGGCGCCGCTGCTCCTCCAAGACGCCCCTCAAGGGACTCCTCATTCCTTTCCTCTTCCGCGTGCAGTCTCCTCAGCCTCCTCCTCGGTGTCCTTCCTCTGGTCCTCGTGCTTTTACTAATTGCTGTCGTTGCTTTTCGCTGTCATCGTGTTGTGTTCCGCGTTCACCACCCCCTGCTTCCCGTCCTACTTTCCTTCATTTTTTTGTTGCTTATTGTGTTTTTGTTGTTGTTGTTTTTGTCTTCTTTGTTCCCGTGTTTTACTTCCGCTTTACCTTTTTTTTTTCTTTTCATTTAATTTCTTTTGTCTTCATGTTCCTATTGTTCTATTTTTTTTTTAATATCCTTCCTTCTTATTATTCATACTTGTTATTTTCCCCCCTCCCCTCCCTCTGCTAATTTTTCAATCCCTCCTCTTTCTTATTCTCCGTCCTCTTTTCTTCGCATCTTTTGTATTATCATTTTTCTTTCATCTTCTTCCACTCTCAATACATCTTTTACTTACCACTTTCTTCCACTTTCCTTTCTTTAAACATCATTTTTCTCCTCTCTTTCATTATGTCTAGTTCATTATTGTCCAAGTCGTATGCTCACTACATTGCGTTCTTCTTTTCATCATTCATCCGTCACAATGTCTTGGAGAGCCACCGCTTCTTAGACGGAAACTTACACGCGCTTCCCTGGAACTCAGTCAGTGGCGTGTTTATAATCATGTGCTGGACGTGTTGTGCTTGCTTGGATGGAGGGAGACCTTTCAGGAATCAGCGAAAGTGAGATGTAGGTGGGTAGAGAGAGAGAGAGAGAGAGAGAGAGAGAGAGAGAGAGAGAGAGAGAGAGAGAGAGAGAGAGAGACGCACATCTATGTATTTCCAGTAACCGTTCTTCCTTTTCTTATAACTAATACAGTATTTAATCTAACTACTAGATCTAATACATCGTGTGTAAAGACCTAGTAAAACGTAGTTGTTTGAAAACAAAAGCAACAAAAACTGCTCTCTCTCTCTCTCTCTCTCTCTCTCTCTCTCTCTCTCTCTCTCTCTCTCTCTCTCTCTCTCTCTCTCTCTCTCTCTCTCTGATACAAAGTTCCCCGTAAAGCAAGTAAAGTAAAATATGAAATGAAAGACAAAACTAAAAATGAAAAACCGCGAAGGAAAACAATATTCGAATAAATAAATCTCTTTCCTCCTGGTTGTCTCCCTCCTTCCTTTTCTCACTAAGTGGAAGCCCAGTGGCCAAGACAACGCTACACCCTGAAACCTCCGCGGGGCCATTTCTTACCACTTAAGGATGGCGGAGGACACGAGTAACGATGACAGTGGTTTAGTAATCGTGTTGTGGAGCGTGGCCTTCGCTTCCAAGATAATGATGCGAAAGGGAATAGCAATAATATACGGTTAATGGAGGGGAGGGAACAGGGAAGGGCCCAGAGAGAGAGAGAGAGAGAGAGAGAGAGAGAGAGAGAGAGAGGGTGGTGATTTGGTTATGCGCAAAGGAGCAGCAGCGTAGTAGAAGTGGGTTGAATAAGTAATAGATGTGTAATGTGTGATTCACGCAGGGTGTACAACTTGTATTGGAGTGTACGTGCGGGTAGATATTGCCTCGTTTTATGTAATAGTTTGACAGTTTTTTTTTTTTATGAGTGGATGATTGAGTGTAAGGATAGAAGATGGTTTTGGATCTCTCTCTCTCTCTCTCTCTCTCTCTCTCTCTCTCTCTCTCTCTCTCTCTCTCTCTCTCTCTCTCTCTCTCTCTCTCTCTCTCTCTCTGTTGACTACTTGCGAGAAAAAGCGTGCAGTAATTACGAGCCTATTAGCTTAACATCAGTGGTCGGCAAAACTCTCAAAAGCATAATTAGAGACAAGATCGTTAATCACTTTAAATGCGATTCTTTAGTGGAAGTCGGGCAGCGTGGATCCAGGCGTAAGGGATGAGCAGAGGGAGGGGGGGTGGTTGACAAATTTCGAAATGTTCTGCACACGCTCTTCTCTGCTTATACTGGACAAAGGAAGGGCTGAGTGGAGATTCGTCTATGATTTCGTGTTTGTGTGTAGTATAGGGTGTCTTCTTAGGTGTGGTTGAATAGGTACAGTAGCTCAGTATTCATGATAAAATTACTAAAGGTGCGTAGAGTTTTTTTTATTTTTATTTTTGTTAAACTAGGTTCGATTGGATTAGGTTGTGCTAGGTAAAGGTTTGAGTTAATTTGGTTCAGTGGGTTAGGTTATACTGGGTTAAGTTTGGTTGGATTGATTAAAGTTAGGTGAAGTTTGATATGGCTAGGTTAGGTTTGGTTAGAAATCCTGATGCCCTGCATAGTTATTGGTTATCTAAAGGGTGGTAAAAATAGAAAAAGTTACAGAGTTAGCTTGAAAATCAGACTGAGAACTTGGTTTATTACTGGCGGGCAGCACAGAAAGATGAGTGGATGGCGGGACAAGAATGGAGGAAGTATTTTTCGTAGTTGAGGAATAATGAATCCTCAACTGCAAATTTCAGATCTATTGTGTTTCCCTGAACTATGAATATTTCATTTTTATTCACTAATGACACTGTCAGTATTAGATAATCCACTCACTGTAAGAAGATAACGTAATTATTCCCATTTACTGTAATATGGTTTCCAAATTATTCTGGTAACCTGGAAGAGACAAAATCAACATCTAATTTCTTTTATGTATCGATTTTTATTTTTGTCCCAGTCTTCTGCATGCTAACTTTGGGTTACCAGAGCAGTTGAGGAGCTACCCAAGATAAATAAAAAAACACCAATGCTATTAGCTTATGTAAAAATTGGGAGACAAATAGAAGAATATATAAAAAGATATCGTTTTTTGATCAGTGACGAAGAAATGAGATTGTATTTAAATTTTTTCAGTAGGGACAAGAAAATAACCTGATTTTCTTCCGTGATAGGAACAAAGAAATGTCAGATATTTTTGCATGTGAGAATAAAAGAGCAAAGTAAGAAGATCTTGAATAAAAATGATGCTACGCAATACACTCTCGCATCGTAGTTTGTATCGTGCAGTGACAACGTAATAATAATAATATCTACGTACACGTACCAACCATCTTCTCGCATTTCACATCTAAGAGAAATGCAACATAATTCTTCAAACGTAAATTTCGCTGTCACCTGAAATTTACACTTCCGGGGTTAGAAATTCTGACTGCTATACCTAACGTGTGTGTGTGTGTGTGTGTGTGTGTGTGTGTGTGTGTGTAAGCAAGCAAGCAAGCAAGTGTATGTAGATGTAAAAAAAATGGTCCTTATATTGACCCTTGTGGAAACCCGTTTTTTTTTTTTTTTTTTTAACCAAAAGCATTAGCTATGATACTAACTGTCTGTTTGAGAGCAATTGGGGAATTTTTTTCTTGTCCAGAGGGAGATGTTTTAGGTGCCATAATACATTTTTCAATTTCCATGTTTGTTGCAGGAAATAGAAACACTGGAAAATGTAGGTACTATAAATAATCTTAAAAAAAGCTAATTTCCTCATTTTTTTCTTGAGTTTTCTATTAAATATGTTATAGGTATTGTTAGGGTAGATGCAATTAGTGACCAGACCAATGTACATATGTGAGAGTTTAATACAAAATACATTGAAGCTTCCTTTCGTTTCATATCTAGGAGGAGACGGGAAGATTAAGAAGAAGTGATTAGTAACTTCATTTTGAACTACATAATTACCTGCATTTATCTCTATAAATGTGGACCAAATTTGATCTATAATGATGGTAACTCATGTTGGCAGGGTTGTAAGTGGAAACAGGGAGTAAGTATACGTACATTAGATAGATTTCTGCATAATAGTATATTCAGATTAAGATGTCCGAAAATAACCATTTCATTTTAATTATTATATCTTGTAATAGTGTGTGTGTGTGTGTGTGTGTGTGTGTGTGTGTGTGTGTGTGTGTGTGTGTGTGTGTGTGTGAAATCATTATGTTATTGCTCTAATTGGATGTTGTTTTAATCAGTAGAATTTAAACGTGTGTCAGTGCAAGTGTGGTGTGGCAGTGGAGTGTTGTCCTACCGAAGCCAGTGACCTAGTTTACAGTGAAGTGTCATTAAGATTATCAAACCCCTGTGTGGTCGGTTAGTTGGCACTTTGAGAATTATCATTTTCAATAACGACAAAAAGTTAGTAGACAAAATATATTAAATCTACTACTACTACTACTACTACTACTACTACTACTACTACTACTACTACTACTACTACTACTACTACTACTACTACACACACACACACACACACACACACACTTGCTGGTAGTTTTTGTGCTATCATTATATACTAAAGTCCTTATATATACACACACTCGTACTGCAATACATATGTACCTCACATTGTTGGCACTATTTTGTTTTCCTTACTGGCATCACATTAGCATTGATAGAGAGTCATACTTGCCCCTGCACGTAATGCCTTCACATAATGCCACCGTGCATTGGTAATCATGCAACAGACCTCATTGCATATATTATTAATGTTTTTGTAAACGGCTCACGAGAGAGAGAGAGAGAGAGAGAGAGAGAGAGAGAGAGAGAGAGAGAGAGAGAGAGAGAGAGAGAGAGAGAGAAAGGACAAAAACGTTGCTCACCATTCCCGATACACACACACCCGAAAAAAGAAAAAAAAAATGTAATTGAAGGCAAACAAAAATAATGTATAAGCAAACAAAATCTGTACTAATCTTGATCACCAACATTGATATCATTACACTCTATTACTGCTACACTGTACTTCGTAATGCTCTGGACAACAGCCGTGATAATGAGCAGCAAGTTTGTAAGTAGACAATATTCATCTCTTTTCTGGCATCTCTCGAAACTTCCCCAGAAAGAGTCACGCCCGCTCCCCCCACCCTCTCTCTCTCTCTCTCTCTCTCTCTCTCTCTCTCTCTCTCTCTCTCTCTCTCTCTCTCTCTCTCTCTCTCTCTCTCATCATCCTTCTCTCATCATCCCTGCTTTTTTACGCACAAGTTTATACCTGAAACGACATGTAGCACTTTTCTTTCCCTGTATAGGAGGAGACTGGCTAAGGGCGAAAAGTTTGAAAAGAAAGTAAGAAAAGATGTACCAAAAGAACTCTTCATTTCTCCCTCCCCTGAAAAAAAAGAAAAAATATGAGCGGAAAAGTGTGCCTGTTTTAGTTCCCAGCTCGCCATCCCGCCAGCCAGTGCAGGTGTTAGTATCGATAATGTTGCGCAGTAGATTTTGTGTATCGTAGTCTGCCATATTGTTGTTCGTGGAAATAGTTGGGCATCATGTGTGTGTCGTGGATGCAAAGAAAAGAGTGTGAAAAAAGGAGAAAAAGCAAGGAAAGATGAAAAATTAGTGTTAATTTTATGTGTGCGAATTTCTGTTTTAAAGAATCTCTCTCTCTCTCTCTCTCTCTCTCTCTCTCTCTCTCTCTCTCTCTCTCTCTCTCTCTCTCTCTCTCTCTCTCTCTCTCTCTCTCTCTCTCATTGTAACTTTCTCCTCACGTCATGTAACTTTCATTCATTACATCTAATTCTCACTCACCGACTCACTCTTCTAACATTCTCTGCCTCCCTCTTGATTAAACTCACACATTTACTCAATCATTCACTCACTCACTCACTCACTCATCACGCTCAACATACATGAACTTCAAAACAACACAAAGGTTAGACTATATAATTATTTGTGTTACTATTATATTTTTTTATGGCACAGATTATTCCTGACATGTAACCTTAGTATATCTTTTTATTTATTCTGTTATTTATATTTCTCATTTATGCATTTTTATCTATATATTTTTTTCACTTACGTATCGCCATTTATCTTTTTTTTATTCTTGATTTTATTCTGATGTCAAGTCTCAAGTCACGGTGGCAAGGAAGCGATGATGCGGCGCCATATGACCTACACGTGGCGGCGAATTATTCAGAATCACTCGCTCACTCGTTCCCCCTAAAAATCCAACCGGGGCACAGTTATTGTTTGCTCTAAAAATATTGTATCGTCCCAACCTGGACATTATGAAATATTGCCTTGGCTTGCGTGGCTAGTTGGTTATTGCGCTTGTGAATGTTCTTCCATTTCCGTGTTATTGATCGGAAAGGTTTGATTTAAGAGTGTATTCTGTGTCCATCTGTTCTCAGTTGTTGTTGTTGTTTTCGTGATACTTAATGGAACAAAAGGAAAAGAAATAGGAGGAGAATGAAAAGAAAGAAAGAAAAAACCCGTGTTATTGATCGGGAAGGTTTGGTTTAGGACTGTATTATGTGTCCATTTGTTTCTAGTGTTTTTTGTTTTTTTTTGTTTTATGTTTTTTCGAGATACTTAATGGAACAATAGGAAAAGAAATAGGAGGAGAATGAAAAGAAAGAAAGAAAAATCCGTGTTATTGATCGGGAAGGTTTGGTTTAGGAGTGTATTATATGTCCACCTGTTTCTAGTGTTTTTTTTTTTTTTTTTTTTTTTTTTCGAGATACTTAATGGGACAATAGGAAAAGAAATAGGAGGAGAATGAAAAGAAAAGAAAGAAAGAAAAAATCCGTGTTATTGATCGGGAAGGTTTGGTTTAGGAGTGTATTATGTGTCCACCTGTTTCTATTGTTTTTTTTTTGTTGTTGTTGTTTTTTCGAGATACTTAATGGGACAAAAGGAAAAGAAATAGGAGAATGAAAAAAATAAATAAATAAAATTTCGTGTTATTGATCAGAAAAGTTTGGTTTAGGAGTGTATTATGTGTCCATCTGTTTCTAGTGTTTTTTCTTTGTTTTATTGTGATACTTGATGGAACAAAAGAAAAATATATAGAGGGAGAATGAAAAAATAATAATAAAAAAATTCTAGTTGATCTACACAAGGGAGTTCCTGAATTAACATGGCTTGGTTTGTGTGTTGCATAATTCATTCCAGTGATTTTTTTTTTTATTTTTGCTTAAGCTGCTTCATTTTCATTCACTTTCCATGTATTATGTTTTGCGCAGTTTGGTTAATCGATTATTCATGAATTTCGTCTGTCAGGTAATTAGTGTCTTTCTTTTATATTGTGTGCAGAGTATTTTATTTTGGCGACTTTTTTATGTATTCCTAACGTTCTTGATTTTCTTTTGTTGTGCATCGTTTTGTTAGCGCAAATTGGCTTGTCTGTTATTTATTTATTCTTTCAGTCAGTTGGTAAATGATTTATTTTCATTTCGCCTCAAGGACAACTTAGTTTCATTATTTTCACCAATAAATCCACTGTTTTTCTTGCAGATTTTTTTCCTTATTTGAATACATATATTACTCAAAAATTTCTAGAACATGTTTTAGTATGTGGGATATACAGGAAAGAAAATGCACATTTACATGAATAATGAACACACTAATATTCCTGTTTTGTCATATTCTATTTTAAAATATGATTGATTGATTTTTTTTAGCACTTATTAGCATGTAAATAACTCTTTCTTCTTTTCCCCAGGTGAGTACATCCGTGGCAGTGCCTTGCAGCAATTCTAAGTGAGTATGGAAGTCAGAATAGTTATTACTTATATATCCACTCTAGAGAAATAGAAGCTTCTGCTGGAGTGGCCTGCGATAGACGAAAGGGAGGCAAACATAACTAGGACGCGTTAGTGGAGATTTTTGTTTTGCAGTGGAATCATTAAGTCTGCTTATAATGATTGTATGATAGTGATTTGAAACCAAAATCCATATTTGATGGATGGGATTATGACACACATACAACTTGCAGGTGTGTGCGTTATTATGCCTTAATTGACATGATGAATATAGAGGTGATATACCATGGATTTCCCTCTCTGTAGCCTACTATAAGAACCATCACTCATTGTTCTGGGAAAACATTCATCTAAGACAGCACATGTCCTTGTAGTGGGCCGAAGGAGGGTGTCATTGGCTGGTGATAGTAGGTAAAGGTGACTCTCGTGACTACCACCAACCCAATGCGTAGTGAGTGCAACCTCCACCACCACCACCACGTGTTGCTGTCACCATTGATGGGTTTCCCTGGCATCCTCGAATTAAGGTATTAGATACCAAATAAAAACGTAATGCAGTGCGCAGTGCCCCGCTAATTGCATAGAAAAATTACCTTGTTGCAATGAATACTGATTGCACCTGGCCAGTGATCTCCCATGAATATATCAACCAACGAGTGTTATCCTTTATAACTGTTATGATATAGATGTTCTAATGGCATTGTTCCTCGCTGATTGCTATTGAACGATATGATTGGACGTGTCAACACACACACACACACACACACACACACACACACACACACACACACACACACACACACACACAGCGGCTGAGTCATTAACACACCGTAGCTAAGTGGCTGGCATATGGTAGAGACAGACTCATGCCCCCGTTAGAGCGCCGTCTTTGTCGAGTCATATAAAATAACCATCGTACGAGTATTAACTGTAAATATCCCATTGCAACTCGACAAAAATGGGATAAAAAGTGAGCCTCGACGTACTTACCATTCTTAACACATGATTGAAGCAGCCCAGGCCGGACCAACGATCCATGCCCTTATGAACCAGAGCCACACACTAGTCCTGATGCATATATAGGGTAAGGCTGGTTGGTGCACCACTCGATATGTTGAGTGCCTTGCCCTTCGTTCATAAGAGATGCCTCCTTGCATGGTCTCGTCCATTAGGTAACCCCGCGCCACTTGTATTGAATGGCTGCCTGGCGTCTCCATTCTCGGAGCGGATGGTGTTCCGTGTCTGATGCTGCCCTTCCTGTTCTGTCTTATCTCATCGCTCTTGAGTGTAGTGTTTAGATCCTTATTGAGTATGAAAATGTTTATCTGGTGGACGACATATGAATTAATGTAGTTTAAGTTCAAAGATTTTATCATGAAGAGGTGAACTAGTAATCCGCGCGTTTTTACTTATTTTTTGGTAAGGTTAATATAAATATGAGCAGCAACAGTTGTTTTGACGTTTGTTATCTTGGGTCAGTCAGTGTAAACTGGTCTACCGTATTTTAACTTAATGCTCTCGTAACCAAACACTACTTTTTTTCGATCTTGTTTGTTTTCCCTACTTACTTAGGGCTAGGTCGGTGCCTCCTGAGAGAGGGCCTGGTTTGGGGACCGTTACCCCGAGTGGACGCTTTTTTTATCCTCGGACTATGGTCAGGATTCGAACCTCTCTGCCTCCAAAGCACGGCATTGTCCCACAGTACCACGTAACCAAACACTACTATCAAAGAAATATCTGATCCTCGCGTGATGTTGTACTAGTTCCACCATTTACTACTTTTCATTTGCAGAGAACAACAACTTTGATCAAATATGTAAACTTTTTCGGATATCAGAATCTTATAGTGTTAATCTAAACATATTCTATCCATTATCATTTTGTCACTCTCTGTAGATCCTTACCTATGACTTAAGGCGACCAATCAAGGGGACAAAAAAATAAGAGAGAAAAAAAAAAAAAAAAAAGGTTGGGAAGGAAAAAGCAAGAGTAGCTGCAATTCCTGTGAAGACTAAATATAAGTTATCGCAGGCTAATTATATCCGGGAAATTACTTCACCCTCCCTTTTGAAACTCAAGTGATAGAGCAACACTTCACAACGCCTATCATGGTTCAAGATTCGCTACAGACATCGATGCATTTTCCCAAGAAACCGAAGGGGGAAACTCTCTCACAATATCACTCTTTCACGTAACCAATCCCCGGAACACATCATCGGTGAATCTCTCTCTCTCCTTGATATCGATGCAGCCTTAAGTTTACGGAGTCCATACACATTGTTATTGTCTGAGAGGATTTAAGAGCAGAGCTCCTTAATGTAAGTCCCCTAATGAAGACTGATGCGATGCCATTACACGAAAGTTGTGCGTTGATCGTGGTGGAGAGAAGAAAAAAAAAGTGGTGGATGGTGGTTTGCGTGGGACAAGTGAGAGAGTGAGTGGGTGGGTGGGTGGAGGAAAGGAGGATATGTTGCCTTGTGGAGATGTTTGGTAGTGGTGTTCAGTGAGTGCCGGAGTTTGTTGTAGGTTGCGTTGTGGTGTATTGGTTTGAGTTGTTCGTTTAGAGCAGTGGTTCTCAAAGTGGGCGGTACCGCCCCCGTGGGGGCGGTGAAACGATCTTGGGGGGCGGTGAGGCGAAAGGGGGCGATAGAGGGGCAGTAGGGTGGCATCAGGAGCAGCTAATATTTAAGTTTGTTTTTACAAAACCTAAATGACATAATACATGTCCTGACAGGTTGTTTTCGTTTATCCTTCTCCATGGACTACCACTTTTCTCACATCGATAAAAGCAGAAAACGATCCTGTGTGCAACACCACACACTCACACCATCGTTACAAGTCAGATCAGAGTCAGAGAGAGAGAGAGAGGAGAGTCACCACCAGACGACAACAAAGGAAACAGCTCAGCTCAGGTTTGTAAGCGCCTCATATTAATTTCAATCTTATACTGTTCACAATGAAAAAAAAGATGAATAAATGTCTGACAGAGTGACAGCCTATTCATAGGAGGATGCCAAAAGATTTCAATTTACTGCTCACAATAAAAAAAAAAAAAGATGAATAAAGGTCTGACAGAGTGACAGCCTATTCATAGGAGGATGCCAATAGATTTCAATTTGAAAAAAA
>CM035204.1:1765903-1781203 GCA_020233015.1 Callinectes sapidus
GAGATGCATTGTCTTAACTCCGCCCCCATACTGCAGTAATTGAGTCTAATTTATTTGTTGGGTTTATGAAATGTAATGAGGAAAATAGTGGTCAGGATGTTATATTATTAGAATGTTCAGAGTTAAGGTGTTGTGTTTGATTTCATATGTGTTGGTGTGGATTTAACTGTGACATTAACATTGAATTATTTTGAGTTGAATATGGAAGAGAGATTGATGAGAAACATTGATAATATCGTGCGTTACGTATATTAGCGTGAGATGTATTTCGACATCGATATTGAGTTATCTGGAAGTTAAATGTTGATGTGAGATTGATAAGAAGCGTTGATAACATTGGGTATTACGTACATTGATGTGGGATATATTCGACATTGATATTGAATTATATGGAGTTGAATTTTTATAAGAGATTTGGTGAGAAACTTTGATAATATTGTGTGTGAGTATATTGAGTTGAATTGTGAGGAGAGACTTGAAGAGAACTTTGGGTATATTGTGTGTTATGTGTAGTGGAAGTCATCAGCTGGTTGCTGGAGTAAGGTTTAGGTTAATAACTTGTGTACTTAGCTTATTAAGTCAATTAAATGAGTAAATGTTAGCAGTGTATATTATCATACCTCGTGGTTATTGATACTGAATGATAGTCTTACACAACTATGCAATTGCAACGTGCATGCAAGTAATTGCAGGGCACGACACAAGCATTCATTCCTTCCTCTGGTAAAAATCTGGAACTCTCTACCTGCTTTTATAATTCCTACTTCCTACGACTTTGTTTTATGCAAGAGGAAGCTTTTAAGACATTTTGCCCCCGACTTTCGACTAATTTTGATATTTAAGAGAACTGACAGGCCTTCTTATTTTTCATTGTTCCAGCTGCCCTTTGCCAACCTTCCCTTCTTATATGAAAAGAATGTTTACCTATTTATTTTCATCGCAAACACCTCTAGCCTTTGCTCCTGCTTTGATCCATTGTTTTATTGTAATATTGGCTCTCTGTACAAGCGACACTAAACAAGAAAGACATTGCAGACGTGGTGTGTTTATTTTAGTGGCGCGTTGTGTTTTGTCAACGTGTACCTCTTTGTCGAGGAATCCCGCGGTGCTCCACAGGTGACGGGAAAGGTTACAGGTTGAGCAACACTGGCAAAAATGACGACTATTTTACGACTCTTTTGAGATCAGACGTCTTTATCTCTTTCCAGGTGAGAGATTCATCATTGCAACAAAACAATGGAAATGAAGCCCACTAATTTACCAGTCCCCTAAAGATTTGCAGAATTAACAACGTATTCTCTATGGTTCACTTTTCACACAAATAAGAAAAAATAAATTAAGGAATGTGAAACGGTTACTATCGAAATCAGTAACTTTTTTATTTCTCTTTTTTATTTTGGGAATGATGAGTCACCTTTAAACACTTGCATCACTTCATATGCAGGCCGCCATTAACCCCTTCAGTACTGGTGCATAGTTTTACCATGAGTTTGATATGATTAGACGATTTTCATTGACATTAGTAACTGTCTATGGAGGTCAGAAGATTAAAAGCCAGAGTCTGCACTTTTATCAATCCCCACGAGTTTTTGAACCTTCATAAAATCACGAAATGAGAAAAATAAATATGGAAATGGGTCATGGCACTAAAGGGGTTAAAACAACAATACGATTAATTTCCCCTCTTACACCACCATGGTCATCTCGCAACACATCCAGCACAGTACAAGTCCCAGTTTCCCTCACCAGACATTAGATACGAGCGCAGGTGTGTAAGAAGCTGTCACTGCCCTATTCTTCTCCTATCGGTAACATACACATACTTCTTCCTCTCCTATTGGTAACATACACGTACTATATGCATGTCTTAAGGCTTAATGTAATGCAGCACCGAGAGGATTGAAAACTGACAGCCATTCTAGGGATAACTAATTGTAATGTGATGAATTGAGTTATGTTGGGTTGTTAAATAAGGTTAGGTTAGGTTAGGTTGAGTTGGGTCAGGTTAGGTTGGGACGAGTTAGGTTAGGTTAGGTTAGGTTGGGACGAGTTGGGTTAATAGACTAGTAAGATCCTGTGCGGGTGTCAACATCAGGAAGGCTGGACGCGCGCCCGGATCTCACTCTTCATCACCAGAGAAGCTTTCAAAACAAAGACACATGAAGCTAGTGATGCGAGGAGGATACGCGGCGGAAAAGGTCACATGAATAATGGAAACATATTCTACATCCATTATTCACTTCGGTAATTCCTTTATTTATCAAGAGTAAATAAACATTTTGTGCGCTAAATTCATACTGAGGCAAATGCGGCAAACTCTTCCTTAAAACTGTGCAGCGACAAACACACCATTTCTGAGCAATTGCTGTTGAAACGTTCTCGTATATTTATGATTGTACATACGTAAGCCATCAAACAAATCTTTCTAGGGAGCACTATCTATCAGTATATTGAGGACAGAGAGAGAGAGAGAGAGAGAGAGAGAGAGAGAGAGAGAGAGAGAGAGAGAGAGAGAGAGAGAGAGAGAGAGAGAGAGAGAGAGAGAGAGGGAGAGGGAGAGAGAGAGAGAGAGAGAGATAGGAAATATAGACATAGCGCTTCACCACCCCGGAAAGCAGGACACTGGAGGCACAGGCATTACTGATTAACTTGCAAATCAGGTCAATGAGATGGAACATTCTGAATGAGGCTGATAATCAATGGCAGATCAAGCTGTCTGCCATGCATACCCGTGTTGATATGAGAACACCCCAGGCTGGACATGAATGCTGCGTGTGAAAAGATAATACCTAGCACTATGACTAATGAGATTACGATTCCATTGCATATTTCAACTTTGATGAAAATGACTATTATGAAAAAAAGTGCGTTGCCGCTCCCAGCCAATACTCAGGCGACACGCGAGTCAAGAATAATAACACAAACAGACTGAATTCCTGGACTTGCGCACGTCATCTTGTTTACATGAGTGACGCTGGAAGGAGACGTCAGGCTCAGGACGAGGCCCTAAACTCTCGGCGCAGCTGCACCGGGCGGCTGAAGGTCACGGCTGCACGAGGGGGATGAAGGCACAGCGGGAGGAGAAATAGCTTAATTTCCATGAGTGACTGACACAGTGCATGCGATATCTGCTTATTGTTTGTTCCTGAGCCAGCTGAGGAACACGAAGGGGCCTGGCGTTCCCTGATGGTTGGTGGAGTACACGGTCATCAACACCTTACATATACCGATGGAATTGGCGGAAATACAAGGAAAATTTGACTTATGTTTTATATACATGACACGATTGGCAGAAATACGAGGAAAATCTTCCCTACGTTTTATATACACAACTGAGAAAAGCAAACCAATCAGCTGGCAACACCGTGGACGAGTAGCATTTTATCAGGTTTCAGTGTCTAAAGAAAAAAAAAATACTTGCTCTGCCACTTCCTATTGTATCCAGCAGAATAAGCATTACTATTCTCACTTAGGAACATTTACATTTACTAACTTAACGTCAGGAAAGTCATTGCAATAACTACCATCCCCAGGGTTATTCAGTAACTGGCACCTCTCACCACTCAGGGAAGGAGAGAGAGAGATGGGAGGGTGGGTGGGAGGGAACCATTACTGCTGAAACACTTGTTACGTCGTTATACAGACTTGCTGTTCACAAATATATCTCGTCCCTATCAACTCAGTACACTTACCATACATACACTATAACACTACTAGAATATCAGAAAATACACTTACTGGATTACAATAAGATACAATAAACAATACTATAACAAGACCGTTAATCCTCCACTCTACTTAACTCACGTACTACAACCGCCGTATAACCACCCAGGCTACACCATCGTTCACATTTTTTACACACCTGCATGTCTCCCTTCTATGATAAGGGCGTCCGTCACAACAGTCAGTAACACCAACAAAAACACCAACAAAAACACTGCCGCACAGAACTTCCTGACGCCCCGCGGACATGCCTGAGCCTGGACAGTAAGGACCTTTACGTCACCAGGCTCCACCTCCTCAAACAAGTGGCAGTCTGAATGCGGGTTTAATGCTCGTATCACTCCAGCAAATGTCACAGCCACACACACACACATAGACACGCGCGAAAATAATAACATTTAAGGAGTATTTTGTTATTTTATTTTACATCTACGCATTTGGTGTTCTTGGAAAAAACTAAAAAGAGCACAAACAAAATAAAAGGTAGGCAGTTTCCTTCAACTACACCCTCTGAATATTTCCAAGAAAAGCATTTTGCGAAACAATGCAGTGGGAAGCACAGCATGGAACAAGTGTTGCGTCTGAACCGGACGAAAACAAATACAGCAGCTCTTGACATTATAACATAAAGCACGAGTAGAGTGAAAAGTTAACGCAAAAAAAAAAAAAAAAAAAGGGAAAATACGAAATGAGAAAAAGCTACTTTTCGAAACTCAGTAAATGATGAAATTTTATTTATTTATTAATATTTTTTCCCATTGATTTCAGTGTTTCTAGAGAGCAGAGTGGTTTTGAGTACACAAGTGTGTGTGTGTAGTGGCCTTAACGTGGCGCGTGTGGGGGCGAGGGATGCGGTGTTAGCGTGCCGCCACTGTGAATAGCCGTGAGGGTGTGGAGTGACACTCGACCCGCGGGAAAGCCTCTCAGGACGATTGCACCTTCACCATGAACCACCACCTCCTCTTATTCCCTTGCCACTTCCTCCTCCACCTCCCCCTCCTCTTCCTTTCCTTCTTTTCCTTCCTCCTCCGCTTTCCCCTCCTCTTCCTTTCCTTCTTTCCCTTTCTCCTCCGCCTCCCCCTCCCCTTCCTTTCCTTCTTTTCCTTCCTCCTCCATCTCTCTACTTTAGTCTGGTGCGCGAGTCACGTTTTTGTTTTGTTTTTTGAGGTGTCAGGATGTCACTTCATACCGCCGCCACACAGTACTTTGCAGGTGCTCGCTCTCTCATCACCTCCTTTCAGTCTTGCAAGGCTTCGCAGTTCACATTTCGGGGAAGTTGAGGCAGTTTTCGTCTCATTAGTTGTTTTTATTGCAGGTTGAAATTAATACCCGTCAAAAGATGCACGAATTATATCTGTTACATGTTAAAATTAATGCCCGTTAAATGACACACTAATGATTTCTGTTACATGTTAAAATTAATGCCCGTTAAATGATGCACGAATTCATGTTTCTTTCATCCATTTTCTCTCCCACCCCTCCAAAACACACACACACACACACAGACCCCTGCGGTTACTATGCATTTTCGTCCCACAAACTTTCCCTAAGTATTGATAAAAAAAAAAAAATAAATAAATAAATAAAAATGGCGGGAAGGAACTGATCCAGGGGTTCCGGTGGTGAATGTGCAGGACGAAAGAGTGAACGCTGCCGATACTGAGTACATCGCCATTACATTCGAGACACGATTCTGCCAATTCTCCTGCTAATACTGCATTACATTGATTGACCCAAGATTAGAGTATTTTTCGTTGAATAAACATGTACGTATTAATGTAGTAGGGTGTGCATCGTACTGAGGGATTGTTAGGATTGATTTTAAGTGTTTCAAAAGATTCTAAAATAAAACTTGGAATAACGGAGAGAAACCATCGTCGTGTCGAGGGCCACTTGAATATTTTTAACGCAGGTCGCCGGCCATACAAAAACAAATGGTAGTATTATTAGAACTAAGTGTATTCAAGATGATGAAGCTGCCACATTCTGAGTTCGTTGATAAATATCTTAATTTAAGTGACATGTAGCCCATTACATAATATGAATATATATTATCTTGGACTTTTATAGTTTTATGAAATAACATTTCTAAACAGCATTGTGGGTATGATCAAATGGTCTTGCGGGCCTTCTATGGCTCGGCGGCTGGAGGCACCCCATCTCTAATTGAAAAGATGACATTGCGTGATATTTGCGTCCTTAAAAACCCAATGTTTTAATAGACTAAATGGCGATCATGGTGGCAATGATACCAATGCAGACCACTATAATGAATATGATGGTGATGTGGGTAGAGGTGACTACGATGATGATGATGATGATGATGATGATGATGATGATGATGATGATGATGATGATGATGATGATGATGATGATGATGATTGTGATGGAGATGGGGATAGATGATGATGATAATGATGATCGTAATAATGAGGCTGCATAAACAGACAGCTTTGAAGGCAGCACGAGGCATCCACTCTCTTGCATTAGTCTAATATTGCACTACTTAGGCCATTAACATTCATATAACTAATGACATTTACATATTTCCTTTTTAATCTTTTCCATCATGCATTACATCATGCCATTAGATACCTGATGTGGAATGTGGAAGATCGTAACAATGATAAAAAATGAATGGATAAAAAAAATGACGAATAAAATGCCACTTGTTCACCAGTTCTGACTTTACAATGCATGTAACACATCCTTATTTCATATTCCGCACCAATGTTGCCTCCTTTTCATTATTAATAGCCACGAACATTTAGCTTCCGTACGTGCTTCTTGGCAGCGGACTGTTCCCCACCACACTCCAGTCCTTTCTTTCCTTAGTGTTCCCTTGTTCCATGTTTGACTTTACATCTATTTACCTTTGATCATCACCTTCCGCCCTTCATCCTGCATTATTGATGATTTATAACAAGATTGCGTTTCTCTGCATTTCTTCTTTGAATGGTACAAAATAAAAAAAGAAAGAGAGAGGCAGCCAGCAGTGATAAATATGCAGGCAGAACAATTCAAAGATTTTTTCTATTTACATAATGTTATTGTTTTAGTATTGCTTATTAACATTGGAGGGTGCTTTGATTCTAATTACTTGTAAGTACTTCTAATTTGGTTCAGTTTTTTTTTATACAACTTTGAAAGAAAGACATGGAATGATTAGTTGTTTACACAATGCATCAGGAATAGAAAGGTTAGAAAAACATGTTGAATCACACAGACAAATCTCCAGTTCACCTTCCCTAACAATACCTTTCTAAATACGACCCTGAATAGTTCATCCTGACATGGTGACAGTCTATTCCTCACACTACATCTGTGAGAGAAAATTAAAAAAAAAAAAAGAATTGTACATTTCAGCTACCACCACTCTCCAACCTTAAGAACGTGTCTGAATGGCTGATCTTGACTTGAAAAGACTGATTATTCCTCACGCCACATCTGGCATTGGTCGTCAGTGTCTCATATACTTCCCGACATCCTCTGCTCTACCTTCATAACTTCTCACCTTTCTTCCGCCGTCATGTCACAACAAACTCTTCTGATGCCAAACAGATGGGCTCCGTTGTTGTGGCGTGTCTTCATGATCGCACCGTCTGCACCCCAACATATTGCAATTTCAGATGCCACAGAAAGTCACAGTCAGGAAGAGAGAAAAATTTTGGTCTATAAATATGCCGGGAAAAGAATGAGCTCCTCTTCATCCAGCCAGCCACAACAAAGAACGCGCCGTCCCGCCTGCAGCCCCTCGCCTTCCGCCTCCCGCCCCTGCGCTGGGATCTGCCGTTAAGATTTTTCAGTTCTCATGCGTTTTACCCTTTTACCCACAAAACGCTTACTTTTCGCCGCAATCGAATTTTCTGTGGCTCTGTATTTTCCGCTTCCTTAACTGGTTTTTATTTTTCTAACTAATATTTTAATTGATAGCTAGACAGATTGTTTTGTTCAATAAGTTCTATAGTTTACTTTAAATCTTTACTTGCTGAAGCGTCGAGATTAATACAGATTAGATCAATCACCGTCGTGCATCAACAACATTAAAAAAACAACAACATCAACAGCCCCCAATAAAATAAATAAAGCAATAATAATGTTTTTATACGTACTTGTGCCCTTGTCCCATATTTCACATACATAATACAACAACGACAACAACAGAAACAATAAGAGTGACAACCTACAGTATACATATGTGTGTGTGTGTGTGTGTGTGTGTGTGTGTGTGTGTGTGTGTGTGTGTGTGTGTGTGTGTGTGTGTGTGTGTGTACCAAAGAGAGAGAGAGAGAGAGAGAGAGAGAGAGAGAGAGAGAGAGAGAGAGAGAGAGAGAGAGAGAGAGAGAGAGAGAGAGAGAGAGAGAGAGGAGAGTACAAAAAATACAACTTCAGAAGCCAACCCTCCTTCTTATGAAATGGTACCAGACCTACACCACCACCACCACCACCAACAACAACAACAACAAGGGGAGCTGTTTAGAGGCTGGAATATTGGAGCAGTCTTGGGCCGCAAACACTAGTGCTCCATTGTGGGTTGGCAGACTTGGGTGCATAATGGATTCGGCCCCGGGCAGTGTGATGGCAGGCTTTCCGGCTGTAGTGGGTATTTGATCCCGAGCGACAGTGTACAGGCTACAGGCAGGGCAGGAGTGAGTGCTGTGTAACATTACTATGAAGGTGTGTGTGCGTGTGTGTGTGTGTGTGTGTAAACTTGCCTATTTTTTTTCTAACTTTCTCCCTATTTCTCTCCTAAACCTAAATTTCTGTAGCTTGAGCCTATTATTTCTAGTTCCATCCTGATTATTACTTGGGTTACAGTGCTGTGTTATGAATAAAATATCCCATTCACTCTCGCACATCACAAACAATGAAGAAAAATAAATGAAAATAAAGAGAGCTGTATAGAACCCGTTAAGACTACAAAAGTCATTCCCAGCTTGACTCAAATCTATTTCTATCCGTCATTATTATCCATAAATTCAATGCAATCTTACGAGTGGAGCGAATCCCCTACAGAAGCTATGTCTACCCCTGTGTGTTAATAATTCAGTGTACTCGCCCCCTGCCGTTCTGCACACTATCAATAATAAAGGCCCGGCAGCGGCTTCCCTGGTACCATTCCGATAGGCTTCGTCAGGTAACGTCGTCAGGTCAGACTTCGCCACTAAGTATGGTCCACATTGTCTATGCTCGTCACTTTAATGATGAATGAATCTCTTCTTCCTTCAGACCTACAGTGTTCATTACAGATCACATATGTTGGAGTCTTCTGTCTAATTATCATGTAACAATGTCTTGAAAGGGAATGTCCGAACTAAATCTATTATTTATTATTTACTTTTTTTATTTTATTAATTTTTTTTCAATAATCATCTGACAGTATTTACTTTTCTATTATCATTACTTTTGACCAGTATATTGATCATCTCTCTCTCTCTCTCTCTCTCTCTCTCTCTCTCTCTCTCTCTCTCTCTCTCTCTCTCTCTCTCTCTCTCTCTCTCTCTCTCTCTCTCTCTCTCTCTCTCTCTCTCTCTCTCTCTCTCTCTCTCTCTCTCTTATTACTATTCAGATTGACTCTTGAACTGGGATTGTCAAATATGACTAAGTGAATTCCTTAATCAACACGGCAAAGGGATGGTGCCATCACATTAAAAGTCTCTTAGATATTACATTAGCAAAGCTCAGTGTAACTACACTCCATTTCTCATAATTAAATCCCTTGCTTGCCTAACAAGGGGTCAGAGTGGTAAAGCTTTTATATTCACATTTTTTCCTTTATCATTGAAGGATGAATTGAAGATCTCTAACATATCTTTTGATAATCACACAAGTCATTTCCTTTCCATGTTACAGAATAATTGAAAGTTTTCACAAGTTTTTCTGAAAATTTTCTATATTTTGAAACTAAGTAAAATACAAAAAAAAAAAAAAAAAAAAAAAAAAATCTTATTTTCATCAATATCACCACTTTGTTATAATAGTCATCATCATCATCATTAGAATCACCATCATCACCGTAGTCACGTCATTATCATCACCATCATCATCATTACCATTATCATCATTGTTGTTATTAGTGTTGTCATCCTCTGCATTCTCGTCATTAACATTATAATCATCCTCTCAGATATTACGAGCAGCATATTATCGCACTCACACCTCACGGGAATGAAAGTCAATGCTGCGAGCTAATTACTGTTATGTTTCTGCTTTGCATATTCAAAACATTATACTGATTAGTGCTTATAAAAAGAATATCAATTTTTGACACGAATTTAAATGGTGGCACCAACTTTTAACCAAAAACGTAGGTACATGCCGAAGCCTGTGGAGGAGGAGGAGGAGGAGGAGGAGGAGGAGGAGGAGGAGGGGGGGGAGGGGGAGGATGTAGGGACCGATCAATCATGGTGTAAATTTTTTTTTCAGTTACATGATTAATTATTTTTCTGTTGGTGTGGAAAATAATTGTTATTGTTGTTATGATTGTTATCGCCGTATTGCTGAAATTATTCGATGTTGTTATTGATGATGTAGTTGTTGTTGTTGTTGTTGTTGTTGTTGTTGATCATGTTGTTACTGCTGTTTGTGCAGCTTTATTGTTAGTGTTATAATAATTAATATTTCATCTGCTGTTATTGTTTTTGCTGTTGTTAGTACTAGTGTTATAATAATTAGTATTACTGCTGTTGTTCATGCTGCTAATGCTGCTCATGCTGATGGTGCTGTTCCTGTTATATTATTACTGTTTTTTATTTGTTTTTGCTGTAATTAATCAATTTTGTTGCTTCTCTTAAACAATATCATATCATTCCACACAACACATAAATATCAGCCCAACTAATTCTTTTTCCCACTCACCCGCAAATTAAATCAATAAAACATGGCGAAGGGACGTGAGAGACAACTTCCGTGACGTCGAGCAGGCTGTGATGGACCTGATGGCGGCGTTTGAGGGACACTGACAAAGAACAGACAGGGAAAACCTTCTTCCAATAACACGCTAACAGGAGGACCCTTACCATTCTGACACGCACGAGGCTGACACACGTTCATTATCACACACTTGCAGAAACGGAGTGTAATTTTACATGCCGATTGATTGGTGGACTGACGGACTGACTGAATAATCCAAATACCATAGGGACGCAAATGAGAATGTTTCACTGGACAGAATTAAAGTATTGTATGGAGGAGATGAAATGATTTGAAAACACATATCATTATTCATGCTGCGTGTAAAGATGGTAAGGAAAACCTGGGCTAGGTCAGGGACACTCTTTATTGTTGCGTTTCGACAGAATTTCTTCCTCAGAGAGTCCAGTTCAGGTTTTCCTTACCATCTTTACACTCATTTGTCTTACTACTACTACTATACATGCTGCATTAAGAGTTGGCAAGATTTTCGAATTGATCCGGTAAGAAATCTGAATTTTTCCTGTTTTTTCAAAGCTAGATATGTGAATAAGACCGTAGATTTTAAGATGAATATTCCTCTCTAATAGTGTCTGTTTTTTTCGTCTATGTCAAAGCGTTTCGCATATTTTGTGTCAATATTTTTTTTCAGGCAGAGTGTTTTCGAATCTTATGAACCTTCGCGTCTATTTTGAGGGTTCCTGTAATGTCTTTCATCTTCGTCACAACACACAAACTGACATCATGTAAATACTCCTTCATCATCCATTTTTCTCAAGCCTTTTCATTGCCATACGTATAGAACAAAATGATAATAATAGTCCACATGAGCAAGGGAATTTTCACGTTTTTGCCCTTCTTATCTAAGTTTTATCTTAATTTCCAGTTTCTGCGTTAAGATAAGCTTTTCCACGCACGTCTCTGTTCCCACGCGAGTCCATAGTGCCTTCATCATCTACAAAGTCCATCCCTTTATGTCCTCATCCACTCATCCCACACAGCACCGGCGCTCGCTCCTATCCGGCCAGACTGTCCTCACTCAAAAAATTCGCACAGTGGTCATTTTGTCTGGAATTGCTCAGGGTACACTTTCTGGCTGTCAACAAGCACTGATAAACACACCCAGCTGCTCCCTGTGTGTGTGTGTGTGTGTGTGTGTGTGTGTGTGTGTGTGTGTGTGTGTGTGTGTGTGTGTGTGTGTGATTCCTTTTTTAAATTTCAGCTGGAAAAGGAGAAAAAAAAATGATTGATGATCCTGCGCTGATTCTTGCACGGTCTGAACTCACCCCACCTTCCCCCCTGCCTACTCCCACTCTCCTCTCCCCTCCCCCTACCCCTCCCCTCCCCTCCAATCCACGACCCCCCCCCACCCCCAACGCCTGCCACTTCCACCCTGACTCCTGACTCTGCGCCGGGTTGTAATCTGATGGATCTGAGTGTTTATGTCCTTTTTCTGTGGAGCAAGATCAGCGGCGGCGCATTTTTCACTTCAACTCGCAATAATCAGCGATAACCTGCAATAGACGGAAAAATAAAGGGAGACGAGAGAGAGAGAGAGAGAGAGAGAGAGAGAGAGAGAGAGAGAGAGAGAGAGAGAGAGAGAGAGAGAGAGAGAGAGAGAGAGAGAGACATTCGAGATAATCATGATATAAATCACAGTCGATAACGACCCTGTTTACGGGTACAAGGGCCGTCATTTATCTGAGTCTTGCCACGACTTTCCTCCGCTCCCTTTCCCTCAGACGCTCTATCTTTATCCCACACATTACCTTCCTTCTATCCAGCTGCCTCATCTCTCCTCCTTCTTTCCCTTTCTCATGTTATTCTGCTATCTTTATCCCATATATTACCTCATTTTTATTGTTTAATCCCACCTCTTTTGTTTTCTTTTCTTTTAATTCATTCTATCTCCTTTCTATCCAGCTGCCTCATCTCTCCTCCTTCTTTCCTTTTCTCATGTTATTCTGGTATCTTTATCCCATATATTACCTCATTTTTATTGTTTAATCCCACCTCTTTCTTTTCTTTCCTTTTCTATTCATAGCATCATCTCCTTTCTATTCAGCTGCCTCACCTTTCCTACTTCTTTCCTTTTCTCCTCTTTCTCATGTTATTCTGCTATCTTTATCTCATATATCACCCCATTTTTATTCTGCTTAATCCCACCTCCTTATTTTGTCTTCTCTCTTTATTCCTAACATCAAATCCTTTCTATCCATTTGCCTCAACTCTCCTCCTTCTTTTCCCTTTTCCTCTTCCTCACGTTATTCTGCTATCTTTATTTTATATATTACCTCATTTTTATTCTGCTTCATCCCACCTCCTTGTTTTGCATTTTCTTTTTATTCCTAACCTCATCTCATTTCTATCCAGCTACCTCATTCCTCCTTCCTCTCTTGCTATATTGCTTTATTCAAGTCTTATTCATTTTCTTTCTTTCAGACACATTCCTTTCCTCTTTTCCTCCTTGCCTGTACCTCATTTCTCCCCCGTCTCACCTCTCCATCTTCTCCACACTCATTGTTTTTATTCTTATTCATCGTTCCCTCAGACACACTCTCTCCGCTCCTTATCCAAGACATTATTTCAGTTCCCTCAGACTGACTCACCACTGACTGACTTATTTCACCATTTTTATTAATATTGTGTTTCTATTTTTATTTATTTATTTATTTATTATTTTTTGTGGGGACTCACTTTCTTTTTTTCGTTATCAGGTTTTGTTTCTTTTATCTTGAAAGTGTAACCTTAGATCAAGTGCAGTTTCGTTTACATTTCTATTATTTTTCTGAGTACATTTTTTTTTCTTTCGTCTTTTGTCTGGATACTTCAACTTGGCAAAACCAAACCAAAGTTAAAGTAATGCAATCCAACACACCCTAACCTAACCAACTATTCCGGTATCCATTCCAGTTTTCCAAACCAATATATTTCCCCTCCTGGCAGCATTTTCGCCAAGTATTTCTAATTAAATAAACAACAAAGTATCGAAATAGAAGGGTCTTTAGTGGGAAATGACCTCCTGTTATGGCATACCAAACTGGGGTCCGAAAATAGGCGCAATACACGACCAGGGGAGAAGAGGAGGCTCTTAACGCCTGGCTGGCTGGCTGGCTGGTTCTCATCAACACTAATCCGAACACTACCAGGACCATTCAGACTGAACGAATCCCTACTTATTGACTACTCTGGGTACACTTAACCCTCTCTAGAAATTCTGATTAAGAGAGAATCCTTAGTGTTATTAATTAGGGCAAGGCTGGAGTTGGAGATTAATAGTTTGATCAAGTTTCATTTCAAAGGATATGGAGAAACTGGTTTTGAAATATAGCAGTAAGTGGCTGGAGTAGATCAGGTGAGGAGGGAGTAACAGGGGTTTCAAAGAAAGGTTAGGGAGATGTATAGAGACAGATGATAGATGCGTAAAAAGATATGTTTTATACAGAAACAATCACATGCGGGTTTGTTGCAGCTTCTCTCGCAATAGAAACATACATGCACGAGTGAATGTTGAGCAGAAAGTTTGTCTTCTAAACATGCTGAACACAGATGGAAACAGAACGTATGAACAAATCCTGTTGTGAAAGTTTTTCTTTCCCCCCAACGAAAAAAACTGCATAAAATACACAAAACAAGACCACATCCTTGAAAAAAGAAGCCTGATGTAAAGGAATTTACTAAATGCCAAACCAACATTTCAAAACTACAGGTATCCTTGGTTGGCAACCAGAAAATTTGAAAACAATGTTCATATGAGTAAAAAAAAAAAAAAAAAAAAAAAAAAGAGAGAGAGAGAGAGAGAGAGAGAAAAAAGAGGTTACTTTTGCATTTTTCAGGTTATAAAACAAGACTAGTGTGGAAACAAATGTCAAATAAATTGATAGTGAGCCAAAAAAGATATGTCGGACAATGATGGATTTTAATGAGTAGTTTTATCAATAGTGCAGAGTACTTGAAATGTGATTCAGCTTCTAAGGTTTTGAAATAGCCACGAATAGCCACAGAGAGACAAAAGAAGTAGGAACACAATGGAAGAGAACACACAATACTCTACACTAGCAGTTGTACGTAGCTTAAAGATAAAAAGCTTGTTTATTATTCATTCAAAATGGTGCGTTATAAAAACACCGGGTAAAAATGTTTGTATAACTTTGTTTTAGCTTTTTGTTCAATTTTCATTTTTTAAAAGCAGCGATTTAAATTTCCAAGCCTTCATTTCATGTACTTATTTTTCAGCATACTTTTCTGTGCTCTTGGCTGGCTTTTAAAACACATAAAGAATAAAATGTTTAGATATCACTTTGCTGTCGTGTAAATACTTCAATTACGTATGAGATAATGCTTCCATACTCCTATTACTTTAGATTCTCCATTCTGAAGTGTAAATTTCACCAAAAAAAAGCATCGTCTTCCATATATAGATTTACACAGCTCTTCCCTTGGTTTGGTTTCATTCAACCTGGCGTGTGGTGACCGATACAATATACACAAATACACAATGTGATCTCTCTCTCTACCCAAAGTCGACTCTGGATCGATGGGACGCCGGAATATTGGTTGGCATCACCGAATTTCTGTGAATACCTGGCTCAAGATATTGCCTTCCTCCCCCCAAATCCCCCCCCTCTCTCTCTCTCTCTCTCTCTCTCTCTCTCTCTCTCT
>CM035204.1:1807493-1818556 GCA_020233015.1 Callinectes sapidus
GAGAGAGAGAGAGAGAGAGAGAGAGAGAGAGAGAGAGAGAGAGAGAATATTGTGAAGGCTGTCTATCATGGCCATAAAATTGTGCCAACAAGTTTTATTATGAGCGCAAGGATGACTAATTAATTTCTCACATATGCTCATGAACATCATTTCAGAATGGAAATTGCTTTATGACAAGCTCGTTATAATATGTAATAAATAAATGCCTGAATAAAGAAGAAGATAAAATTATACATGTCTATTTAACTATCTACCTGCATATCTATATACCTGACTATCTATTAGGTCATCTACCAACTATCACTAGACTACCACTATTATCTCTGTCCGTAATACATAAATGCCTGAATAAAGTAAAGATAAAATTATACATGTCTATTTAACTATCTACCTGCATATCTATATACGTGACTATCTATTAGGTGTTGTCTTTGTCATCTACCAACTATCACTAGACTACCACTATTATCTCTTTCCGTAATAGATAAATCCCTGAATAAAGAAAAGATTAAATTATACATGTCTATTTAACTATCTATCTACATATCCATACACCTGACGATCTATTAGATCTATTTATCACCTACCAACTATTACTAGACTACCACCATTACCTTTGTCCAAATGGTCACACTGCTCCACCACTCCTTTACCACCTATCCCACGTCCTGACCCCCCCCCCCCCCCCCCCGAAGCCTCATCAGTCACATAGCTGCTCCAGACACACAGTTCGGTATTTAGAAACACTGTGCTCTCTCACCAAGACTATTTTTCAAGGCCACAGAGGACAAGCTAAGACTGTTTCTCCATTTAATTATGTAAAAATCATGTCTACCTCCTGAACCGTAAAAACACCTTGAAAAACATGTGTAAATTTAAGTGAAATGTGAAATATTAGAGGTGAAGGAGAGAAGTATCATAAAAATACAACCAAGACGGTCTATTTAGAATTCCAGCCGAGTTCATCAACACACTTTGCCAGGATTGGTGTCATGGAAAACCTTTATCAATCAACACTTTTCATCCTAAGACTCTTTCCATCACTTGTTTTTATCCTTCTTATCCTTGCTAATCCATCTGCTCAAGGAGATTCTGCCTCCTGGATAACACATGGTGCATAATTCGCCTTCTTTTCGTCTTTTCGAGTGGTCAGCCTCAATGTACGTTTTGTTGATACGATGATGAAAGGAAAAAAAATCAAGAAAATGTACACAAAACTCATATAAAACAGCTTCAGAATTGTGTGGTTCATGCGTAGAAATGCCTATACCACCTCTACTCCACCAAGAAAAACCGAGAGAAGTTAAAACGACGCAGAAAAACAGAAACAAAAATAAAATAAGAACGATCTAGCATGAAATAAGACTGAAAGTAACAAAAACCTGCTGTGGAAACCATACTCGAGCTAAAAGATAAGAAAAGCGAAACAAACTCGAGAAATAAACTGAGGACAAAGCTTGATGTTATGGAGGGCAAGTTGCCATGGAAACTGCGAGAAAGCAGCAGAATATATAAGCTTCTGATGAGGCTCCACAAATAAGCATGGAGTGAGGGATAAGAACTCTCTACGCCTATTAAATAAGCGTTGGAAAGTAGTAGTAGTAGTAGTAGTAGTAGTAGTAGTAGTAGTAGTAGTAGTAGTAGTAGTAGTAGTAGTAGTTGTAGTAGTAGTGATGAAGATGATAATAATAATAATAATAATAATAATAATAATAATAATAATAATAATAATAATAATAATAATAATAATAATGATAATAATAACAACAACAACAACAATAATAATAATAATAATAATAATAATAATAATAATAATAATAATAATAATAATGAGAAAAAATATATATATATACATGAAAATTTTAATAAAGACATTTCTAACACCACCACCACCACCACCATCACCACAGCAACAACAACAACTTTTATAACAACAAGAACAACAACAACAACAACAACAACAACAACAACTACAACTACTACTACTACTACTACTACTACTACCACCACTACTACTACTACTACAACTATTACTACTACTACAACTACGAACATATGTACAACAGTTACAACGCCCACCCTTATCCCCCCTTTTAGTTTTACAAGCAGGATACACATCACTTTCCAAATACAATACAAAAATAGATCTTCAATATCGCACACGACAAGTTATATCGGAAGGCTTAAACGGAGAACAGATAATAGGGAACTTTCACGGCGCCCACTTCACTCCCTGGAACCTGTACTAAAAATATATGGATGGAAATTAAACTGAATACAACGGAATAGTGGTGGTGATGATGGTGGTGGCGGTGACAGTGGAAAAAAAAAAGAAAAAATGTAATGGTAGTAGTAGTAGTAGTAGTAGTAGTAGTAGTAGTAGTAGTAGTAGTAGTAGTAGTAGTAGTAGTGGTAGTAGTAGTAGTAGTAGTAGTAGTAGTAGTAGTAGTAGTAGTAGTAGTAGTAGTAGTAGTAGTTAATTATATTATTAGTGCTAGAACAAAAACTAGATAAACGAGGAAACATGACGAAGAAACAGAAGAAGAAGAAGAAGAAGAAGAAGAAGAAGAAGAAGAAGAAGAAGAAGAAGAAGAAGAAGAAGAAAGAAAGAAAGAAAGAAAGGAAGAAAGAAAGAAAGAAAGAAAGAAAAATAAGAAAAAAAATCGTGATTCATTCTTTTATTAGTACCATTCATAGTAGCATCAATAGTAGTATCAGCAATAACACAAGTCATTAAGAATATAACCAGCTGAATCTCACACTACAAAGCAGCATCGGACGCCACCACACTGTTAGAGCGACACCAACTCTCTTAGTAGCGAAATGACCCACTTATCTCATATCTACAGCTGCTACATTATTCCCAATCCTATTAAGACCTGAGCTTCTTGTAATGTTGCAGCTGAATTGACCATATTCGACTTTACGGAATTATTCTCAAATGATTGATTTTTGGAATGAAATAGGAGTGAAAAACGAGCAATAAAAGTCACCAACCATTTTTCGCTGGAATGAACGCATTTCCTTTTTCGAAAGTATTAGCTTGTGTAATGTGTGTGTGTGTGTGTGTGTGTGTGTGTGTGTGTGTGTGTGTGTGTGTTTAGTCCAGTGTAGAGTTACGAGGACTGGATGACAAGACTAAATGAACAAAATAAAAAGTAAAACAAATGGATAAGATAAATTGAAAAATAAACTTTAAAAAAAACCATCCCAATAAAAGTTTGGTAAAATAATGCATTTCGTATTAAACTAGATCCTGCATAGAAAACTTAGCTAAATAAACAAAAACAAAAAAATTAATAGATGCTTTTATGTAGGGGAGTTTTGCCTCACTTCAACTCTGTAGGCATGGTTGGTGCAGGTTACGTGACACTGCAATCTCCACTAATGTCACAAATAAACTGTATTTCTGTTTCCACATACTTTTGAATCATGATCTTTTTCGATATTTTTTTTCTCTTCATATTGTTCGTTGCTGTTATTTTCCATATTATATTTTTAATCATTATCTTTTTCAATATTTTTTTTCTCTTTATATTGTTCGTTGCAATTTTTTTACACACATTTTTAATTATTATCTTTTTCAACATTTTTCCTCTTCTTCGCGATTTCTTTTTATCAATGAAACCATCTACAATGTTCAAATAAACACAACTGTTTTCACCTAGTTGGAAATGTAGTAGTGGCTTGATATATGATATTATGTATACTTATCATTATGTATAACGTATTTCTTTTATGTAACACGCATCATGTGACTCCATTGTTCCCCATTGCATTACGGAAAGTGAGAAGTTCACTCGTCTACTGTTTCCCACGGCTACCCTCCCTCCCCCCCTCCCCCCTCCCCGAGCCGCCACTTGTTTTTATCAGTGACAAGAGGTGCGCTCCGCTGGCTTGTATTCAGATTCCTATACCCCTTCAAGAAATACAGTAAATGTTCAGTGTGAATGTTGTTCCGCCTCTTCAACTTACCACAAGAAACTAATACATATTGCTTGATCCGGTGGCCAAAAAATGCAGAAAAATAAGAAGAAAAAAACGATAATATAAAAGTGAGTCAATATATGAGTTGCCGTTAAGTGGTATCACATTCACTGCACTGAATCAAGTTACAGGTGATACAAAAATAAATCACTAAAATGTTACACAAAACTATTATTCAGAGAATCTTTTTGTTTTCTTTTCGCATTGCCCATAAAACTTAGTATCGAGTATATCAATAGTTACACGTATGCATATCAATTTCTTTGGCTTATGTCGGGTATTCTTCCTACTTATGAATTAGTTTGATGTCCTTTCATTAATTTATCATTTACTTATCACCATTTCGAAATGCAGCGTGTAGCTTGTATTTATTCATTCATCGTTTACTTGATGAGGAAATTTTCCACTGATAGATTAATTTCATTTCTTTAGCGCATGAATCGCTCAGTAATTACATTTATACAACAATGAACGTACATGATGTTTGTGCTGCCATGGATCATAACACAAGGCATTCATATCTAACACAAATCAGAGCCACACACGTACTTGAGAGACCAAACCTTGCAGACCAACACTCGTGCACACCAGCCAAACCTTGAGCCGCCGGTTATCACTACTGACGAGGAAGCTAACACGCACAAATAAAAAAATACAAGCAGGATCAGCGTTCAAGTGTGTCAGAAGCCTCTAATTTTTATACTTCACCTCCTCTGTTCATCGACTCATCTAATTTACAAAACATGAACCAAGAAATGTCAGTTAACTCATGACGTCACTGCGTAGGAATTATTACCGAGACTTTGAAGTTCTACTCATTATCAAAACATCTAATTTGTCTGAATGAACCAGCAAGTGATAGACGTAGGTCACTGGTGCCTGTGGGCGGTAAGACACACTGCAAAGGCCGACACACAATTACGTACCTCATTTGATATTCTGGTAAAGTTCTCTATTAGATTCTCAGGGTCTGTTTAAGGTCATTACGTTCTCATTCTGTATCTGTCATGAAGCAAGGTCTGCCAGTGTAGTTGCGTCATATCTCAGGCAAGCGTTATCAAAAGATATATCATCACGGTGAGTCAGCAAAACCAACTAAGTGACATTACATGTTCTGGGTTTGCCACTGCTGAAAGGCTTTGTGTTATAAAGAATGAGATTGTGACTCGTTGCAACCGCTGTTACGTATCAGTATCATGATAATAAAGTGCAATATAATAGACTTTTCATCAGCGTTGAGTGGATGAAGTGCTGAAGGGCGTATAATGGATAAACGAGGCTAATGCTTGTTTAAAAAAGTTGTTTACGGAGCTGCTGTCGGCATTGCAGCAGTGGTTGTTTATTGAGGGCTGACCTGAACGCGTCCACGTGCGCAAAGCAGACTTCTCGCTTATCTGACCTCAGAAATACAACGAATAACAATAAAATTAAATGTGTCTCTCTATAGAAAAAAAAAAAAATTATCCTAGAGAAAGTATATCACATACTTGCAAATTCATGACATTTCCGTAGTAACCTTCAACCCAACATCGTGCTTCTCTTCTTCCTCCTTGTCTACATGTGTTGTTGTTGTTCAGATTTATTATACTGCATATCCGAATGCAATACTATTGATGGTAAGCGTGATTATCATGTAACATAGGATAATACACCACTTTCTACTGGATATGCTAGGAGTATGATGACTTTAGTATATTGAAAAAAAAGACACGAAAGCTAAACTACAATTCATACGTTATTTCCAATTGGTTCAATGTCAGTTTGATGATTAAGTAACAGAACCAAGAGAAAGAAAAGGAAAAGCAATTGTCAAGTTAGGAGGTACTGTGTTAAACCACCGTGTCGACACAGGTACTACTTAGATGACCTCGTACAGAACCTAAAATGACAAGCTTGGTTGGTTACAGATATATATGTGTTTGCTTAATACCCGGACTTGATCTCTCCACAGGACCATTTCCAACGTCAGTGTGTTTTGTAGAGGAGATTTTACACGTGTCACAACTGTATTTTATTTGTTGAATTCCGTCACATGGCTTTATTTTGACATCGGATGATTTTCGGTGTGTTTGTGATGTAGAAAAAATATTATGCGATTTATTTGTTCGGCACAATTCGTATAAATGGTAAACTGTAACAAAATTGTATTCAAAACACCGATTCGGCCGTGTGTGTGTGTGTGTGTGTGTGTGTGTGTGTGTGTGTGTGTGTGTGTGTGTGTGTGTGTATGTGTGTGTGCGTGTGTGTTTTGCGAAATAAAAAAAAAACTATGCAACTATACATTTTTCGTTGATGAAGTTACTTATTCAATTTATCTAGTCACTCGAATTGTTCATGCATCTACAGTCTCCCCGCTTTACCTTCCATGCACCGGTAAATATAAAAACAATGCAACACTTTCACTTATTCACCATCGCTGCGCCTTAACAGATACGAAAACTGAGCTACGGGGAGAGAGAGAGAGAGAGAGAGAGAGAGAGAGAGAGAGAGAGAGAGAGAGAGAGAGAGAGAGAGAGAGAGAGAGAGAGAGAGAGTACAATATAACCATCATTGAGTTCAGTATATGATTTTGCTGCTCTTCCTTACCCACCACTCCACTACCACCACCACCACCACCACTACCACCACCACCACCACCACCACCACTACCACTGAGCTGATGGCCTTGACGCACCTCCTTCCAGCTCAGCGCGACGAGCCTCAACCATTACAGGGATTAGTGGTCGCGTAAGACGACTTAAGGAGGAGGTAGCGGTAGGTTAAAGTGGCGAACAAGGCGAGACGGCACTTTCTGAGCACAGCAGCTGATGATGGTAATGTTTGATAGCGAAAGTTGGCTGGACACGGTGATAGATTGTGAGGATTACTGGGATGTGGAAGCAAGGATAAAAGGAATAGATAGAAATAGATAGATAGAAATAGATAGAAGATAGAAATAACCGTGGAAGGAGTGAATATGGGACAATGTGTACAGCAGACGAGGCGCTCTTATCAGCCAATCACCGGTAGAGAAAGTGTTATAGGAAGTGGCTGTCGTAAAACTAACCGATATACTCTCAAACAAATGGTTAGATCCAGACAGACACCACACCAGGTTTGAAAGATTTAGGACGAGACAAAGAGTAAGGAGTATATATGTGCCTCCATACTCAGACACTATCACCTCACTTAACCTAACCTAACCTAACTTAATCTAAAAAGTGTGGTGCGAGACGTTGGGATCCCATAATTCGTTTAGTAATACGTCTGTTAAGCCTCAAGCCATGACTATCTCCTTTTCTTGCTTCTTTGCTCTGCCTTTGATTTAGAGCGTGACGGTGAAGCAAGGTGCGTACATACATACAAGTGAAAGCTGCGTTAATATTTATCCTTTTAAGACTCAATATCTCCATTACACGGTGGGAGACGATTGTTGCTGAGCATTTGACGGGAATTTATGGGCTAAAGGAGAGCACCTAATAGAAACCTCCCATCTAAAAGCCCACCCGTTTGGGAACCGTTACCCCGAGTGGATGCCCAATCTCTACTCAAACCGTGGTCAGGATTCGAACCCGTGCGCTCGCTCTCCCTCTCTCATTTACAACCTTATACTCGACTGAATTAATTACGTTAACAACACGTCACGCGCTTACCTGAGAAAGTCATTATTCTCACGCAACCTTACACGAAGAGGAAGTGAGTGATATGATGGGGTTGTTCAGTTGCTCAATTTTCCAGCGGAGACACCTTTGATGCAGGTCCAACATTGAGAAAAAAATAGGAAAAGATATAATCCTACTTCTGATAATTTTTTTTACAGATTGACAGGTACTTCTTGAATCTTTTCATTCTAGAGCACACTGGCATTGGTGGTCGTTGTAAGGTGAAGGAACATCATACTAAGTGAACGGATATCAGTTTCCAAAGGACGTTAAATGAATCCATGTATGAGACAGGTGGTGGTAAGTTTTGTTAGGAGGTAGTTTGTGTAGGTTTATTGCAGTCACATTGTTTTCTTACGTACCAAAGTAACATTATGAATTTCTCTCATATTTCAAATCTACGTATATTGCCATCGCTTCTCTGAATACCTTTAAGTAATAGAGAATGTAAAAAGATTAATGCTGCAGTCTGACGTGAAGGAATGCTCTTGTATACACTCAAACTCATATTTTCTCAGAATATTGTACACAATCCAACGCTTCACCTGCACCGCCAGCACTTCCATATAGACACCAGACGCTCTAAGATATAACTTTTATTCGACAGCAAATCTTCCTCACGAACATTCCAACAACGATATTTTTCAGTATTAATTCCCTCTAATTCCTTTGTCTTGCGTCACTCTACACTAAATTAGCTTATATTAAGTTACCGTCTTTTTCTCATCGTCGTTTCTTTTCGCCATGATCACACTTGCAAGGATGAAATTGACAAGGAAAATCTTAACCAAAGGACTTTACCTGCACGGGAACGCAAGACATACTTGTGGCTCTGCTCTTCAGACTGCAACATGTAAAGTACGAGGCAACCAGTGAGGCTGTGGGTCACTTGCAGACATCCATTCCAAATAAAAGCCAAGCTAATGAAACCCTCACAAAGTTGGGCAAAGGAATAGACCTGTTAACTAGAATCACTCTCTTTTTTTCTCTCCCTCTCCTTCCCCCTCGCTCCATGGGGTTTTATGGCCCTGCTGGCTGAGGGGAACGGGACACACGGCCTGGCTGGGCACACCAGGCTCCTTCCTCCCTTATGCCACTGGGAACGTAGCTCCAGTTAGAAGAATCTTCTATAAAACTCTGTTCCCCTCTTTTTTATAGGATACTTTTGCATGTTTAGTTTAGCGGTACCCACTACTTCCCGGGCACACCGCACCGCCTCCCCTCCACCCGTTAATTGCCAATAGAAGAGGAGGTATAGGAGAACAGTGAGCTTCCATTCACTCTTTTCGCCTTTTTCTTCTTTAGTGTTGAAAGTTAGGGAAGGAAATATTTGGGTGATTTTAGAAGCCACACAGCTGAAGGGGCGAGTTGCTGCTGCTGCTGTTAACTCTTGATGTCACTTTTAATTCTTGACACGACTTCAACCCCACGTTTCTTTTATCCAGGACTCTCAATACCTTCCTCCCACACATGCACTGCGCCACGTATATTCCTTTGCCTCCGTGTCTATTTCTACATACATATTTTTTCTTTCAGTGCCGGACTTCGCCAGTGTTATAACTCACTCTTGTGTGTACAAAAAGCAAGCTATAAGGTTTTTGTACTGAAAGGGATCGTTGCTGTTTTTTTTCTTTACTACACATCAGATGATCGTATTCTCTCTCTCTCTCTCTCTCTCTCTCTCTCTCTCTCTCTCTCTCTCTCTCTCTCTCTCTCTCTCTCTCTCTCTCTCTCTCCAATGAACCGATATGGCGTCCTTTCTCGATGAATCCCTCCTCCCCTCCCCTCCCCTCCCCTCCCCCCCTTGCCCCAATCACAAGCAGATCCCTTCATGTAGCATTAGTTCGGCATGCGTTTCCCTCAAGCCTCGTAACAGATAGCTCTCTCTCTCTCTCTCTCTCTCTCTCTCTCTCTCTCTCTCTCTCTCTCTCTCTCTCTCTCTCTCTCTCTCTCTCTCTCTCGTCCCTGCCAAGGCCGTGCACCCTCACCCTTTCTGTTTCCGTCTCCTTCCCAAATGCGTGGGACAGGGAAGGCTACAGACCACTGGTTGCAGAGATACATGGAGAGTCGCGGCGTCAGCATCACGAGAGCTCCTAAAGTCTTGTGTGTGGGGCGCAGGAGGGGACGAGACCCCCTACTTTACGGGCGCCTCCCTGACGGGGCGCGCCAGCCACACATATATATTCCCTCCGACCTCAGTCGCTTTCTTCTCTGGTATTTCCATTTTCCCTCTGCAACTTTAGCTTTATTTTTGTTCGTTTTTCATTGTGTGTGTTGTGTTTGTTTGTAGACGTGAGGTTTTTTTCCTTCTGCATCGCCTTGCATTTCATTTCTGCTTCTGAGATTTTCTAGACTTAGGATTCCAATGAAATAGAATGACAAACCTCGCCAGCAAAGATCCTTTATCAGCCACACTCTGCATTGTTCTTATCTAGATGGCTGGTCTTTTCGTATGCCTTCCCCTTCCCTCCCCTTCGCTTCCCTTCCTTCCCTGCCCTGCCCTGCCCTATCGCACCATAACCTACACCACACCACCCTGCCTCACCGCACGTCCCCCAGTCCTCGCCTCGCCCACCGCCCATCACTCGATCACGTTAAGACACCGTGTTAGCAGGGACTTGATGGGAATCACTATTTTTCCCACGTAAAACCAACTCTATGAAGCACTTCACCAATAGGGATTAAGAAGCCTTTTCCCTTCGCCTGACCCGTCTCCTCCCGTCCCCAGCAGCCACTCCAGCCGCTCCCCAGTGATGGTGAGAAGGGGGCGGCGGGCACGCGCTCTCTCTCTCGCCTCCTCCCGCATACTAATGGCGATGAATCAAACACCCGTAAACTTCCAAAGTCCTTTTAAGACTCTTTGATCCTCCTATCGGTTATAACTCAAGGGGTTCCAGAGCCATCACTGTCTGACCTCTTCCCGCCTCGCCATCACCATGATCACCACCAACACCACCACCATCACTTTACTTCATCACTACAGTAAGCTATGACACTCCACTCCATCACCACTTTCTTTCACCACACGTACTTTAGTCACCAAGTACAGCCACATAAATCTACCACCACCACCACCACCATCACCATCTAATCCCTTCACCAAATACAATACTTTCGCGTTTCTTTCTTTCTTCTTTATTTTTCAGAGGGAAGGTCAGATTTACTATTCTGTTCACCACTACCGAACTGTTTGTCTTCTCTTCTTTCCCTTTTAACAACCATTTACCACGTAACTTCACCCTCACTGCATCGATACTCTCTCTCTCTCTCTCTCTCTCTCTCTCTCTCTCTCTCTCTCTCTCTCTCTCTCTCTCTCTCTCTCTCTCTCTCTTTGATCGCAGTCTCGTCTTTCCCTTCCTTGCCTTCCATCTTTTGACGATCGATCAGTACATATATTTCTGCGATACCTTCTTGCAGACGTGAAATATCTTAACT